>CAJHNH020002968.1:15000-470000 GCA_905116865.2 Candidula unifasciata
TTCTTTTCATACAGAATTTCGTTTATTGTGAGCCGCTCTGGTTCAGTTGCTAACTGCTAGCCTGTCCGAATGTCTGGGGTTCCACTGCTCTTCGTGTCGATTTGGTTAAAACTTTTGACGTCGTCTTAGGTTGATCCAGTCTATAATGGATACCAGGCAACATGAGTCTATCACCACGCGCCGGACACACGACAGGAAAAATCTCATCTGGGAGGCACTGTGGTGAAGTGGCTAGACCCTTGCTTGCGGGCCCGAAGGTCCTGTATTCAAATCCTGATAAAGCCTAAGTTTTTTATTTTTTTTATTTCAACAAATGAACTGGTCTCCCAGAACGAACCAGTCTTAAATAGGTACCAGGTAAAGTCATAGGAAGTAAAGGCGACCGTTGTAATACTGACCACCTTTTTTTCCAGTTGGTGACACCAAGTGTTTGCAGGGTCTGTCTTGACATTATCTCTCCATCGTCTTCTTGGTCTGCTTGATGTCTGCGACCATTTATCTTCCTTGTGTATAAAGTTTTCACTTCTCTGTCATCTGACATTCTCTCAATATGCCCCAACCATTTCAATCTATTAGCTCTCATGATGCCAGTGATCAGTGGTGATTTAAACAGACTGTGAATTACCCACGTTACCCTTTTTTTTTTTTTTTTTTGCTTTGACGACATTAGGGCACTTGTTTATTCAGATTGGCTGATGGGTTGGTGGCATCGTTATATATTCGACTGACTGCTTGCTCAGGCGCCAAAACCACACCGACCCCCCATTTGTTTTAGGGAAAATTGTAAAGACAATGTATTTATAGAGAGCAGAATCCCATCCCGTTTTCCTCACCCAACGGTGTATAAACGTTACCCATTTCAAGTATTTGTTTATACATGTCAAATTATTTTGGTTTATCTAGGCTCCCAGGTAGATCCAGCCTTGAGTGGGTACCAGGTACAGTCCTGGGAAGTAAAGGCGGTCGGTGTAATGCTGACTACATCACCCACTCACAAGTGCCGTTCAGTCTATAAAATATAGGTCTAGCCCTATATACCCAAAAATTCAGAGGGCGTGGAAAAGGGTCCTTTACTTTACTATATTATTTCAAATTAAATTATTGGTTTTTTTTTTTTTTTTTTTTTGCCATTCAGCAAATAATGCTTATTATTAATAATATTATTACTATTATTATTATTATTATTATTATTATTATTATTATTATTATTATTATTATTATTATTATTATTATTTTTATTATTACTATTATTATTATTATATTATTTAAAACCTTGATGGTGAACCGGTTAGACGCTCGCCTGCGGATCGGAAGGTTGTGGGTTCGGTTCTTTACATAGTAACAGTAAAGTAAAGATCCCTTATTACGCCTATGGCGCATCGGGCATATGGGCAGAGCGTCCCATATTTTTACAGACCAATCGGCACTGGAAGGCTTTACATAGCCGAACTTATTTTCAAAAATGACCTTGACTCTCAGGTTGACCCAGCCTTGAGTAGGTACTAGGTACAGTCCTGGGAAGTAAAGGCCGCCGGCGTGACGCTGAGAACATCATCCACAAAGTGCCGATCGGTTCATAAGGTATAGGTCCAGCCCTATCTGCTCATTACTCCTAAAGGCCGGGGGAAAAGGTCCTTTACTTTTTACCATTATTGTTGGGGCACAAGTAACAAAGCTCCAGTCACTTGATCAACCCCCGACCACCAATAATCTTGTGACAGTTGAGGAAAGGGGGAGGAAAAAAGGGGGGGGGGGGGTTAAATTGTCTGAGTCTTGTTTAATTTCTCAATATGATAATTGTTAAAATAATTTTTTTTTCTTTGTTTGTTATTATTACTATCAATTGTTTTTGGGCAATTTAAAATAATCGGGTCCTTCTCTCAACTTGTGAAGAAAAAAAATCGTTGTTTCTTTAAACAGATACATAAACTATTTCACGTTTCGACAGAAGTCTTTATCAACGAGGACCACAAAGAAGAAGATGACTCATAGACAATAGTTTCCCAAGCAAATATATCTTGGCTTGTTTTATTTATGTTACGTCTCGTAACATCTTTTATTTTCTCGTACATTTATTCCCCCTGGTAGGGACTAGATGACATCTTTTTGTTTTGCTCCCTGATAAAGCCTCTGATCCATAAGTTCGATTGTTTGTGTGCGGTTTTTTTTTTATTTTTTTTATTTAAATTTATAATTTTTTATTCTTCTTCTTTCTTCTTTGTGTTCACCAGCTGTACACTCTGGCGTAAAGTTCTGGTTGTTCGTCCACTTCTGGACTGCAGTCATGCTCCAGAACCTGAGTGTTGCATGTGCATCAGTTTTACAGATCTGATTCAATTGAATGCAGACTGCTGGTTCCCTGCCTCTCAGGCAGATGCACTCCGACTTCAAAGGAAGCTCCCCAGTTAGTCGACTCTTACGACATGCTTTTGGGGAGGCAGTGGGTCTATTCTTGTTTTCCCCACAGTAGGGCCCCGGAACCCACACGGGGGTAATTTTTTATTGACTTTGGCGTGTGGATTTCGAATATCACAATGAAATTCATCAGTTAGCTCTGTGTGTATGTGTGTGTGTGTATGTGTGTCTGTTTTCATGATAAATTTGCATTGTAGTAATACATAACCTAATATATGTTAGTTTAATTCGCTAGTGTGAATATGTAATGAAATATAGGCAGAAAGGGGTTAAATGAACAAGCATACATTTCAGACCACCACACGGCGTACTAATCCATCACTGTGTGAAATGACAGAATGGGTGATTAGAAAGCCATGGCCTAGCCAGCTATGCAGAACACACCGCCATGACATCTGACAGTGAGAAATGAAACATTCGACGAGTACCCGTGAGCTGTGACCAACTGACGAGATACGTTCATCCAAACGTGACCACCAAGGACAGGTGACAGGGAAGTGATTAAGATGGTACGCCAGGAGGAGCGGGAAAGCGGTGGAATAAAGTCAGAGCCAGGGGCTTGAGAAGTGGGTTAGTCCCGGAACCGCTGGAGAGGACGGTTAGCCCCGGAACCGCTTGAGAGGACAGTTAGGGCTAGACCGCTAGAGAAACCGGTCAGGAGAAAACTAGTGCTGTACTTCGTTAGAAGGTATATGTTAAACTTGGAGTTTAGCTAGAACAGTGAGTTAGCCCCGGAACCGCCATGAGAAGACAGTTAGGGCTAGACCGCTAGAGAAACCGGTTAGGAGAAAACTAGTGCTTTACTTCGTTTAGAAGGTATATGTTAAACTTGGAGTTTAGCCAGAACAGTGGTTAAGGAACTCGTAGAGGCATACGAATAGCCAGTAATAAGGAGTGTTCATATACTATTGCTTATTGAATTTATGAAATGTGTGTGACGAGAATATTATGAATAAACCAGCTCTTATGTAATTGATTACATCACTGGCCTTGTTCTTGAGTACGATTGAAGAGAGATACGAACCATATTCATTCCACTTGGCCGACTTAGGCACATCTATTTCTTGGGGGATGTATAGGCACGACTGTGCCACAAGTGTGAGGATATTTGGTGCCGTGACCAGGATCAGTCTTGTGTACTCGACATCTTTAAAAACAAGACTGCTGTTACAACATAACAAATAAGCAACTGCTATAAAAAGGTGAACTAAAAGCAAGTTTATGATTGTGCCTGCTGAGTAAAAAAAGTCGATAAACCCGTCATCAGATTGGAGAGACGTAAACCAGACCAACAGCCTGCACCACCTTTTGGAACCAACCGTCTACACTAGAATCAGGGGGACAAGCCCGTTCTAGCCTGGAGCAAACCGTCTAGACTAGAATCAGGGGGACACGCCCGTTCTAGCCTGGAGCAAACCGTCTACACTAGAATCAGGGGGACGCGCCCGTTCTAGTCGGGAGCCATAATATAAACTTTTCCTAACTTTACACACTCGGAAGACTATAGGAAAGTCAAGAACTGTGAGCTGTCCGATTTTTCAAATAGGAACTGCAAAATAAGCGCGAATTTAAAGAACCTTGAATATTAATATTAATTAGTTTAAATATATTGTGATTTTTAATTTACAGTGGTGTAGGGAAAACCTTTTCTTATCTTTTCCTACCTTTCTTCCTGAACGTAGAAAATAATTCCAGGACAGTGCCGATTTTTAATTACAGTGTGTTGTGAAACGAGAATTTTTTTTTCAGACCGCACTTAACAAGGTAATACGACTTCTGTTTTAAATTCTATTTTAGTTTACATTAGTTAATTTTCCAGGTTTTAATAATGGCATATCAAGGAACAGTGAGAGCACAGTTTAGCAGAGTTTCTAATGAGATAGCACAGTTAGGTAGAAAACTCCGTATTCCATTTTTTATAGAACAAAAAACTGCTCTGCATTGGTCAACAGTAGATAGTCGTAGACAAAGACAGAGAGAAAGAAATTATAACATAGCTACAGTCACTAGAAGTAACGGCGATGTTAATCGACTGTCCGGTTTCCCAGACAGGCGAAATTATGCTAACGATAGATTGCAATACCCTAGAGACAATCAGTACCGCAGACTAGACAACACAAAAGCGTACGAGAAAAATCAGGGTCAACTGAGGTCATGTGTACAAAATGAACGAGGGCATTTTAAAAATTTCCATAGAGCAGACAGGTTGAGAAAATTAGAAAATAATAGACATATAAGAGCACAGGAGCAGTGGCATAATAATAGTAACAGATATCAGAACATAAATAGAGTAGGAAATATCCATGATAATACCCGAAGTCGGGTCAGGTCATGTAATCCAGATACCAGATTCCGCATGATGAGCACTAATCAAGATTACAGGGCCCACGGTACTACCCATAATCAAGCCAACAAATTCAAAAGAGACAGGTTAAGAAAATTAGGCTATAATAAGAATATAAGATTGCAAAACTTAGGAAATAATCGCGAGGTCAGTAACTATAACGGATTATGGCAGAGAGGTAATAAAAGCACGTGCGCTGCTGATGATGAGACAAACAGATTAGAAGTAAAAGGGTTAAAAGAGAGGAATCCCATGAAACTGTTTAATAAAAGCTACATTAACGAAGTAAATGCGGTAACTGTAAACGGGAAACGCGGTCAATACTTTAAAGAGGAAGGGAACATAGAGAAACATAAAGAGTTAACACCGACTAAAGTTAAGTCGGAACAAGAAGAAGATGAAGAGGGTTGTTTAGCAATGGAATGGTTATGGGAAGTAAACGCGGTAGAAGTAAAAAGGCTAGATAGCAATAGCACACATAGGAAAGTAGAGAGGGTAGGGACAATTAAAGAAAGAAATCAGCAGGATTTGTCTTATAGACAGGTGATGCCTACAGAAGAAGAAGGTGAAGGAATAAATACATTACCGTTTGTAGTTAGTAACATAAAGGTAGATCTATTCTCAGAAAACTACGACGCAGATAGTGAAATTGGGATCACAAACAAAACGGGTCGTAGAATTTTATTCGCGGTTAGAACCAGGACTAATACTCCGTCTAGTGTGAAAGAATTAAAACCGTCAGAAGTACCAGTTAAATTTACATGTAATAGTAGAAGAGAAGAAGAAGAAACAGTAGAAACTTCGCCTAACAAAAGAGCAAAACAGGAGACAAGAATGTCGGGCATTAAAAATTCGCATACCGATTTAAACGAGCGGCATGGTTTACAGGAAAATAAAGATGCGAGAAAATCAAATGTATTAGATGGAAATTTACACGGAAATAAAAGTAGCAAGAAGTGTCGTAATGAAGTGGCATCTACCGAATATAGCAAAATTAATAAGATGTTCCGATTTATTGCTAACTTATCATTTAAGAAAAGAAAAAACACAGATCACTAATAAGACAGAAGAAGAAATAGAACTAGAACAGTTAGCATCCACTACAGTTAGTAGGCCAGAATCCCCAGGGGGTAGACTGAATTTATACCCTGAGTAAACCATACATTAATTACAGCTTCCCCCCCCCCCCCCATCCCTTTTCCCATGACTGACTGAAAGGGGATCGTTCGTTAAAATGGTTCAATAAATGTGGGATTGTAGGGTGTATAACAAGTAATTAGTTTCATTAATTACAATTTACTACGCTATATTTCAAAAATGACCTTTACTCCCAGGTCCACCCAGCCTTGATTGGTTACTGGGTGCAGTCTCTAGAAGCAGAGGCGGCCGGAGTGATACTGACCACATCACCCATCTTGTGCCGGTTGGTCTATAAAGTTATAGGTCTAGCCCTATACGCCCTCTTTGACCTAAATGCCTAAAGGCGCGGAAAATGACCTTTACCTTTTATTTTGTTTCTAAGAAAATTATCCACCACTGACTATATTGCCAGTACTATTTTGTCCTTGCCATACAACAAATAACAAAATTTTCCAATTTGCGGACCACCAAATACTTCCTTTCTTATGTTAGCTTCACACAGTCTAAGAAATGTTCTAACGCGGTATTTAAAAGACTCCTCCTGACGTTCCTGAATTATGACGTCTTCTGCCAATAGATTCCCCTGTTGCAATCTGAAACCCAAAAGCTCCTCTTCGTTCTTGGGTAAATTCTGATCTGTAAGAAATCATTCAGTTCGCTTTAGGTTATTAGGTGTGATTTAGTGGATGAAGTTTGCTCAAAATTTGGGTCACTTCAAGTTGAGAGCCATCAGTGTGTTTTTCTTCATCGGCGGAAGCAGCTAAAATGGTTCTGGTATTTGGGAACTGGCAGTTCATCTCCAGATGGACATATTGCAGAGCTGGTGTTTGGATAGTCCAGGGTGAAATTTTTTTCTTCCTTGATATCCATTTTTCACCTAGAGAGACCATGCGAAAGTAACAGTTGTTGCGATGACCAGTAGGCTCTTTCCTACATCGTTGTGACTGCAACAGGCTCTTTCCTACATCGTTGTGACTGCAACAGGCTCTTTCCTACATCGTTGTGACTGCAACAGGCTTTTTCCTACATCGTTGTGACTACAACAGGCTTTTTCCTACATCGTTGTGACTGCAACAGGCTTTTTCCTACATCGTTGTGACTGCAACAGGCTTTTTCCTACATCGTTGTGACTGCAACAGGCTCTTTCCTACATCGTTGTGACTACAACAGGCTTTTTCCTACATCGTTGTGACTGCAACAGGCTTTTTCCTACATCGTTGTGACTGCAACAGGCTTTTTCCTACATCGTTGTGACTGCAACAGGCTCTTTCCTACATCGTTGTGACTGCAACAGGCATAGCTTGACTTTTGCCAAACAACTACAGCTGAAGACATGCTGCACGTCTATTGCGGCATGTCTGTGGCGCCCAGCTCATATTTTGATTTCCTATTCCTCTTTTTTTTCTTTGTGCTCACCGGCTGTAAACTGCGTCGGAAAGTTCTCGTTGTTCTTCCACCTCTGTACTTTAATTTTGTTGCAGAACTGAGTGTTGCGTGCCCATTCATTTGACAAATCTAGCTTATCTGTATGCAGACTGTTGTGGTATTTTTTTTTTTTTTTTCAAATGCAGATGCACTCCGATTTTGAATGGTCCCCAATTAGTCGACTCTTGCGATGTGACTGTTGTGGAGGCAGTGCGTCTATTCTTGTTTTTCCCCCACAATGGGGCAAGGAATCCATACGTAAAGACTCCTATTTTGCAATCAACATACAAACTAGATGCCTTCTTCATCACTTTATATCTCGTTTTTTGTGATGGAAATGTTACCTGACCACAAATATAACATAAATTATTACTGCTGTTTTCATATGTCCTAGATATTTCTAGCTATGATACCTTTGACAAGGACACGTGCAATAACAAATGATACAATATTATCAGGGAAAAGATATTTAAACTAAAATGTTATGTAATCATGATATGACTGTATCAACTACTTCTAGCTGCATTTGTATTTGTAAAAATAACAGCATATATCTTTAAAGGAGGTCGATGTGGTATAGTGGCTAGACGCTTACCTGCGGGTCAGAAGGTAGTGGCTTCGGGTCCTGGGGAAACCGGAATCTTGTCAAAAATGACCTTGGCTCCCAGGTCGACTAGGCCTTGAGTGGGTTCCAGGTGTTGTCATAGGAAATGAAGGCGGCCGGCGTGATGCTGATCACATTACCTACCAAGTGGTATATCTCCTTCTTCTTTTTTGCTTTTACCAGCTGTAAACTCTCGCGGAAAGTTCTGGTTGATCATTCACTTCTAAGTTGCAGTCCTGTTCCAGAACCTGAGTGTTGCGTGTGCATCCGTTTTATAGATTTGACTCAATTGTATGCAGACTGCTGGTTCCTTGCCTCTCAGACAGATACACTCCGACAAAGGAAGCTCTCAGTTAGTCGACTCTTACGACATTCTTTTGGGTAGGCAGTGGGTCTTTTCTTGTTTTCCCAAAATAGGGCCCCGGAACCTACCCAGGACGTTGGCTATATAATATATAGGTCTAGCCCTATATACCCAATACGCCTGAAAGGCGTGAAAAATGGTCCTTAACTTTTACTTACACTTCGAGTCCTTACAAGGCGTAGTTCAGTGATTTGGAGTACGTTGTACAACAATGGGAGAGAACTGTTATTATTTCTGCAAAGTGTGTTGTATTAATTGATTCCCCTTGCGTACTGTGTAAAACCACTTAAAAAGAAGTTTCATTGACGAATAAACTTAGTAGTCATTATCACCCGTTTCAGAAATCTCATCCTGCCATGACGCCGTGAGGCCTTCTAGAAGCAGAGAAAAGAAGAAGAAGGAAACAAACGCATCTGATATATGATGTAGGACATATTTCTCTAGACCACACGACACTGGTTCAGTGGTGTGGTAGGCTTTGCTTCCTAGAGTATTGCCTGGTACTCACTATTATAAATCCCTGCCGTCCTTTTTAGGATGCAATTTTTCGTTATTTGAAGCCCCACCCTGGCTCTTGCCGGGGGCCGCAAAATAGTCCGGTCATAAATATGGCCTAAAGGCTGAACGCGGTTTCTGGGACCTCTCCAAGGTGATCCTCATCCACATGGTGGCACATTGTGTCATCGGGTGTTTATCCCTTGTGTGATGTCCTGGTGGGGTAGAAAGTCAGTCAGCTAGCCTGGTACCCACTTAAGACTTGCGTCTGCATAAGGGCCAAAGTCAATTTTAAAGAAATAAATTTCGGTTGAGAAGCCCCACCCTGGCTCTTGACAGGGGCCGCAATATAGCCCAGCCATAAATATGGTCTAATGGCTGAACGTGGTTTCCGGGACCTCTCCACGGGTGATCCTCATCCACATGGTGGCACTTTGTGTCATCGGGGTGTTTACTGCTTGTGTGATGTTCTGGTGGGGTAAAATAAACTACAACTAGGATACAACGCAGATTTGAACATAAGAAATGCAGGCCGTTAGGCGAGCGATTGGGCGCAAAGTTACAATCATGGCGTAGTTTTGACAATACCCAGCAGCACGCAATACCAGCACATTTTTTTTTTTTTTTGGGGTGCTTTAATAACGTCCTGAGCCAAACAGGGGAAATTCACAGGTCACGGGACAGTCTAATATTTTAGAGGGTTGCAAGTAAGCTCATGGAGTCGTGGGACCTAGGCTGTACTCTCTCGTGGGTAGGTGGGTTGGGGTTAGGGCAAGTTCTAGATGTTTTGGGGAAGTTAAAAGCACCAGAAAGGCAGGAAACCCAGTCTTACCACCCTCTAAAATGTTGGACTGTCCTGTGAAGTCATCTGGGGGTAGGATATTATAAAGAGCCTCTTTTTTAGGGGGTAATTTGTTTCAGCACTACTGAATTAGACACTTTGTGGTGAGTACCGATCTTTTTTTATACACACTTTGTGGTGAATATTAATAACTTTTTTTTAACAAAAACAAAAAACAATGCTGTTTGCAATTAATATTACTCTTTTCCAGAGACCAATAACAGAGGGTTCGACTGAAGTAAACAAAGATCTGCATATTTTTTTTTTTTTTACTACAGACCCATACAAATGTGTATCTGCAAACTTATGAGAGGGGTTTACAGATCAGCGACAGAACACAGACAAACCAAGCGCTATGGAAAACTGTAGATAACTGACTGACTGATGTGCATAGATGGGTGCTGCCATCAACCCAGAAAATACGCCGTTTATGGTGCTTAACCTTTTGACAGATGCACCGCCTTTGTCAAACTTCCCCGCCTGACACTGGCTTCAGAGAGGATCGCGGCTGACAAATAACAACAATCGCAGATCGCTGCTAAACTCCTAAAGCGATTAGGGTAGATGTAGGGACATTCATATGACTGTTCTCTTAATTGCCGACGGTGAGATACGAAAGTCATAACATGAAAGATTGAAAGATATAAGGGTCCCATCACATGCGCCAGAACCTAGCAGCTAATACCCGTGGAACCCCTCCCCCCCCCCCTTTTCCGCCCCCTCTCCCCTGCATTTTTTTGGGTGTGGTGAACCCACACATCACACATATTGCCTTGTAAGTCTGCAATTTCAAGCTAAGGAAAATAATATCAAGGTAAAAATTGACTCAAGAACTTACTGACAACTAGCAAAATTGATAGAAAGAGAGCGGTATGAAAGCAAAGAAATAAATACCATGATGGCTTGGCCACACGCATGGGGCGGGACACCAGCACCACCTGATCCGTGTTTCTCCTGATGGTGTATGATTGCGAATGATGATCGAATATGCACATTATGGTGATAATGATACTGTTATTTCCAAGGAGAGGATTCTTAGAAAAACATAACCTGCGAAATCACAACATGTGAGAAGAGATGAAAAATAAATGCAGCTGGAGAAACAAGAAGAAGCAGAATAAGTAACGAAGAACTATGAACAACTGTAAGCACAGTACCGTTAAATAATTTTCTTCTTCTTCTTCGATCCTTTTGTCAGAAAACGTATAACAGGAGGCCGTTAGCCTTTATGAAAGCTATCGTGCAGTCCATATCCTCTAGTGTACCATTCAGCTTTGTCTTCATTGTGGTTGGAACAGACCAGATTGCGTCTCTGTTGTCAGCATACAGTTGACAGTGTTGGAAATCAGCATGTTTAGGTGCCCCGCTGCAGGGACACGTCTCCGTGTTCCTTACACAGAAAATTTTGAACACATGTTAACGAAGTCTGTTGTGCCCAGTCCTTGGTATTTATAACCGGTAAATGATTTCACAGAATATAAAAGAATCAAATGGTTTTATTCATCTGGTCAAAATTAAACAAATCAGCCGGCAACTGGAGCGCACTACATTTGAAGAGAAGACTATAGTCCGTTGCAGAAGTTGTGATCAACTTAAAACAATATTTTACTCAGTAAACTCTGAGTGTAGTGAGCCGGCCAGACCCTTTGGTTAAACCCAGGTGCCTCATTCTCTCCAGGCCATAATAATCTTCTTTCTCTACTGATTCCATTGCTTGTTCCCAAAGGGCCTTGACCACATTTGCCTTGTCATGTATCAATTCACCACCAAAGGGTGCAGATCCAGCCAGTCTGTCTGCCTGATCATTACCCACCACGATGGCATAGCCTAGAGAAAAGATCCAAAGTATGCTCACAACCTGTGACCTTTTCCAGTGAGGATTGCCACTCTGCTCGAAGCATCCCTGACTTCACCTTTTTCGGCATGCTTTCAGAGTCTGTTAAATTACGACATGTGTATGCATCTTGTTCTCTAGCCACCGGAGAGCTGCAGTTACCGCCTCCACCTCCATTCTCATGCTAGATGTAGTGGTGTTAAAATATAGAATGCAACCTTTTAATAATCATGCCCTTGTAATTATTGTTTCATGATTGTAAACAGACATCTTATTTTCCTTTTGTTATATTTGTGGTATATGAAAAACAGTCACCGATTCAAAATAATCGCGTAAGCTTACAGGTAACTATGTACATGAACTTTTTAAAACATCGAATTGCACGCGTTTCATAGATTTTTTACTCTCAGGTGGTCATCTCCAGCATTAGTTTCCCGTGAGATAAACACATGAGTTCATTGTATGTGGGATAGGCTATCCAAATAGCCACTACGCATCGCTGTACACATAAAGTGATTTCCAAACAGTCTACGCCTATGTCGATTACTGTTAACTTTTTTTTTACATATCTCAAGTCGTCCTGACTCTTGCCACTGGACCCAGATATGACTTAGGCGAGAGAGTGAGGTCGACGACACTGCGCAACTCTTCCTCGCTTGAATCCAAGTCACCGCGCAAGTCACTCTTTCATCAACTTTTTCATCGGCCTCATCAGTCATCTTCCTACTCATACTTGATGAAAAAGAGTGGTCATCATCATCTTGATGGACAACACACACACTTTTTAGGGGTGCACATTATTATTATTAAAACAAGCATCAAAGAACTTCCCCCGCTTTAATAAAACAGCAGCACCTGTGCAGTTGTAAGTTGTAAAATTATAAGGATATGAGAATAATAAGGCTGTAAGCAAAAAATATTGCTGTCCCGTATATGATTTTTCAAGATATTTGTGACGGCACGACTATTAAAAAGAACTATACAAGTCAAGAGGCAGACCAAGCACGACATGGGTGGAGGGAGTAAAAGGAGACACTACAGAAATGTAAAATGACATTTAATCACAAACTATGCAGCTGCAAAAATATAGGAAACAATATCCAGCTCTTCTCTGCGACGCTGAAAAGCTTAAACAAGAAAGAAAAAGCTACTCTCTCTCTCTCTCTCTCTCTCTCTCCCTCTCTCTCTCTCTCACTCTCTCTCTCTCTGTCCCTCTCTCTCTCTCTCTCTCTCTCTCTCTGTGTTACTCTATATCTGTCTCTATCTCTGTGTGTGTGTCTTTGTCTCACTCTCTCTGTCTCTATCTCTGTCTCTCTTTCTCTCTCTCTTTCTAAAGTTAGCTACGCAGCTACGTACTTATTTGGACTATTTTTTGACATCTCCACTATTTATACCCTGACATCTGCATACCGTCCGTTATTTGCGGGGCGATCTCTGTAGGATCCTACCGGATGTGTAGACACGCTTGAGCGACCTACAGCCTAGTAATACATGTTGTAGTGACAACCTCAGGTAGTTGCCAGGCTTCACCTGTACCGACAAGGTCGCTGTCGATCCAAGTAAGAACTTTTTTATTTATTCATAATTTTGTCAGAATTTTTAAGACAGTGGCTTTCTTTTCGTTTCATGCCTTGAATTAATAGCCGTAGTCTTTATTTATTATGCGAAGTTTTCTTACAAAATTCTTCCGTAAAAAGCGACATTAATTATTCTGAATGGATTCGCGGGATTCTAATCTTTTGACCGCATTTTTCTTTAAAACCCACAACGGTGGTCCAGCTTCATTCAGCAGCAGTGGTGGTGTTTTGGTTCGCATACTTCCTTCCAGCGGAAACTGTATTTTTTGTTGTTTTTTTTTTTTTTTTTAGAAGAAGACAAAGAAGATCATGAAGTTGTAGAGTAATTTTCACAACAATATCCTGTTCCACCCTCAGGCTTAGACACCGAAACTTTTGGGTTCACACCCACTGTGTGCCCCCGCTGGCCTCCTTTTTCAGACCCTCCACTGCAATAATTTTGCAAGGGGGGTTTATTCCCCCCCCCCCCACCCTCTCCTCCCCCACCCACCATGTTTAGAACTTTTCCATAAAAATATTTTTGTATACATTTTCATAATCAAAATATAAAATTGTTATATTAATTTTTATCCGCCGTGGTCTAGCGACTAGACGCTCGCCTGTGGGGTCGAAAGGTCATGGGTTTGGTTTACTGGCGAGAGCCGGCTTTTTTTTATGACCTTTGATCCCAGGTCCACCCAGCCTTGAGTGCGTACCAGATACAGTCCTGGGAAGTAAAGGCGGCCGGTGTGATGCTGACCAGATCATCGACCAAGTACCGTTTAGTCTATAAAATATAGGTCTAGCCCTATATACCCAATATGCCTGAAAGGCTCGGAAAAGGTCCTTTACTTTACTTTTATATTAATTTAGGTGTATTTATTTACCATCAGGTTATGATGATGTTGAGGATGATGATGATGATTATTATTATTATTATTAGGTTTATTATTATTATTACTATTAATATTATTATGAAGCTAGGATTGACCTCTTGAGCCCAGCCCAACGCTGCCTATGAAATCTGTAAGGTGCGGGGACTGCAGATTGGTGAGGGTCCCTTATCCTCAATGTTTTCTTTTTATCGCCAATCCTGGCTCAGGCACATTAAGCCCCCCCCCCCTTTCCCCGTCTCCTCCCCTCCCTCCAAAATGTGGTACAGGGCGGGGGTGGAAAGAGAGGGAAGCCTCAGCCCCGCTTGTAATTTTATTGTGAATGGATGGTGAGGGGGTGGGGGGTGCTGATTCTTCTCCCCTCTGCAAAATTTACCGGGGGGGGGTGGGTGGTATGTAGTGCCCACAACCAGACTTTCTATGATTATGGTTTGTATTCTTCGTGTTATTTTAACTATATTATTATACTTGTGTACTTCACAGAAAAAGGATAATAAATATTATTATTGTGCACCTAAACAAGCTTAAGCCAACTTAGCCCACCCACCCCCCGCCCCTCCCCCCAACCGGCTGCCTAGAAAATTATAAAGGATTGAGCGACCCCGTCCTCCATTATTTCTCCATGGCGATACGTCTGCCCTAAGCATTATAATTGAAATATAAAGTGTGCATTGAGTTTTCAGAGTATATTTTGCAGTTTTATATATAACATGCACCAGGGCCTGATGGAGTCACGTATCGTCTTATGAAGGCTTTGAGCGATGGTAGACCTGACGGAGATGACCGACTGCTTTAACCAGAGCATCAAGACGGCATTAGTACCGCAGGTCTGGGAGCACAGCTATCTAAATCCACTTCCAAAAACATTTAAGGATCATTCAACTCTCAGTGGCTTTAGAATCATCACGTTACCAAATTTGAAAAAAAAAAAAAAAAACTTTTGGGAAGGTCCTAGAGAAGATAGTGTCTGTCAAGCTGCAGGAACTTTTGTAAAGGCGGAAGCTTTTCCCAAGAAGTCTGGGAAGCTACAGGCCATGAAAAGATACTTGGTTAAATGCAGCCACTTTTTCCTTTGACGTCCATGAAGGGTTCCAGAACAGACAGGAAACTATGGCGGCTGCACTGAATCTCAAAGATAGTTATAACAGAGTAAGATTGTGACATTGTGATGATCGCTGTTATGGAGAAGGAGGTCAGGGCCTGGTTGGTGAAATTAGTGGCAACCGTCCTGTATTCTCGTCTGCTCTCCGTCTGGGCTCATGGACCTCAGAACCATGTATTATAGCCCCAGGACTGCCACAAGGATCCGCCATCTCGCCTGTGCTCTTTGACGTGTATGCGAGCAACGTCGTAAGCCTAGAAGCACCAGTGGTTGGAGGGGTACTGACATTTGCAGAAGATATACTTACATATAGGCAGGGGACAGATGGGGAACAAACAGCCCAGAAGCTACAAGCGATAGTAGACAATGAATGTGATTGACTTCTTCTTCTTCTTCAGCATTCCGATACTTTGAGGTTTATTGCTGCAGATATCACCTGCCTCTATTCATATCTCTGGTTGGCAAATCAATCCGAAATAGAGGCTTAGATATCTGTTTCGTGACGAGATGAAGATTTACGAAGGTGGGGATGTCAGCCCCATGCTTCAACCCCCAACCTTGAGGACCCTTCGACCTTTCCAGCTTGGGAGGTCCTACTGGTAGCTACGCTATCGCCGGCATAGCTCTCAGGGTCGTTGAGAAACACAAGCTTCCCTACCACGGCAAGGTGGAGACACTTTCGGAGGTGAATGTGATTGACTGTTGTACAGAAATGAGTGCTATCGTCCACACAGAAAAGGGATTTGTTTTGTGGTGTTCACTAGACAACAGGATGGTTACAGCTGATGCCCCAGGTCTCACGATAGACGGTAGTAATGTCAGAGAGAGCAAACGGAAGCATTTGGGAATCACATTTGACAGGAGCCTGTGGAGATAGATGGTTGTGGCAAAATGCCAAAAGGACTTAGTGCACTTAAGATTATGGCTGCAATGGACCTAGAGCAGAGAATGCTTTTCTCACTATATCAGCACCTGATCCTTTCAGTCATTGATTATGGACTAGGACTGCTTACTGTCCCAAAGAGATGGTTAAACTAGCGCTTATACGGAACGCAGCTATGCGGTTCTTCTGGGTTGTAACAGAGGGATACCCCAGTGGTGTGTATGCGATACATTTTTTGTTTGCCGATTGTTGCAGGTAGGCTCAAGGTGCTACAGGCTTAGAGGATGTCATTATTTATTCGGACGCTTCGGAATCAAGAGGCAAAAGAAGTGCTTGTGGTTTTTTTAACAAAAGTTAATGGTCGACGTTGAGTGCTGGAGAGCTTAACATATGATACCACAACATCTAGCTCAAGAATGGAGGTGAAGGCGGTCACTGTAGCTTTCCGCTGGTGAGAGAACACACACACACACATGTAACTGACTGAGAGAGGTGAGGACAGGCATGCTTCGTTCAGAGTAAAATGCTTCGCTGCGGAGGTCACGGGGGAGGAGTAATGTCTGGATCTGTTTTCCGGGGTTTTCTGGTGTGTTGTGAAATGAACAGGCGGAAAGATTGGCGGGCAGTGCACAAGTTGGTGGAATACTGATGCACGATAGGGTAGACGTAGTTGGGGCTTTGTGGGAGAGCGTATACAATTCGCAGGAGTAAATGGATCACCACTGTCTGGTGAGAGTGATGCAGCGGGAAGTAAAAAAAGGTTCTGGTTGGTACTCGGTGCTCAAGGGAAAGGCAAGACGGACGTATAATCAGAATGCTAATGGCACCATTGATTTTGGTATTGGAACTCTGTGCTAGCTGCTGAAAATAGTGACAGCGCACTTATGGTAGTGCCCCGAGTCCTGTGATGTCAGTTCTTGAATCAACTCAACTCAAATCTTATATCAGACGTTTATGCAACTGGTATTGTTATTAACTAAGATAATATCCTGTTCGCATCCTCTAGATGGTGATTATGGCAGATACCGTGCATTGAGTATTTCAGATCATCTTAGTAAAATTGTGTCATTGAATTAGTGGATTTATTTTGGCCTCTGCTCCTGGTAGTTAATATTAGCTTTTGAGGTAATTGCCTTCAAAGATTACCTGGATATTACCTTATTCTTCCATTCATGGATTTTAACTCTGGTTATAAATTGTTTGATGTTGCTAGGTAGATCTCAAGAGTTGTCTTTGTGTAACCCTCGAGCTTTGTTAAAGGTAAAAGTAAAGTCGGGAGATGTGAACCAACGTCATTGCACACGGTTATAAGCCATAAGTGCTCAGCCACCAGTACAGACAGCTGATAAGAAACTGTCAGCCTGTGTCGCCGTCCCCACGCAACTCCGTAGCTACAGCGACGTTCCTCCATTTATCCCAGAGTGTTAACTCTGGTACCCATTACCGTAAAGGCTGGGTGAACCCCGGGAACCGCCTGGTTTCGAACACCGGCTGTGAGCTGCAGCGAGTCGCAGCTGGATTTGAAAGCGAGTCTCCTATCGACTGCGCTAACGCTGCCCCTAGCTTCGTAATTCCCCCCCCCCCTTCCCGGATAAAGCACACAGCCGATTGTTGGCACACAAATAAGTTGTCATTAGTTTTTGATCATGTTATGACTATTGTGTTTCGGTCATTTTGTGGCACCACCCTTTATTGTAGGGTGATACGGAGTTCGTGCTGTGCGCTGAGATTCTTCGGACTCAGACTTGAGTCAGAACGGAGCACTTATGGGTTACCCCTTGTGCCACGATAATGATCCGTTGTCTAAACCTCAACCTTAAATTAACACTTTATTGTAAAAACTGGTTATATTAATACATTATCTTTTTCTTCAGGAGTAACCAGCAGACTCCTGTATGCAACACTCGGCAATGCCTACGATATACTTGGTAATCCTTATGTTAGTCTGTTGGCCGTTTTCATCGGAATCGGAGCAAATGTGTCATCGTGGACACAGACTTGAGACGTCCATGACTAGTCCTGGTGTCTGCGTCCCGTGTGAAGACGGGGTTAACTTCATGCCGTCTGAAAATCATACAAACCAGAACTGTTTCAACTGCACAAGGATTGAACACCCTGATTTCGAGATTCTGGTGACACATTGTAATGTTTCTCACAATTCACAGATTCTCTGCCATCCTGGATATTACAGATACAAAGCAAGAAATAATCAAGAGAAAGATAAATGTGAAAAGTGTACTGACTGTGAAAATTTATTTAGAGGCTGTCGTGAAAATCACGATTCGGTTTGTTGTCCGGAGGATCATTTTGCTGTGCTGGTCAAAAACGACGTGTCCTTTTGTCAGAAGAAGCCAACTGTATGCGGACCAGGACAATATGTCAATACAACAGCCGAAGTGTGTCTGCCATGTTCAAATGGTTTTTACAGGTATGAATCTAACCACACACTCACAGTCTGCTCTTCCTGCTTGGGGCTTACTGGCGATCCAGCGGACAATTCTGTGATTGTTCAAGAATGCAACATCACATCCCCGACTGTGTTTGGTTGTAAGGATGGTTATTTCAGAAATTTTCATGATGTCCCATTGACGATTGAAGCCAAATGTTTTCCTTGCCAAAAATGCCAAAGGACGGTTAGAAATTGTGATATGTACCACGACTCAGTTTGTTACAATGATGACCATGTAGTGCATGAAACGGTTGTCGTTTCAGAGTCCACATCGGAAGAATACTCACCGATTCCAAGTAAGTCTACTTCGCTCCTGTCTTCGTCGCCCTGGGTAGGGCCATTGTCACGTTTTCTTGAGATTTACATAAGTTGACCATAATATTGTGAGCTGAAAATGAGACATCCCACTAATGTCTTGAGCTGAAAATGTGACGTCTCACTAATGTCTTGAGCTGAAAATGAAATATCCCAAACAAGTCGGTCAACTCGATATCCCAAGCACATACCTTTAGATCTCTTCTCGGCCTTTTGGCTAAAGTCAACAGTTTAGCTCTGCAGCACTAGTCTGGCCATCGTTCACAAACCACTTTCAGCAACACCTGTTACTCCTGCTGGACGATTTCCCCATTCAGTTTGGATTACCAACATAATGTACTTCGCTTAGTCGAGCGGATAGGCTGGGCATTTTGGAGACCTACCTAGTTGAACTGAAAACAAAAAAGTCAGCTTAACCCCCCCCCCCCCCTCCCCCCGCATTATTTCCTAATTTTTGATTATAATTATTAATTTTTTTTTAATCTAAAATTATAAAATCACATATAACAAAAAATTGATGTTTTTCAAAACAGGACAGTTAGTGCTTTTTTGGGAGTGCTGATTAGAGAGCAGGGATACACTGAGGGGGAGGGGGGGTTGTGCCCGTGAAGACGGGACGAATAGGTTTACGGCTAGGCTGCGCCTTTGGCCTAGCACATCCGATTTCATTACCTCTTTTATAAATCCCCTTTTACATGTTGATTGGTGGGGGGGGGGGGGGGGGGGGGAGGGTGTATCATATTTTCTTCCCCAAATCCTTAAATAGTCCCCGTGTGGGTTCTAGGGCCCTATTATAGGGAAAACAAGAATAGACCCTCTGTCTACCCAAAAGCATGTCGTAAGAGTCGACTATTTGTGAGCTTCCTTCAAAGTCGGAGTGCATCTGCCTGTAAGGCAAGGAACCAGCAGTCTGCATAGAAATGAGTCAGTCTGTAAAACGGGTGTAGGCGCAACACTCAGGTTCTGGAAAAGGACAGCAGTCCAAAAGGTATGAACAACAAGAACTTTCCGCCAGAGTTTACTGCTGGTAAAGAAGAAGAAGAAGAAGAAGAAGAAGAAGAAGAAGAAGAAGAAGAAGAAGAAGAAGAAGAAGAAGAAGAAGAAGAAGAAGAAGAAGAAGGAGAAGGAGAAGGAGAAGGAGAAGGAGAAGGAGAAGGAGGAGGAGGAGGAGAAGGAGGAGAAGGAGGAGGAGGAGGAGAAGGAGGAGGAGGAGGAGGAGGAGAAGGAGGAGAAGAAGGAGAAGGAGAAGGAGATGATGATGATGATACTCTCCTCTCCTCGTTGTTACTTTTGTGTAGTTCACTTCATGTTTGACAAAGGCTGCCTGGCCGAAACGTTACGTTATTTGTGTTGTTTTGTGCACGTTTTTCTGCTTTCCCGTTTAGTTAAGCTTGTTAGTCAAATTACCCTGGAATTCCTTATATTAGCTTGACTGCAGTCACCCCCATATTTTTATCATTTGTCACCACGTATGTTTAGATTTATTTCCCTGTTGTCATTGTTTTCTTTCCGTTTGTAATGCAGGTTACGTAACTCTTGTTTTTACCTGTGAGGATTCCGCTTGGGGCTTCAAGTTCAGATTCTCATTCTTCTTCTTCTTCTTCTTCTTCACTTCCTCTTTTACCGCTGTGGGTGTCGAGGGAGATATAAGGTTCTATTTCTGGCTCTTCTGGCCGCCTCGACCATAGGCACATCGTGCTGTTGTAGAGCTTCTCTGATGTTATCCTTCCATATTGTTCTTGGTCTACCTCTTGCTCTACGTCCTTCTTCTCTTTCGATGTATGCTTTGTATGGTATGGTGTCACAGGGCACTCTCTCTAAGTGGGCAAACCATTTCACTTGCTGTCTTTGTATGTAATTTAGAATTGGTTCTGTGCCGACTTTTTCTCTTATGATCTCATTCCTTATCTTATCTCTTATGGTCACTCCTTCTCATACATCTCCTTTCCATGGTTACTAATTTTCTTTTATGGTTTGTTGTGAGTCACCATGTCTGGCACTGGTAGCACAGAGTTGGAATAAATATGCTTTGAATAAGATGTCTCTTTGTGCTGATTGGGATTGTCTTATGCTGTAAGAGGGGGTCTAGCTGTCCCAATACTTGGTTTGCTTTACTGCATCTAATGGTAATTTCTTTATCCAATTTCCCATCTTCGGTAAATGTAGTTCCCAGATATTTAAACTCAAATGCCTGTTTAATGCCTTAGTTCTCTATTGCTATGTTTAGATCTGTCTTCTTTTTTCCTATTAACATTACTTCTGTCTTTTCAGTGTTGATTCTCATATTATTTGTTTTACATTCTTCATTCATGGATGTTAGAAGTTGTTGCAATTTCATGGCTGTATTTGTTATCAAGGCCTGGTCATCTGCAAAGAGTAATTCGTTGATCTTATTAACATTTTCATTCATGGGCTTGGCATTCTTGCATATACTGTCGATGTATGTGATAAACAGCAGTGGTGATAAGACACACCCGTGTCTTACTCCAGATGTTACTGTGAAGGGGTGAGATGTTCCCTGATTTATTCTAACTACACTTCTACAATCCCTGTATAAACTATTGCACACTTCGATGGGGTGTTCGCTTACTCCATATCTTGCCATTACTTTCCATAATAATTGTCTGTCGACTCTGTCATTCTACTACAGTAAAAACCTCATGTATCCGGAATGCGATTATCTGGACTCCGTATTTTCCCGTCTAGTTTTTTTTTGTTTTTTTTTTTAAATTAATCGGAACTGAATTACGGAATAATAATCATTGCAAAGTGGTTGCGATCGTTCGTCACGTGAGCACACAAAAAGTTGATACACCACAACGCGGATTCCCCTCCCCGCCAACCCCAGTTGTGAATCCTATTTCAAATGTGCCGATTCCGTTTGCTACTGTTACTGGTTCTTCTTTTTAAAGTCCATGCCGTGTGGCGTTGGTAGTCATGTCTATCCACAACCTTCTGTCTCGTGTACTTTCAATCAACTCTGACACAGATGATCTTTTATGCCATGATGTCGAACCGTCCAGCATCTGTTCTCTCAGTCTCCCTCTGCCTCTCCTCCCCTCCAATTTTCCTACCGTCACGATGTACTCCAGTTTTCTCCTTCTTATCCCATGACCACACAATGTCGAATGTCTCTTTCTGATGTGGGCAATCAGTTCTCTTCGTGAGCCAGTTTCTTTCAAGACGTCTTCATTACTCGTTTTATCTGTCCAGGGTATTCTCATCATTCGTCTATAAAACCACATCTCCGCAGCTTCCAAAAAAGTTTTCACTAATTTACTAGCTGTCCATGATTCACATCCGTCTAGCAGTATAGGATTTATATAGCTTTTATTAATTCGCTTTCTCGTCTCAACTGACACACAAAAATGCATAAAATATTCTTCCTTTTTGAAAAAAATGCTGCTCAAAACGTGTATCCATTACCTGCCTGCCATGACGTCACGGGGGGGGGGGGGGCTAAGCGGGAACTCCTCCCCCGTGTTCCTGACTACTTTATCAAACTGTTACTCGCCGTCCTTCTGTGTTTGGTTCAATTAAAGATTATGAAATGGGTAATACACGAAAAAGAGGATGTAGTGACTTGGACGAGAAGCTTACGCGCTATAAAGAGACTGGTCTCTGGGGTAATGGGTGTGCAGGCATTCTCATTATTCCCCTTGTGGGACAAATTTACGTTATTTTGATGCCCCACCCTGCTTGTTGCTCAGGGCCCTAATATAACCCAAACTATACGTTCAACGGGGTTTCTGGGATCTCTCCGCGGGTGATCCTCATCTGATTGGTGACACTTTATGTCACGTCACCGGGTGTTTATCGCTCAATGTGTTGTCCTGGTGGCGTAAAACGTCAATAAGTCAGTCTGGTAACGGCGATAACTAATGCTTCGGAACTAAGAGACTGGAAAAGTACAGTTGAAAATTGTGAAAGACAAATCGAGCAGAACTTGAAAAGTGGTGTGCTACCCAGTCTAATTAATGGAAGCGTAATGAAAGTTATTTGTGAACTTCCTTTTTCCGTAATAAATGTTTAAAACGAACAGTACAATAAATAAGGAACATTTGTAAACTGCTGGCCTTTATTGAAAGATGAGAAGCTATGATTTAAAAAAAAAACGAGGTTTTGGTATAAAAAGGATGTTTTTAATGATGTGTGCTTGGGGGAGGGGAGAGAAACTGAGTATTTATAGAACTGCTATATCCGGCTTTTTGTTATCTGGTCTACATTTCCGCCATATTCGACCGGATACTACGGTCTACTGAGTTTGTTTTATTTATTAATTATCCTAGTGTGGGTCTCGTGTCTCCAACTGAGGAAAGGGGGTGAGGAGCCACTGGACCAACTAGCATTTAGTAAAAGTCGACTAACTGGCGTGTTTCTTTCGAAGCTGACTGAGGTTAGGGACCAGCAGTCTGCATACCGTAACTAGCCAGACAGATCAACTGGATTTGCTCCCCCCCCCCCTTTTCCAAAATAAAAATACTACAATAATTTCAGAAGTGGACGAACAATCAAAAATTTCCGAAAGATTAATTGACAGACTCCATATGTATGTATGTATGTATGTATGTATGTATGTATGTATGTATGTATGTATGTATGTATGTATGTATGTATGTATGTATGTATGTATGTATGTATGTATGTATGTATGTATGTATGTATGTATGTATGTATGTATGTATGTATGTATGTATGTATGTATGTATGTATGTATGTATGTATGTATGTATGTATGTATGTATGTATGTATGTATGTATGTATGTATGTATGTATGTATGTATGTATGTATGTATGTATGTATGTATGTATGTATGTATGTATGTATGTATGTATGTATGTATGTATGTATGTATGTATGTATGTATGTATGTATGTATGTATGTATGTATGTATGTATGTATGTATGTATGTATGTATGTATGTATGTATGTATGTATGTATGTATGTATGTATGTATGTATGTATGTATGTATGTATGTATGTATGTATGTATGTATGTATGTATGTATGTATGTATGTATGTATGTATGTATGTATGTATGTATGTATGTATGTATGTATGTATGTATGTATGTATGTATGTATGTATGTATGTATGTAGGTAGGTAGGTAGGTAGGTAGGTAGGTAGGTAGGTAGGTAGGTAGGTAGGTAGGTAGGTAGGTAGGTAGGTAGGTAGGTAGGTAGGTAGGTAGGTAGGTAGGTAGGTAGGTAGGTAGGTAGGTAGGTAGGTAGGTAGGTAGGTAGGTAGGTAGGTAGGTAGGTAGGTAGGTAGGTAGGTAGGTAGGTAGGTAGGTAGGTAGGTAGGTAGGTAGGTAGGTAGGTAGGTAGGTAGGTAGGTAGGTAGGTAGGTAGGTAGGTAGGTAGGTAGGTAGGTAGGTAGGTGGGTGGGTGGGTAGGTGGGTGGGTGGGTAGGTAGGTAGGTAGGTAGGTAGGTAGGTAGGTAGGTAGGTAGGTAGGTAGGTAGGTAGGTAGGTAGGTAGGTAGGTAGGTAGGTAGGTAGGAATGTATGTATGTATGTATGTATGTATGTATGTATGTATGTATGTATGTATGTATGTATGTATGTATGTATGTATGTATGTATGTATGTATGTATGTATGTATGTATGTATGTATGTATGTATGTATGTATGTATGTATGTATGTATGTATGTATGTATGTATGTGTGTGTGTATGTGTGTATGTGTGTGTGTATGTGTGTATGTGTGTTTGTGTTTGTGTGTGTGTTTGTGTGAGTGCGTGCGTGCGTGCGTGTGTGTGCGTGTCTGTCTATGTGTATGTGTGCATGTATGTGTGTATATGTGTGCATGCGTGTGTGTGGGTGGATTTTGGGTGGGTGGGTGGGTGGGTGTGTGTGTATATATATAATCAGTTTTGACATAGATGGTCTTCACCGCCATAGTGTCAAATCAAACTGTACAGCATTTTCTCTCTGTCTCCCGCTGCCTCTCTTTCCCTCCCTTTTTCCCACTGTCACGATGTATTGTCAGTTTTCTTTTTCTCATGACATGAACACAAACAAAATGTAGACTGTCTCCTTCTGATATAGTTAATCAGTTGTCTTTGTAAGTCATTTTCTGTCAAGACATTTTCATTGCTCTTGTTATGTGCCCGAGGTCATCGTTTGTTGACAGAGCCTTATCTCTGTCGCTACCAATTTCATCGGCGACCGGATCGCCCATTAGCTCGCCGGGAGACTTCACCACCGGTCGAGACAGTATATGAGTCTGTCTCCTTTGATCGCGTCAACACTGCAGCAGTCTTTTTCATGGCTCTTGGTGACGTGCAAAGCCATTTTATATGGCACACATAACCTAGTCACAATTATAACTTAAAGCTCCCCCTTCGGGGATGCTGGTTGAAAGTGACGATTTTGTTTTCTTTATGAGCAAAGCACCCACATACCTACCTACCTACCTACCTACCTACCTACCTACCTACCTACCTACATACCTACCTACCTACCTACTACATACCTACCTACTACATACCTACCTACTACATACATACCTACCTACCTACCTACCTACCTACTACATACCTAACTACTACATACCTAACTACTACATACCTAACTACAACATACCTACCTACCTACTACCTACCTACTACATACCTACCCACCTACCTACTACCTACCTACCTACCTACCTACCTACCTACATACATACCTACCTACTACCTACCTATTACATACCTACCTACCTACCTACTACCTACTACCTACCTACCTACTACATACCTACCTACTACATACCTACCTACTGCCTACCTACTACATACCTACCTACCTACTACCTACCTACTATCTAACTACCTACCTACCTACTACCTACCTACCTACTGCCTACCTAATACATACCTACCTACCTACTACATACCTACCTACCAACCTACCTACCTACCTACCTACTACATACCTGCCTACTACCTACCTACTACACACCTACCTACCTACTGCATACCTACCTACCTACTACATACCTACTTCCAAATACATTTTCACTAACGAAACTATAGTACATGTCATATTTAATATGTTTACTCTTGAATGTCTTCCAATGCAGCAACATCGACTACGAGTACGTGTGGGCCCGGACTCTATCTCCACATCAACGACAGCGACGGCTCTACCAGCTGCCAGTCTTGTGATCACCTACAACTTGAAAGTTTCAGCCACACAAGGATGTACAACCAGACGTTCACGGATCTAGCTTTTACCTGCCAGACAACCATTCAGAAATTCAGAATCTACAGTATTATCCTTTTCACCCTTGCCTTTTTGGCCGACATTCTTTTTATATATCTTTACAGTCGTTACTTCTTGAAAAAGAATTCGCCTTTTCCTAGAAGAAATCCTTCAACAAAAGCAGACAAAATATCTCACGTGTTTGGCACCGTTGCCATGGATATCCATTTTATTTTAACGTTCGTCCATTTATTTGGAATTCTGTGCGAAGCTGGTGTCATTAACATGGACGTAGACATACTGTGGAATTTCACAATCGCTGTCATAGTTACGTCGGTGCTTGTCTATTTTGCTGACGCTGCTATTTTTTTTTATCTTAAACAAATCATATCTCTATGGAACTGTTTTCATAGAAGACACCATAATGCCAAGTGTTACTTTACCTCCGCGAATTATGACGATGGGGATGACGATGTCTTAACTATTGAAAGTGAAGAGTTGTGAAAAATTGTCTTATCAGATCGTTGGTATATGTACACACGCGCTCACGTCTGGGTGTTCAGTGTTATGACCGCCTATTTTCATAGAAGGTTCCAGGGGCCAAGTGTCACAATACATCCGGAAATGATGATGATTTAACCATTACTGAAAGTCATGGTGGTTCTCCGTGACAAAGTAGTTAAGCTATTTTGCCTCGCGCTCTGAAGGACTTGGGTTCTTTTCACTCGTTCAGTTCACAAGACCATTTTTACAAGGATCCATGAAGAGTATCGCGAGGGCGAGAGAGAGAGAGAGAGAGTAGAGAGAGAGTAGAGAGAGATTAGAGAGAGAGTAGAGAGAGAGTAGAGAGAGAGAGTAGAGAGAGAGTAGAGAGAGAGAGAGTAGAGAGAGAGAGTAGAGAGTAGAGAGAGAGTAGAGAGAGAGAGAGTAGAGAGATAGTAGAGAGATAGTAGAGAGAGAGTAGAGAGAGAGTAGAGAGAGAGTAGAGAAAGAGAGTAGAGAGAGAGTAGAGAGAGAGAGAGAGAGGTAGAGAGAGAGTAGAGAGAGAGTAGAGAGAGAGTAGAGAGAGAGTAGAGAGAGAGTAAGAGAGAGTAGAGAGAGTAGAGAGAGAGTAGAGAGAGAGAGTAGAGAGAGTAGAGAGAGAGTAGAGAGAGAGTAGAGAGAGAGAGTAGAGAGAGAGAGTAGAGAGAGAGAGTAGAGAGTAGAGAGAGAGAGTAGAGAGAGAGAGTAGAGAGAGAGTAGAGAGAGAGAGTAGAGAGAGAGTAGAGAGAGAGAGTAGAGAGAGAGAGTAGAGAGAGAGTAGAGAGAGAGAGTAGAGAGAGTAGAGAGTGAGTAGAGAGAGAGTAGAGAGAGAGGGTAGAGAGAGAGGGTAGAGAGAGAGTAGAGAGAGAGTAGAGAGAGAGTAGGAAGAGAGAGAGTAGAGAGAGAGTAGAGAGAGAGTAGAGAGAGAGTAGAGAGAGAGTAGAGAGAGAGAGTAGAGAGAGAGTAGAGAGAGAGTAGAGAGAGAGTAGAGAGAGAGTAGAGAGAGAGTAGTAGAGAGAGAGTAGAGAGAGAGTAGAGAGAGAGTAGAGAGAGAGTAGAGAGAGAGTAGAGAGAGAGTAGAGAGAGAGTAGAGAGAGAGTAGAGAGAGAGTAGAGAGAGAGTATAGAGAGAGTAGAGAGAGAGTAGAGAGAGAGTAGAGAGAGAGAGTAGAGAGAGAGAGAGTAGAGAGAGAGTAGAGAGAGAGTAGAGAGAGAGAGTAGAGAGAGAGTAGAGAGAGAGAGTAGAGAGAGAGTAGAACCCCCTGCTCCCCAACGCCCCAGCAAGCATGTCGTAAAAGCCAACTTATAGGAGATATTTTCTCTGAAGTCGGAGTGCATCTACTTGGGAGGCGAGGAAAAAACAGTCTGCACAAAAATAATACATATTTGTAAAACGAATGTGCAAACAACACCCGAGCACTGGAACACAACTAAAATCCAGAAGTGGACGAACAACCGGATCTTTCTGCCGGAGTTTACAGCAAAGAAAATAAAACGATGTTAAATGTAATCATAATTAGGCTATAGAAGTATAACAGTTTACTTCTACTCGTTCCACAGTTTCCTGGACGAAGTGTTGAGCGGACAACAGGGATGGTGTGTAGGGAGGTGCGAAAGATGTAAGGTTGATTTGTGTGCTCTTCGAAATGCGTTGGTCTTCATCTCTCTAAAGTTGTTCATGATACCGTCCCTTCGATCCTTTGCATGGTCTAACCTTTGTTCACAGTTCATCTTCGTTTCTCATAAAGCTCGTTGCGGCTACTTATTAGTATTATAGTTCACGCCGTGTGGCGCTGAAAGTCATGTCTATCCACAAACTTCTGTCTAGGTTTTTCTTATAGTTCATGCTGTGTGGCGTTGGTAGTCATGTCTATCCACAAACTTCTGTCTCGTTTTTTTCTTATAGTTCATGCCGTGTGGCGTTGGTATTCATGTCTATCCACACACTTTTGTCTCGTTTTTTCTTATAGTTCATGCCGTGTGGCGCTGAAAGTCATGTCTATCCACAAACGTTTGTCTCGTTTTTTCTTATAGATCATGCCGTGTGGCGCTGGTAGTCATGTCTATCCACAAACTTCTGTCTCGGATTTTCTTATAGTTTATGCTGTGTGCCGTTGGTAGTCATGTCTATCCACAAACTTCTGTCTCGTTTTTTCTTTTAGTTCATGCCGTGTGGCGTTGTTAGTCATGTCTACCCACAAACTTCTGTCTAGTTTTTTCTTATAGTTTACGCCGTGTGGCGTTGGTAGTCATGTCTATCCACACACTTCTGTCTCCTTTTTTCTTATAGTTCATGCCGTGTGGCGCTGAAAGTCATGTCTATCCACAAACTTGTCTCGTTTTTTCTTATAATTCATGCCGTGTGGCGCTGGAAGTTATGTCTATCCACAAACTTCTGACTCGTTTTTTCTTATAGTTCATGCCGTGTGGCGTTGGTAGTCATGTCTATCCACAAACTTCTGTCTCGGTTTTTCTTATAGTTCACGCCGTGTGGCGCTGAAAGTCATGTCTATCCACAAACTTCTGTCTGGTTTTTTTTTTCTTATAGTTCATGCCGTATGGCGCTGAAAGTCATGTCTATCCACAACCTTCTATCTCGTGTTTTTTATTTTTTTTTTCATAGTCTATGTCATATGACGTTGGTAGCCTTCCGTATCGTACTTTCAGTCAGCTCTGACACGTGATCGTCCACGCTATGTCAAACTGTTCAGCATCTTCTCTCTCGATCTCCAACTTTTCCCCTCAACTTTCCTACCGTCACGCATAACTAAAGGGTGTAAATTTTCGCCTTTTAATGTGGGCAATCAGTTCTCTTCGTGAGTCCGTTTTTTTTTTTTTCAAGATATCTTCACTATTATTGATAACTTTCCAAAATATTTTCACCATTCGTCTATAAAGCCACATTTGTGCTGCTTCCAAATAATCTTTCCACTAACCATCCAACTGCCCTTGATTCACGTTGTTTTCTTAACGAAGTGCATGGAGGTTCATAGTATAGGCGAATGGACGTCGCTTGATGCAACAAAGCCTGGCGTATGATATCACGTCTAGTTTGAGAATGGAGGTGGAGGCAGTCACTGTTGCCTTCCGTTAGCTTGAGAATCAGCTGTACACACATGCCGTCATTGTAACTGACTTACATAGTATGCTGAGAAAGGCCGAGACAGGCAAGCTCCGTGCAAAGTGGCAAGCATTACTTCAAAGGTCCCGGGTAGTTAGCGTCCTTTGGATATATTCTCCAGGTCATGCTGGTGTGTTGGGGAAGGAGCAGTCAGATATACTAGCCAGTTCTGCACCACTTGGTGGTGAACTGATGTACGATATTGTGAGGGCCCTTTGGGAGCGAGTAAACAGTGCCGAGGCACAGATTGGTCATTACGGCCTGAGGAGAATGTCGCTGCGAGGAGTTACAAAGGGATCTGGCCGACGCTCGACACTCAGGGAAAAGACGAGACGGATATACAATCAGACAGTTACTGGTACCATCGGAATTTTAAGTCTTCTCTTGCTGCTGAAGATAGGGACGGAGCTCTTGTGGGGGTGTTTTGAGTGCTGTGATGTCGATTTTTAATTCAACACTCAACATTGTTGCTTCTTAGCTTTGTGTAATTACATGACTTGTTGAAAAAGTAATTTTCTTTCCCACGCAGCAAGAAGTCAAACTTCTTATACACAATAATGTTCTTCATAATAGGAAATTCCCTGTGTGGGTTTTGGGACCCCATTGTGGGGAAAACAATTTTAGACCCACTGCCTACTCCACTAGAATGTCCTAGAAGACGACTAACTGGGGGTTTTCTTCAAAGTTGGAGTGCATCTGCTTGAAGGGAAAGAAGCCAACAGTCTGCATGTAAATAAGTCAGATCTGTAAAACAGATGTGCACTCAAAATACTCAGGTTCTGGAACAAGTCTCAAGTCCAGAGGTGGATGAACAACCAGAACTTTCCGCCGGAGTTTACAGAGGTGGATGAACAACCAGAACTTTCGGCTGGAGTTTACAGCGGCTAAACGCAAACAATAAGAAGAAGAATTTAGGAAAATATATATGTGGTGGGCACAATATAAACAATTTACGTTATGCTGATGACACAGTCTTGATAGCAACAAGTCAGAAAGAATTACAGGAAATGATAGACATTGTGGTGTTAGAAAGTGGAAGAATGGGCCTCAGTTTGAATAATGGGATGACAGAAGTAATGGTGGTATCAAAGAAACGAATTATTCCTAAATGTGTAATAAAAGTCAATGGTGTTATTTTAAGACAAGTACAGAAATTTAAGTATCTGGGCACATGGATTAACATCAGATGGAAGATGCATAACTGAAATAAGAAACAGAATTGGACAAGCAAAAACTGCATTTTATAAAATGAAAAACATCTTGTGCAATATATCCTTGTCATTGAGAGTTAGAAAAAGAATTCTTGCTTGCTACATACATCCAGTTTTAACATATGGATGTGAATCCTGGACAATCGGTAGGCAGGCCAAAAAATTTTTAGAGGCCTCAGAGACGTGGTTTTACAGAAGAATGCTTAGAATACCTTGGACAGCCAAAAAGAGCAACCAAGAGGTTTTAAAAGAGGCGGGAGCCCGAAGACAACTTATCACTGACATCAGAAGGAGACAGTCATCATTTTTCGGCCATGTTATGAGAAGGGGGAAAATAGAACATGTTGTGACCACTGGAAAGATCTGTGGAAGAAGGGATAGAGGAAGACAACGAGAGAAGATGCTTGACAGTCTTGTTGCATGGCATGGAGGTGTGTCGGCACACGAACTGATACATGCTGCAGGAGATCGCGGATTATGGAGAGGTATGATCGCCCACGCCAGTCGGCAAGGCACCTGATGATGATGATGATATTGTTTTTAATATGTAAAATCTTATTTCTCAGAATACAGAATTATCTTTTCTCGTTACATAAAACTGTGTTTCTTCGATTGCATAGAATCTTACCTCTGAATTAAGAAATCGCTTTCATCTGTTACATGCAAAGTTCTTCCTTGTGGTATAAAATCTTTACTTTTTTCACGGAAAATCTTACTTCATAGTTATATGAAGAATGTACAAAAGCTTACTTCTTACTTATGAAATTACATACATCTGCAAGGTGAAATTTTCTTCTTTGCTGCATGAAAGTTAACTTCTTTCTCTAAAACAGAATTGAACTTTATATTGCCATGAACCTTACTTTTGGTCGTGATATCTCAAGTGTCTGTATTGTGAAATATTATTTTTTTTTAATTTTATGAAACCAAATTCCTAGCTAAATGCAATATCATTGTTTCCTAGATGAAGTGCATAGCAAAGTGGATAGGATGCAAATGAGAAAACCTGACAACAATATAACTAGAATGTCTTGCTCTGAAACCCACATGGGCATAGAAATAAAGGAAGACCAAAAACACACAGAGAACGGAAATAGAGAGTGAAGTTACAAAGATGAGGAGGACATGACGAGATTTGCATACAAAAGCGAAGCATAGAACGACTTGGCATAAGTTGGTTGAGGGTTTTTGCCCCAATAGGGAATAGACAGCAAAAGAAGAAGCCGCCAGATGTAATCTCTAAATGCAAGATCATGTTATTTGTTGAGCTTTAAACTTCAGCGCAAATGGGTCACCCCATAATTGTTCCTTTTTTGCGCCAGTGGGAAAAACCCACATAAAATGCTCATCACTTTCCTACGTGAAAAGTCACAAACAGACAGTAGTCCCGGCAAAATTTAATAGCTCGCACATGCATCAGATGCACAAGGTAGTGCATATACACCAGAGGTACAAACACCTACAATCTGTTACTAGTATTGTTATTCTAGTGTTAGACTATTTGTGTGGGCACTTCTGATGACTGCCTTATGCAAATAATGCATGTATAAGCTACTGAAAATGCTTAGTGCAGTCTGCATCCATTTTTCCCCACAAAGAACAGTGAAGGACATCATGTGTGGTTTGCGTTGCTACAGAAACAGAACAACTAAGGGATGACCCATTTGCTACAAAGTGGAACTGTGCTGACCTGCCTAGCTGTCAGTTATGGACAGAGAACCAGAGCATCTTTGAGGTACCCTACAATAGTTACCTCTAGACACAGCATCTGTGCACAGGTGGGGTACACAATGGTCAAATGGGGAAAGAGAATCTAATCAATGAAAGGGTCCGCTATGCTATATGGCTGTGCAGTGAAACTCCCCATGTGGGTTCCAGGGCCCCATTGTGGGGGGAGGGGGGGGGAAGGAACAGACCCACTGACATTCCCATAAGCATGTCATAAGAGTCCACTAATTGGAAGCTTCCTTCAAAGTCAGAGTACATCTGTCTGAGTGGCAAAGAACAACCAACTGCACACAAATAATCCAGTAAAACTCAGGACCTGGCACAAAGCCGAAGTCTAAATGGATCTAAAAACATATTACACTGAAGGAAAAGTTAATGAATGAATAAATATATTTTTTATAAATCAACATGATGTGTTTCACAACAAAGAAAAAACACCAACAAATTATTAATATATTTTATATAGTTCAACATGTTGTGTTTCACAACAAAGAAAAGCAGTCAGAATAAAACAGACAGCACACATAAGCTTCACATTCATTACATATACAAATATGTGATTTAAAGAAATAAAACCATCAACCAAAAAAGAAAAAAAAATGTGCGCTCAAAAATAACAACATATAGTAATCATGTCAAAAAATATTTGCAAACTAAAAGACAATATATCGAAATATCTGATGAAACAACAAGTCAAAAATGTCACTATAACAAAAGCAATTTACCACGCTATGTTTCACAACAACAACAATCACTTATTTTATATACATATAATATATTTTAAACAATTAAAAATGAAAAATGTCAAAACAAAGAAAAGCATTCAGAATTAAACAGGCAGCATATATTAGTGTTACATATGATACAAAAATGCCCCGTCCAAAAACAACTCAATAACGCAAAATATATCATAACATCTCATGGGAAAAAGGCTGAAGAATTATTAATTTATTACTTAAGGAAGTCTCTGTGGAAAAGTGGTCAAGACGTCTGCCTCGTGCTTTGAAGGTCATGGGTTAGTTTCACTGTTGTACCCTTCAGTTCACGAGTGCTACGGGGGTCATGCTCTCTGCAACACTGCCAGTAGGCTGATAGCTGTTCTGCAGAGAGAGAGACTGAGCCAATATGGGATAAAACCCAGTGCAATAAAGCTGATCCTCTCACCTTTACCTTTAATTTATTGTAAATTATTCATCACGCTGTGTTTCACACTGTTTTACACTGTTTCACACTAAACAAAACAAAAACATAAAACCATTTAGAATGATTTAGGTAGCACCTAAGCATTCCATAATTACATATATATAAACATGTGATACAAATATTCCTAATGGAATAAAAATGTGTACACCAATAAATATATGATAAAAGCATGCCCCATCCAAAAACATCTCAAAAACACAACATAATATCTGGTGGAAAAAAGGCTGAAGAATCTCTCTCTCCCTCTCTCTCTCTCTCTCTCTCTCTCTCTCTCTCTCTCTCTCTCTCTCTCTCTCTCTCTCTCTCTCTTTCTCACTCTCTCTCTCACTCACTCTCAAATGTAACCACGCACACACAGCAAAAAAGAGACAGAATTAACGCACTGCATATGTAAACATTTGATAACAACAATGCCCCATCCTAAAACACAATACATAAAAATATCTGATGGGAAAAAAAGCTGAAGTATTATTAATAATTTATAAACGATTCAACGTACTGTGTTTCCCACTCCTAAAAAAAAACCATTTAGAAAAAAAAAAAAGCTTATATTGGCATTACATACATCACATTTGTAAACATGTCATAAAAATAACGCTCCATCCAAAAACATGTGCACATTCAAACAGGCAATATGTCAAAATATCTTACGAAGTAATAGCTGAAAACTGTCATTATAATGAAACAAATATTGAACATGTTTTATTAACAACAACAATCATTTAGGATGTAACATTCAGCATACTAACATAATAGTTACATATGTAAAATTGTGGTAATAATATCCCTATTCCACAATATCTCTAAACAAAAAAAGAAAATAATCACTCAAAAACACAATATATATTGTTTTTTAAAAAAAAGCCAGAAAGAAACGCACAGTTATCCGAAGGCACTTTTTTATAGTTTGCACACACAAAATATCATACTCAGGTATGTTGAAAGTGGTTTAAAAGGATGTTTACCGTGTCCAGTGGACATGTGGGCATGAATTGTGTGGGTTTTTGTAATCGTTACAAAGCAGTGGTCAGTTGTGGTTGAGACCATATTTGTGAGCATAGCTCATGATGCGCACACGAGAAAGCAACACAATTTGGGGTAAACACTATTCACTGCCTATACAACTAAAACCCTATAAAGGGAGAACGCTACACCAAAACACCCAGTTCATTTTCGAGCAGTCACAAATGGTGCCTTTATCGAGGTTTAGCCCAAAATTGTGTTGATGAAGCTCTGTTGCAGTGGTGGAGGTGTAGTGGTGTGGGAAATGATCAGTTACAATGGAAGGAGTCAACTGGTGCACACTGAAGGAAGCTTGAATGCGCAACAATACGTCCATAAAATGTTTCAGCCACATGTTTTTCTTTAATTTTGAGATGAAAACAGATATCTTTATCAACAGGACAATGCCAGACCCCATTCTGTACGACTGAACATGCAGTTCCTGGCAGCCGATAACATTCAAACCCTTCCCTGTCCATCCCTGACTGCAGACATGAGTCCGATTGAGCACCTAGGGGATGAGCTGCAAATGCATGTTTGTTGTCGAAACATTGCTCCAGCCAATGGTCGTGATCTGTTCCAGGCACTCCAGAAAGAGTGGGCAGCCATCCCACAGGACCACATCAGACATCTGATCGCATCCATGCCCAGGAGATGCCAAGTCACTTTTCCACGCAAGAGGAGGCCACACACCATACTAACGGGAAAGGCCGTACACCTAAAATTATCATGACCCAGATGCAAAAAAAATGTGTCAATTGATTGGTGGAACCCTAAGGTATTCTTGTGTGAAATTTGAGTAATTTTCCTTACTGCGTTACAAAAATGCAGAATGTCAAAACTGAGTATGTTTGCTACTTTTAGTAACTATGTGTTTCTGTTTTTTGTTTTTTTTTACACATATATATTTATATTTCATATGTTCACTCAAAACAGAATAAAAACAAATATCTTTGAGATGCTCTTATACTTGCGATGATTGTCTTGTATTGGTGATCAGGTCTTAAGCATCTTGTCCAGGCATCTTGTAGTTATCAACAATTGTTATTGTAAAAGTCATTTGTTTTAATAGTGTGTGTGTGCTTTGCATAGTGTCTGTGAGTACAGCCTTAATTTTGTATAGCACCAATGTCTTGTATAATGTGTCTTGTGTATAGTATCATTGAGCACTGCACCAATGACTTGAATAGTGTCTACACCCTGAGCAGTGTGACTATGCCTTGTATAGCCTCTGAGAGTACAGCCTCAATGTTGTATAGCACCAATGGATTGTATAATGTCTGTCTTGTGTAGCATCAATGAGCACCTACGTCTTCTATAGTATCTCTTGTATATTGTCTATGCCCTGTATAGTGTCTGAGAACGCAGCACCAATGTAAAATTAAACTTGAAAGAACTATGATTAGGGTGGTTCAGTCATATCACAAGGTTAAAAGTGCTGTTACTGAATTCAGTCACAGCAATAAGTTGGTCCTGCCAACGAAGAATTCCTGAAACATCTGAGACTCAGTACCACATATACACAAAAAGCACATATAAAAGTTAAATGTTTTTTAAAATGCCACTGAAAAAAAAAAAATAGACACAAGAGGTGGGTTTTTTTTTTAAATCACATAGTGAGATTTTGTGATGGTATTTGAAAAGTATTTTATTCTTCTGATTTCCTACAGTGTGATTTCTCTTGTTATAATTTCTGAATTTGTATTATGCATATAAAAAAAAAACAATGTTCTCTCAAAATGAGATGAGGAAGAGTAGACAGATAAAATGTAAATTCATATTTTTCAATTATGTAGAATATTTCAAGGTAAAGGAACAAAATATTTAAATAGATATAATGTAATTTCAAATGTGTCAGTTACGTACAATATTTCAAGATGTGTTAGAAATGTTACCTCTGTACAACACAGGCAGCAAGAAACAACAATATAAAACATGAAAGAAACAAATACCAAACACCAGAACACTAAATATGGCAGAGCAAATAAAGCTTTAAAAAAATACATTTGAGAAATGAGGAAATACACAGCCAATAACATAAAGAATACGTATTTGAAAGCCACAAAAATCATTAAAACTCATTAGAAAGGTTAATCAAAAGTACATCTGAAAGCTAATAGTTTTAGCATGTATGTTCACAACTTACTACACTTGTCTAGAACTAATGCAGTTTCTTGATTCTATACACTTTTTACACTTATACTATGAGTTCTTCTTGCCCTGCCCCTTCTGTTCCTCCATCTTTATCGACACTAATGCCGACACACCTGTGTATGACTCCACATTCTGAATTAGGGTTTCACTAATGGTTGTTTATTTACATTCTCTTTATCTGTTGTGATCTTTCATCACAATAAGTGTTTCTTTGTAGTAATAACTATCTGATAGATGAAAAGCTACAAACATAAAGGACTAGAGTCATTAATGCCTATATTTAAAACTTTTTACGGTGCGTGGACAGGGGTGAGGTGGCCGGGGGGTGTGGGGAGGGGGGGTGGAATTGGTTCTGTAGCCTGACAAATGAGGGCCTCATGGCTGGTCCTGTCACCACAGCCTGTGCAGGTTAGGAATTTATTTCTGCTCCTAGCTGAAAAAACCCATTTTACCAAGGATTCAAACCTGGCTCTTCCAAATGACAGCCAAACATTTTTAATTACTCCTCTTCTTCTTTGTCTTTGCATTCACGGGTTGTAAATTCTGGTGAAAATCTGGTCATTTGTCCCCTTCTGGACTATAGTTCAAGAACTTGATTTCTGCATGCAAATTTATTTTTCAGATCTGGCTTACTTGCAAGCAGACTGCTGGCTCCTTGTCTCTCAGACGGATGCGCTACAAGTTCGGAGAAAAAATCCCTAATTATTCTCCTTTTATAACACGCTTTTTATGAAGGTAGTAGGTCTATTCTTCCCACCCCCACACACCCCCCCCCCCCTCCCCCCCCCCAACGATGAGGCCCTGAAACCCACATGATGAGTAAATATAATGAGTAATGGAATGTATAGGAATATGCCTACATAAAATAAATACACAGAAAATCATCAGCCGTGGGGGAGCAAAAACATTCAAGGTGAAAAATGGCCCGTACACTTGCTAATTCAACTTCAAGTAAACACTGCTTATTATGAAATAATTTAAAAAAACAAAGCACAACTTTAAAGACAACTTTATGCTCATGTGTTTGAGAAAGCTAGAAAGACAAGAGTGATGGAATGTTTTTATAAAGAAAAAATGTGTAAAACAAAATTTGTTGCCAGCTTCTCACATCTCAAACACAAGGAACAAAAAAATTAAACCAGAAGAAAAAAAATTAAAGCAGAATATTATACTGACCATGTTTTTAGAAAAAAACAGGTATCACAACTAAAGTTACTATATCAAACAACAGTATCTATATTTTGTGAATAAGATGAAAGCATAGCAGACAATAAAATACATAGGAGAATGTCTCCCGGCTGTAAATTTGAACAAAGAAGACACCAACAACAGATCGCAAAATTTATTCTCAAGCATAATTCACTCTTATCTCTACGGATACATATTTCTTCTTTTGGCTTTTATCCCCCATTGGAGCATAGGCCCTCAACAAATATCAAATCATCCTATCTTTTGCTATCATATGAAGCCCATTCTCATCGCCTGTATATGTTTTATCCCCTCCCCCGTACCCTCTAACTGCCTTCTCCGTGTGTTTTTATCTGCTTTTATTGCTTTAATTATGTGGATCAAATGGATACTACAGTAGCAGAATTAAACAAGACGAAGGAATTGTTAAAATTAAATTTTTTTTTAAATACAGGCATTTTACAATCAAATGTAACTGTCCATTTAACCTGCAGTATGTAGACGACTAGATACAGTTTAAAATATCTGTAAACAAACTGTTAAATGTGTCTGTGTCTTCTTTGTTCAAAAGATATATTTCTCAAACGAAAAAACTACATACACAGAATCAGATTCTGCACCCAAGAAAACAGTTAATAATTTATGCATGCATAAAAATGCTATCACTGAATAAATAAAGGTCAAAATGAGGAAACAGCATAAAAAATAGAATATTCATTAAGAGGAAAACCTTAATGCATATAAGATTGTAAACATGATGTCAACATAAAATGCCTCCATTACAATTTTTTTTAATATATGTGATACTACACAAACTTCATTTAAAGCGAAAAAAGAAAGATGTTACCACAAAAATGTTATATTCAACAACAACAAATGGATAGAGGTAAAACTACCAAATTATTTTCCTAATGAAGAAAGAAATAAGTGATACTACACAATCTTTACATTTAAAAGAAAGAGAGAAAGAAAAGAAAGAAAGAAAAAAAGAAAGAAAGAAAGAAAGAAAGAAAGAAAGAAAGAAAGAAAGAAAGAAAGAAAGAAAGAAAGAAAGAAAGAAAGAAAGAAAGAAAGAAAGAAAGAAAGAAAGAAAAAAAGAAAGAAAGAAAGAAAGAAAGAAAGAAAGAAAGAAAGAAAGAAAGAAAGAAAGAAAGAAAGAAAGAAAGAAAGAAAGAAGAAAGAAAGAAAGAAGAAAGAAAGAAAGAAAGAAAGAAAGAAAGAAAGAAAGAAAGAAAGAAAGAAAGAAAGAAAGAAAGAAAGAAAGAAAGAAAGAAAGAAAGAAAGAAAGAAAGAAAGAAAGAAAGAAAGAAGTGATATTACACAAACTTTCATTCAAATGTATGCAGGTTTTGATTTAATGAGAAGAACAATATTGCAAAAACTTCAATCCAAATATATGCAGATTTTGATTCAATAAGAAGATACTTTTGAGTGTGAAGAAATACATTTTTGAAAGCAACACCAGGTTTAAAGCATAAGCTCATGGAAATAAGAGGGAAGGTGATTTCTCTACACTGGACAAAAGAAATTAGTATGACAAATAAAAATAGAACCTGAACAGCAACAACAACAACAAAACGTTTAAAAGAAAGCAGTGTAAATGTGAAAATAATAAAAATCAGTGCTATCATCATAACGCAGAAATTCCTCTGCAGAACGCTGCTCTCTCTCTCTCTCTCTCTCTCTCTCTCTCTCTCTCTCTCTCTCTCTCTCTCTCTCTCTCTCTCTCTCTCTCTCTCTCTCTCTCTCTCTCTCTCTCTCTCTCTCAGACTGAAAGAAACTCAGTCTCTTGCCTGACCTTTCTCCCCGCACTCTTTCCTACCCAAGATTAACTTATATTGATTTCCTTGCTGGTGCTTAACGACAGACTGTTAATGCTGTTTAATCTTTGCACTGCTATGGCCATCCTCCTTTTCATTTCTGTCAAACTGTCTCCATTGCTGTCTATTATGGAGCCTAGATATTTGAACTTTTTTCTTAATCATTTACTGTTATTTTCAGGGGACAGGCAATTTTGACTGTGGACATTATTTTTATTTGCTCTGAAATAAAAAATCAGTGTGCAAATATGAAAATGGTAAAACTAGTGTGTATAATAAAAGTGACAAAACCAGTGTGTACATAAGGACAATGATAAAATCAGTGTGTACATAAGGAAAAAGATAAAATCAGTGTGTTCATAAGGACAATGGTTAACCAGTGTGTACATAAGGACAATGATAAAGTCAGTGTAAATAATGACAATGAAAAATCCAGTGTGCTCATAATGACAGTGATAAAACCAATGCCCACATGATGACAATGAAAAAAACCAGTGTGTGCATTATGATAATGAAAAAAAACAGTGTGCTCATAATGACAATGATAAAACCAGTGCACACATAATGACAATGATAAAACCAGTGCACACATAATGACAATGATAAAACCAGTGCCCACATGATGACAATGATAAAACCAGTGCACACATAATGACAATGATAAAACCAGTGCACACATAATGACAATGATAAAACCAGTGCACACATAATGACAATGATAAAACCAGTGCACACATAATGACAATGATAAAACCAGTGCACACATAATGACAATGATAAAACCAGTGCACACATAATGACAATAGGAAAAAAAACGGTGTGCACATAATGACAATGCTACAATCAAAGACAAAACTAGTTTGGAAATGATAATCACATATAATTTAGTTTTAAAAGGATTCATAATAAAATATGTGCAGTTTCTTTGTTACATTAGAGTGGGGTTATATTTGTGGTTTTTCTTATAGTTTGTTATTTATTTTAGTGAATCTTCTTAGGATTTCAGTGAATCAACAAAGTAGCCCTGAAGTACTTTCCTGAAAACAACAATAAGTACTCTCCTTACAAAAATGTAACTCATATGTACTGTTCACATAACAAAAAAAATTACCATCAAAGTACTGTCTCATTAAAAACAGTATATCTAAAGTGCTTTCCCAACGCAACAATATTACCTAAAATCAAGGTTCCATCACCCACAGAACTATGCAGCCATGAGGTAATCACCTTCAAATAATACTGTTGCTAACTCCAAAGCAAATGAGTTCAGATGCAGTTTCTCGAACATCAACACACACAGCAGTGAGTCTATGTCCTTAAAGGCAGTACTGTCAGGACAGCAATGAACTGAAATGCACAGGCTCAAAAACATGCAGACTTCGAGAATATTACAAGGTTGCAGGCTTTTAACACTACAAATCCTCCATGTGGGTTCCAGGTTCCCCCTGTGGGTAAAACAAGAACACACCCACTGCCTCCCCAACAAGCATGTCGTAAGAGTCAACTATTTGCGGGCCTCCTTCAAATTCAGAATGCATCTGCCTGAGAGGTAAGGAACCAAACAATGAGCATACAAATAGATTAGATCTGTTTAACAGATGTGCACGCAACACTCAGGTTCTAGAATCTGATTAAATCAAAAGGCAGATAAAAAACTATAGCTTTCTGCCAGAGTTTACAGCCAGTAAATGGGAAAAAAAAAATCCAGTCATCAGCGAGACCACTAGGTTCTGCAGTTTAAAAGTCATATAGAGCCTGCAGTCTATTCCTCCATTTTGTTCTATTCTGAGCAATAATGTTTTAATAGCACGCATGGAATCCAGTCCTGAACTTTTGGCCACTCATCAATGTACATCTCAGGGTTTTGCTCACAGGTTCTACTTTTCTCAATCAATTTGTTTCCCACTTCACAGCCTGTTTAGTAATTCTCTGCTCACTTTTCCTCAGGTTGTGCAGAATATTTCACCATCTTCTTTCACTCCAGCAGCTGTCCATACATTTCTTAAAGGATCACTGAAATGAGACAACAGTGAACATTTTGAAATGATAGAATACTGACACATTTGAACTGTTAAAATACTGAAAATTTTGAACTGTTAAAATATTCAACATTTTGAAATGATAAAATGCCTGACACATTTGAAATTATAAATAATGAAACTGTACAAATGATACTGAAATTGGAAATGATAAATTCTCCAACATGAGAGAGCGCCCTCCCCACCCCTAAGGGGGGGCATGAGGAAGTTTTGAGGTGGGGGTCAAGCAATTTTGAAAAAAAGTCACTTGTACTTGTAATAACCTGTCATACTAACTTATTTTTCCCAATTAGTTCTGAATATTATGTTTTCAAATTATTTTTAAAACAAAAAGCCAAGGACACTTTTCTCCGATTTAATTATAAATAAAATAGTTTTCAACCCATTTTAAAACAAAAAGCCAAAGACATTTTCTTTTTCATGAGCAGTTTTTTTTTAAATCTAATGTTAAAAATCTAATTAATATGATAATAGCTGCATTTAAGCGTAGATCAAAAACACATCCCTTCTCTTTCTGATCACATTTTATAATTTGGATAAAAGGGAGCGGGCGCTTGCCATATTCTCAAGGGATGGGGCCACCTGAAAAAGGTTAGAGACCTCTGTTTTATACAGACGCTTGCCATATGCTCAAGGGATGGTGCCACCTGAAAAAGGTTAGAGACCTCTGTTTTATACAGGCGCTTGCCATATGCTCAAGGGATGGTGCCACCTGAAAAAGGTTAGAGACCTCTGTTTTATACAGACAGAAGATAAAGGCATACAATAATCTGGAACCTGTGACTGCGGAGCAGGCAGACAGACTCCCAAACATGAACTGCAGGGCTGCCCTTTAATTCGCTGGGCAGAGTTGGCGACCTAGTCCAATAAAACTACATTACAAGACAAATTGTCAGGTGTCAGTCAAATCCCCAATAAGTCATCGTTGTTTTTTTCTTTCAAAAACAACTTTGGCTCCCAGAGCTAAAGACCTGGGAAGCAAGTTTGGCCGGCATGTAAAAAGAGTTCTTTATTTTAATAACAATATAACATACAGAAGAATCCTTCAAAATCAGAGTACATCTGCCAGAGAGGCAAGGAACCAACAATCTGCATACAAATAAGCCAGATCTGTAAAATGGATGTGTCAAGTTCTGGAACAAGATCAAAGTCCAGAAATGGATGAACAGCCAGGACTTTCCACCAGAGTTTATAGCCAGTGAATGCTAAGAGAAAAGAAGACATGCAGAAGAGAAACAGACAGAAGATATGGGTGACTGCTCCTAAAGTAATAGCTGCAAATTAGGACTTGACAATTAACAATGACTTTGTGGTGTTACCTTTTTACTTTCTGGTCATTGCTTGGCTACCAGTCCCATACTGTTTTTGCCTGCGGAGGACATCTCTTGGAGGTTTGGCCTCTGTGTCTGTATACACAAGTTGGGCTTTACGGCCAGCTATGTCAACAAAACAATATTTCCCTTATCAATTACAGAAGCCAACAATTTAAAAGAGCATGATCTCTCTATGTCTCTTTTTTTTTGTAAATTATATGTGTCTCTCTAATACATACCCTTTCTCTTCTTTTTTGTACATTATCTATCTCTCCTACTCTCTTTCTCTCTCCTTCTTGTAAACTTTCACACATACACACTTTCTCCTTTTTTAAACTCTCTCTCCCACCTTCTTGTTTTTCATTCTGTTTGCAGTATACTAAAGGATACTATCACAGTGAATCTACATAATATCTGCAGTGCTTATCACAAACATTTTCTTTAATGTGACATCTTACTGTTCTGAATTTCAAAGTACAGAATTTTTTTAACAGAATGTTCTCATTTTAAAGGTGTATGTCTCAGGACTTATTTTTCTGCCCTTCAATTTTCCTTCAATGAAGTGTGTGCCCTTAAACAACTCCCTCCAAGTCGTCTTATCCTTTACTATCTAAAGCATCTGATCCCATGTCCTTCCCCATCTTTTTATCTTCATTTTCTAGTTTCATTCTATGTGCACATTTTTGTTTGTTTTGTTTTCTTCTTTTTCTTCTCCTTCTTCACGTTCCACCAGCTGTACACTCTGGCATAAAGTTCTGATTGTTCGTCCAATTCTGGACTGCAGTCCTGCTCCAGAACCTGAGTGTTGCGTGTGCATCAGTTTTACAGATCTGATTCAATTGAATGTAGACTGCTGGTTCCTTGCCTCTCAGGCAGATGCACTCCCGACTTCAAAGGAAGCTCCCCAGTTAGTCGACTCTTATGACTGGCTTTTGGGGAGGCAGTGGGTCTATTCTTGTTTTCCCCACAATAGGGCCCTAGAACCCACATTGGGGTGTTTTGTTTTGTTTGTTTGTATGTGTGCGTGCAGGAGTGAATACTTGCGTGTGTGAGTTTATGCATGCATCTCTCTCTCTCTCTCTCTCTCTCTCTCTCTCTCTCTCTCTCTCTCTCTCTCTCTCTCTCTCTCTCTCTCTCTCTCTTTATCTCCCACTCTCCCCCCCCCCCCCCTCTTCACATTTTTGAAATTGCAAACTATAAAAAGTAAAGTTGAAACAATAAAAGAAAGTGGCTGGCTGATTGGTTGATGGATCATCAAGAAGACCAAATGTAACCCTGAAGTCTGCTGCATCACTACTCAAATCACTTGAGACTATTCTTTGGAACCAGTTCCAAAAAGACATCTACACTGGGACTGTGTTGCAACGCTTGCTTTCCCATCTATGCTTGCTTTCCCATCTATGCTTGCTTTCCCATCTATGCTTGCTTTCCCATATATGCTTGCTTTCCCATCTATGCTTGCTTTCCCATCTATGCTTGCTTTCCCATCTATGCTTGCTTTCCCATCTATGCACTAAAAAACACTAGCAGTGTCTGCAACACTGGTGCCAGATATTCACATCCAAGGAGACTCACTCAAGATGTAAACAGGTCAAGGTCACAGACTCTAGTCTTTTGACCCAGCAGAAGGCAGGAAAGATGTCAGTCCTGATATAAAAACATACACACATAGAGTAAAACCTCGCTAATACAAGTTCGCTTAAGAAGAACGCTCGGTTAACTTGAATACAATTTTGGTCCCAGCGGAGGTTTATTACTATTATTATCATCATTTGTCCCCAGTTATTTTTTTAACACAAACTCAATTAGAATTTGTATTAACGGAGTATTACTGTATGCATAAGAACAATCCAAGATACCTGTCTGTCCTTTAACAATGGATGAGGACATGCATTGTTTCAGTTTTTGATACTTCAACTCTCTTTCTTCATGTTGTCTCTGAAACAAATAGGAAAAAACAGAATTCACAGTTATGAAGTGGTTTTCATATGAACGCCAAGTGATCTAGATCATTACTTGAGAACATCCTAATTTCACAAATGCAAAATAACAGACATGTGGTGTTTTGACTGTCAGATGTTTCCATATTTGACTTAAGTTAGTGATGGGTTCTTTGTGATATGAGTTATGAGCTAGATTATCTCCACAGCACTCCAGACACATCCATAGGCGCTCAGATTCCCCTCTCAACATATTTATCAGCCTCGTGCGGTTAATAGTGCCAGTCCTATGTTGGTTAACAAGACTTTGTGTGCGTCCGGTGTGCTTCTCATGCTTGCTGTGCCGATCTTTACTCCCAATTCACGTATTCTTAGCAGTGATGTGGACACGCTTCCAAAATCCTCAGAACGTCCTCTCTCTCTAAGGGCAATGACAATGTCTGCGTGATCCATGGGCAGACCATCTTCAATTAATGCAGCACCTGCCAGTCTATAATTAACAACAACGCCTGCATGCCCTGGGACGAATATGAAGGTAACTGCACACACAGGAGAGTTTTGCAATGACTCAAACCACTGTCTGCGTAACCAGCCTGCCTCGACCTGCCAGATCATGCTCAGAGAGTCACTCAGCACACAAACGCGGGAATAGTCCTATGATTCAAGCAACATGAAAGCTTGTGTCACTGCCATCACCTCCATCGTCATGCTGCTGGTGGTCATGGAGAAGGCACAGCTGGCTTCTTGAACTGTTCTGTTTTGAACTGTTGATCTTTATGATAATGTGTTAGCTTGATTGTAGGATAATTTAAGTGTTAGTCTGTGTTAGAGATAGTATACTGTGTTTAGTTACACTGGTATTCTGTGTGTGCAGGCGACGTGATTTGCAAAAAGGGTTTGTCTGGTTAAGTGACGTTGGTCTGTCCACTCACATCTGCAGCGCCGTGCAGTAGCACAGCACTCCCAGTCTAAGGTGAGAAGTGTAGGAAAGAGCTTGAATCAGAGGCTACTGGTTTGGACCCGGGTAATGCCTGGAACAACTGGATGGCCTGTGAGTGAGTACACGAGGTTCTCACGGACCGAGCAGTGTGTTTGGAACTGGATAAAAGCTACAGGGAATCAGGGAGTTTGTCAGTGAGACTTGGACGGAGACATGTGGTGTTTTGATTGTGGATCGGAGGCTACTGGTTTGGACTGGGGTAATGCCTGGAACTACTGGATGGCCTGTGAGTGGCGACCGTACAGCCCTCTGGCTGTTTGGGGTAGGGTTGCCAGCCACCTCTGAGGCAAACTGCCGACTGCTTGTTGTAAATTATATTAAACACTTATCTGTATGCTCTGACAGTGTTGGTGTGTATAGGGATAGACTTTTCTGTCATGGAGCTGTCAACAAGCCAGTTGCCTTGACAGCAGTAAGCAGGTCTCTGACACACATAAACACAAACAGTTCACAATACTTTATTCCCCAAACCTCCCTGCCCAAACAACCAATCCTTCCACCACCTACCTACTCATCTATCACTGAATGTTACTAATGTTTAAAAAAGAAGGTGCCAGTTGAACGTACTCAAGAGTTTGTAACTAATATTTAATTGTTGTTGATGATGTTTATATTATGAAACCTATTAGACTTATAACATTTTTGGATTAGGTTTATTACTACGCTTTTTAAAACATGCAGTAATATAAGTATAATTAGAGCACTTTCCAGCTTTTGTAATTAAGATTTAGATGTTGTGAACTATGAAATGATGTATGAATGAATAACTGTATGCAAGAACTGGAGTGGAAGGGCAGAATGTTAGATGGCCTGCATGCCCAATTTTTAAGCCTTTGAAAATAAATTTTATTTGTTTGTTCATTCGCTCTATATATCCATCTACATATATATATTTATATTTTGAAAGTTCTCATATATATACATAAATGGACATAATCAATTCACAAAACTCTATTGTTTATTCATAGCATCCTAAAAATTCTGCCTATTGATTGGTGGGGACAACATACTTATTTCCCCCCCTCCCCTCCTCCACTCCCCACACACTGGTGTGCATGTTAGACAAAGTGACTAAATGAGGTTTGCTGAAATAAAAAGTGTTGGGCCAAAAGACAGATACTGCAGCCTTGCTATAAACCACAACACAAGTAGTAGTAGTAGATCAGAGGAACAGCCATGGAGAGGTCCCAGAAACCGCGTTCAGCCATTAGACCATATTTATGGCCGGGCTGTATTGCGGCCCCTGGCAAGAGCCAGAAAAATTGCATCTCACAAGGAGATGACTACATTTATAATAACATGTAGCAAACACAATATTTGAAACTCATGCATACAGGCAGTCATATGCACATCTACATACACACACATGCATGCATGTACAAGCACACACACAAACACACACACTTGAATCAACCAACACAAATACAACTACTCCATTAATATATACCAGGTATGAATCTCTCCAGGACTCCAGCCCACTGGCTTTACTTCCCTTGAAATTTCGTTGGCAGAAAGTAGACCACAATTCCTCAGTGTCACGCAGCAGGTGCTGAGAGGACAAAGACAATATTAGCTCTAAAGATGAAAACTACTTGTAGGAATGTCAGTGAAGAGATTTCTGCATTCAATTGGAACTTAAATTAAAATATTCCTTTCATGCTTCCTCTCACTGTAATCCTCAGTCTTCTTTTTTTCTTCTTCTTCCTCTTCTCCTCCTCCTCCTCCTCCTGCTTCTCCTCCTCCTCCTCTTCTTCTTCTTCTTCTTTACAATCAATGCAGAGGACAGCCATTTTCTTCGTACCACCACAAAGTGCCCAATATAACAGTTTTTTTAATGGCCGAAAAGGGTGTCTGGGATCTGATTCTATGGGATTCACATCAGAAAAGTGCCTATTTGAACCAATGAGTTCAAATTTTTCAGGTGGCATCCCAGTGGGGATTTTATATATAAAACAAAAGTTCTTTTTTTTTTTTTTTTTCCTTAGCTCCTAATCAGCATCTTGTCTTGAACACTGAAATATTTTAGCCATATCAAATGCTAAGGTAAACAATAAACAATAATTTGCCATCTAAAAAAAAAAGACTGTACTGTCCCCACAACAGTGTGCATGTCAGACTGGACCACAAACACCTCAGCACATTATGCAAGTCTGCCTTTTACCTACAACTATGAAGAGAAACTGGCCTCAAAAGCAAAGTGTGCAGAGCAAGCTGTGTGGAACCAAAGATTTGTCATAAGACTTTGCTTTCAAAAACCTGTAATAAGGCTTCATCTCATTTAGTTGTGCTCCAAGTTTCAGAGCCATATAAAACAACTGGTCTTATCAATGTTTTATATATTTTGATCTTGGTGTTGCGAGACAGACACTTTGACTTTAGCAGATGTTGAAGGGCATGCACCAATCCATGCATCCACACACACACACGCACGCACGCACGCACGCACACACACACACAGAGAGAGAGAGAGAGAGAGAGAGAGAGAGAGAGAGAGAGAGAGAGAGAGAGAGAGAGAGAGAGAGAGAGAGAGAGAGAGAGAGAGAGAGAGAGAGCTGGCAGAATAAAGTATGGCTGTGTACTCACAGGATTACAGACTTCTAACTTGTACAGTTGCTTGGGTGAACATCTCTCCAGGACAGGCTGTAGCAGGCTACGTGGCACAGACCCCACATTGGCGATCACTGCAAGCAGAAGTAATGGATATGAATTCCCAAGCCAGGCTTATTCCACTGTTAATTTATTGATTAGCTCCGTAAATGATATAGTTAACTCCTTCTGCTCCAGAAAGTGTTTACATTAACCTATTTTTAAAGGACTTGTGGTTCCAGAACTTGAGTTTTTCATGCACATCCACTTTACAGATCTGGCTTACTTGTAGACAGACTACTGATTCCTCACTTCGCAGGCAGATGCACTCCGACTTAAAAGGGAACACCCCTTAATTAGTTTACTTTTATCACATGCATTTTTAGGGAGTAGTTCCCCCCCCCCCCCTCCCCCCATGGGACTCCGGAATTCACACAGAGATTTCATTATTTCCTTCATCCAACCACTCATTTACTCATTCATTTATTTGTTCATTCATTCATTCATTCATCCATCCATCCAACCACTCATTTACTAATTCACTTATTGACTTATTCATTCCTTCACTCAGTGACCCATTCCTCCATCCAACCACTCATTTACTTATTCACTCATTTACTTATCAATTCCTTCAGTGACCCATTCATCCATCCAACCATTCAGCGTGTAAATCATTCTTCACCCTTCACCGCTGATATACAGATACTATACAATTATGTCCTCATCTAGCACTAGTACATCAGATTTAACAGTCAAACCAATGCCAGTGAGGAGACACTTCTTGTTAAGTTCAAAACCTACACAGTATTCAAATGGAATTCAAACATAATACTATGGTAATCAAACAGCCAAAGATTCATGTCAACTTAATATAAATTCAAAGCAATGTTTCCCCGTTGTAAATTTGAACAAAGAAGACACAAACAGTAGATTACACAATTTATTGCCTGGCATAGGAAAGATACTTGGACGGGCCAGTACATGTGAACTTTAATAGTTTTGCACCCAACCAGTACAAACGTGGCCTAGTGCAAACATTATTCAACCTCGCTAGAAAGATTTGCTCCAGCGATACACTACAGTCTGAACTATAAACCCTCAAACAAACGTTATTAATGAATGGATACCCAGTTGGTTTTATTAAGCGCCACTGCAAACCTCCTCAACCAAATACTACAAAAACGTCAGTCCCCAAACATCAAGTCTAAATACCTCTGACCTATTGAGGGGATGACGTTATGAAATGGCTATACGACCGGCTCAAAACAACAGTCAGCCAAACTTTCTACGCCACTTTGCCAATTATCTGGTTTAAAACTACCCCCCTGCCAACGCCCTCAATGAAACAACCAGTGTCGACATACGCCAAATTAAATTGTATCTACCAGTTTAAATGAAGCTGTGAAGCTGCTTATGTGGGCAGAACTGATTGACGCCTGGAGAAACGAGTCGCTGAGCACATTCCAGTATGGGTGGAGAAAGCTATGCAAAATAATATTCAAAATGGGAATACTGGCCACAAAGATCACCACTCCGCAACAGCACGCCATCTTCTAAAATCTGGACAGGTGGTGACTAAGTGCAACGCATTTCAAATCCTTCAAACGTCAACCAATGGCAGAATGCTAAGATTTCTCTAAGCTTCCGCGATTCGTCACCTGCGCCTGGAACTCTGTATTCAGAAAGAGATGGTTCAGTCTTTATGGCTGCCCTGGTAAAAACAGGCAGTCATGGTTGCTCGTTGTAGAAACTGTACTTCAGTGTTAAAGGATTCACTTATTTGCTTCATTTATCTAATTGTTACTGTAGTATGCACCTGACGAGATACAGCAAAATATACCAGGCAATAAATTGTGCAATCTATTGTTTGTGTCTTTTTTTGTGTTTAAATATAAATTCTCTAATAACTACCTAACCTGAACTGAATTCTCCATCAAACAAATGTTCATAATCTTTAGCAATTTCATCATAAAATCACCAATGAACAATCTAACATAAATGTCCCATCAAATGAACACTATGTTTCTCATCAAATAACTGTATATAAATTCTAAATCAAACTGCTAAATACAAATTCACTATTAATGAAAACGAACTGACCGCCAACAAACATAACACATATTCCCTTAATAACAACTCACGATGAACAACTAAGGTTTAAATCAAAAACACCATCATCTTTTTTTTTTTGGTTCTATATTATTATTATTCTGTTTTTGTCGTCTCACTGATACCAGATTGCAGCCAAGTGTCGTGGTTTTCTGTATTTGTCTTGCGTATCTCGGGTGGCTTGAGCGATCGATTTGTTCATCTTTTTGCAGGTTTCGACTGTACCATTTATCAATCTCTTTTGGTCTTCCTCTCGCTTTCTTCCCAGATGCTCTGCTGTTTAAAAAAAAAATTCTCATATGCGGTTTGACCAAGCTGCATTCTCACCGAACCATTTCATTCTTTGTCTGCCAACATAATCCAGACATAGTTTTAATCCAACTTTCTGTCTAATGTTGGTACTGGTAACTCCGTCTCTTCTTGTGTTGTTACTGACCTTGCTGAGACAGCGCAATTCACTTGTAGTTATTTTCTGTTCTAGAGCCCTATTCACTGTCCAGGTATGGCACTGATAACACAAGTTTGTGTTTTATATCTCACATACAGTGTTTGTGGTCTATTCTTCCATTCTGTTTGATAATATACAGCAGTTTCATGGTTGGAATCCAGTCCAGAACCATTGGCCTCTCTCATCCACATTTATCTTAATGTTTCTGGACACCCTCACTTCACTTGTTTCCCATTTAAGTTTTTAATATAGGATTTGCAAAAACTGTCAGAAATTACTGTCCCCTAGAAGAAAGAAGAAATACCACAATATAACATCCCTGTAAATGGAAAAATTCTAGGATGTCTAAGATGAAAGGCAGAAATGTTACTCTTTGACAGAGAGAGGGGTTGAAGATTACAAGTGACAGATGAGTGTAGAAGAATGCTGACTGTCTAAGTCACTCACAGGGCACATCAGGAAGATGAATTAGCTTCCTTTGAAGTTAGAGTGCATCTGCCTGAGAGATGAGGAAGCAACAGTCTACATACAGGTAAGTCAGTTCTGTAAAACAGTTGTGCATGCAAAACTGAAGTTCTGAAACAGGACTCAAGTCTAAAAATGGATAAACAACCAGAACTTTCAGCCAGAGTTTACGACAAGTAAACAAGAAAAATAAGTCAAAGATTTTTAATTTATTAGTCAAAACTAAATTAGATTTCTAAGAACATGCATCTTTCCCATTGCAACATACGCCTGTGAGACCTGGATACTTACTTAACAAGCTGAATAGCACGTAAATACCTTTGAACACAAATGTTATAGATGGGTTCTAAAAATATCATGGGTAAAGAAAAGAAGAATGCAACCATACTCCAAAAACTGAATAATGAAGGTTGGCTATTAAAGACGAAAGAACACAGAAAATTAAATTATTTTTGACTTTTAAAACGTCATGAAAGTGGAGAAAACAATAATGGTGGGGTACATGCCTGGGAAGAGAGGAAGAGGAAGGCCAAAGAGAAGATGGGTGCAGGATGTGGCGGGTGATCTCCAGATGGGTGTATCAGACGCGGGACATCTTGCTTGTGACTGAGAAGTTTTCCAGGGGGTTGTTATGGATGCAAGGTTCTGCAAAGGACATGCTACTGACTGACTGATTGTGTCAAAACTAAAAATGCTGCCATACCGCTGATATTATTTAACAGTAATCAGCCAGGAATACAGAGACAGCCTTACCATCAATATTATCTGCTAGCACCTGGATGCAGAGATCATACAGCGACTTTATTTCTGAAACATTAGGAGCAGCAAGTATTAGCCTGTTAGACTGGATCAAACAAAAAACAAATTCTTAATTAAAGACATTAGAGGCAAGAGACAACTATTATTACTTACTAAAAGTAGAAGATCTTTGCTTTGACACCATTTCAGACACAAAGGAATTATTGTTCTTCTTCTTCTACTACTTTTTCTTCTTCTTCTTCCTCTTCTTCTTCTTCCTCTTTAATTCGCTTGAAATAGATTATCTATATCTGTAGTGCTATCTCTAGTATGAACATCACTGTCTTTTGTAATTCACTCAGCGACCCGTAAAGTTTGACTTGCACCGATGTTTCGCTTGGCCAAAAGTTTTGCCTTCCTTGATGTGTTGTATTTGGGACAGTCTTGGAGGACATGATCTGTTGTCTCAGGTGCCAATCCACATGTGCACATGGCTGATTTGCCGATTTTCAATTTTGTGTACATGTGGCTGCAACATTTTGTTCTTCTGTCTTCTAAGCCTTTGAAGTTTATAGCTGAAGGTATTACCTGCCTCCATTCATCTTTGTGTTTGGTCTTCTCTTTCCAGTTGGTGACTCCTGGTGTTTGTAAGTCTGTCTGTGTAAAGTCTGTTTGTGTATTATCTCTCTCCAATCTTCTTGATCTGCTTCATGGTCTACTCATAGACAGCTCTATTGTGTATGCAGATTTGTCTCTGTTATCTGTCATACTCGCTATAGGCCGCCACCAGTCCAGTTTTTTAGCCCTCATGATGCCTGCTATTAATGATCAATTTGTATGTGGTTTTCACTCTCATGTTATTACCATGTATTCTGTCTTCGACATAGAGATCTATTACTGAAAATGCTGTGTGGGTTCCAGGTCAGGGTTCCAGGGTGGGGGAGGGGGAGGGAAGGGGGAGGGCGGGGGGTTGACCCACTGCCTCCCTAACATGTTGCAAAAGTTGACTACTCAGGGGTTTACCTTCATTAGAGTGCATCTGCCTGAGAGGCAAGGAACCAACAGTCTGCATACAAATAAAACAGATGAGCACACAAAACTTGAGTTCTGGAACAAGACTTAAGTCCCGAAGTGCATAAACAATCAGAACTTCCTGCTGGAGTTTACAGCCAATGAACGCCAAGAAGAAGACAGGAATGGGCATAGTCTGAGAGTGCCGAGGGGACATAGTCTGAGAGTGCCGAGGGGACATAGTCTGAGAGTGCCGAGGGGACATAGTCTGAGAGTGCCGAGGGGACATAGTCTGAGAGTGCCGAGGGGACATAGTCTGAGAGTGCCGAGGGGACATAGTCTGAGAGTGCCGAGGGGACATAGTCTGAGAGTGCCGAGGGGACATAGTCTGAGAGTGCCGAGGGGACATAGTCTGAGAGTGCCGAGGGGACATAGTCTGAGAGTGCCGAGGGGAGTTGCTGCAAACAGAAGGTGGTGGAGGAACACAACCAGACAAGGAGATTCTGTGGCATAGTGGTTAAGCTGTTTGCCTTGAACTCAGAAGTCCATTTCAGATGTTGTTATTCAGTTCAAAAGTGACCATTTTGCAAAGATCCCACATGATCACTGTTGCTTTACAACAATGGTTTTCAACCTTGGGGTAAGGCTTTCCCGGAGGAATTAGTGGGGGGGGGGGGGGGGGGGGGGCGCAAGGAAATTACAAGATGGGGCGCAAGAAGGTTTCAAAGTTCAAAATGGGGTCAGGTTTGGAGGAGCGGGTCAAGCAACATTGAAATTCAGTGCATTTTTACTCGTAATAATCTGTTATACTACCATATTTTTCTTCAGTTTTAACTACAAAATAAAATGGTTTTTACAACATTACCAATTGCTTGGTGACTTGTTTCTTTTATGTTATTTAACACTATGTTTTATGTGGATCTTTTTTCCTCCAAGTAGTTGTTAGTAATGCTTGGGATTTGTCTTTTTGTCCTCCTTTTTTTTTTTAAACACATTTTTGTTGTTCAGTTGGTGGTGGGGGGCTGCCTTGTCATATATACATGAGGGGAGGGAAGGCTGGGGGGGGGGGATCCTTGCCATAAATTCATGAGAGAAGGGAAAGCAAGCGGGTAGGGGTCTTGTCATATATTCATGAAGGGAGGGAAGGCATGGGGGGGGGGGGGGGGGGGGGGGGGGGGGGGGGGGATTTGCCATATATTCATGAGAGAAGGAAAGGCATGGGGGAGGGGGGGATCCTTGCCATAAATTCATGAGAGAAGGGAAGGCAAAGGGGGGGGGGGGGGGGGGGGGGGTCCTTGCCATATATTTATGAGAGAAGGGAAGGCATGGGGGGATCTTTGCCATAAATTCATGAGGGAAGGGAAGGCATGGGGGGGGGGGTTTTTTTTTGCCATATATTTATGAGGGGAGGGAAGGCATGGGAAGGGGGGGGGGGTCTGTCTTGCCATATATTCATGAGGGGAGGGAAGACCTGGGGGGGGAGGGATATTGCCATATAGTCATACGTTTACTTAGGTTAGGGCGCCGTGGAAAAATTGTAATTTAAAAAAAGGTGCAGCAACTAAGAAAAGTTTAGGAAACACCGGCTTAAGCAATGACCATCCCTGTAAAACTTTTTTTTTTTTAAATGACACAAATGACGACTTTACGAAAATATAATATTAACAAAACTGAGATTTACTAACCTTTTGTTTGTTTTCGGCCAGAATACACTTGTGTTCTTCTGAAAGACTTTGTACCAACAATATCGGAATCTGCGTCTCCTGTCAGGCAGGGATCTGCTAATACCAGAAGTGTTGTATCAAGAGAAACATCTGATTATATTCAAACTGCTACAATTTATCTTCAACAATAAAACATATACTTTTTTTTCCCCACATGAGTTCCAAGCTTCATTTTTGGGGTGAACAAGAACAGACCCACTAGCCCTTAACTCTTTCAGTCCCAGGGGATTCAGCATCAGAGGCAAAAGGAATAGTGAAGACAGATGTAAAATCTACACATCTTGCGTTCATTGGGCTTCTTGTTAGGAACCTATGAACGTATGATATGTTCCTTGGGACTGAAAGAGTTAACAAGCATGTTGTAAGTTGTGATTATTTAAGAGTTTCCTGAAATCAGATGTGAAAAGCTGAAAGGTGCAGAAATCATGGTCTAGCTGTAAATCACAAAGCAACTTGCCAGCAGTCCTTTTAAGGTGAAGAAAGCTTTATTTTAAAATAGCCATAAAAAGTATATAAAAATCTTGTATAGTTTTAAAATTAAATATCGTGAACAGAAATCATGAAGTCAATTTTTTAACAAATAAATCAAGCACAAAAGGTATATTTTCTGGTGGGTACTGTGTAGTCGGGTTATTCAACTGGCAGCCTTGGTGGAAAGAAGCATCTAGAAAAGAGTGAAAAGCTCTGATGTAGAAGAAATTAGTATCTAGAAAAGTGTGAATAGTCCTCATGTAGAGTAAAGAAGCATCTAGAAAAGTGTGAATAACCATAATGTAGAGTAAAGAAGCATCTAGAAAGTGTGAAAAACCATGATGTAGAGTAAAGAAGCATCTAGAAAAGTGTGAATAACCATAATGTAGAGTAAAGAAGCATCTAGAAAAGTGGGAATAACCATAATGTAGAGTAAAGAAGCATCTAGAAAAGTGTGAATAGTCCTGACATAGAGGAAAGAAGCATCTAGAAAAATGTGAATAGTCCCGACACAGAGGAAAGAAGCATCTAGAAAAGAGTGAATAGCCCTGATATAAAGGAGAAGCATGTAGAAAAGTGTAAATTGCCATGTTGTCTTTATTGCGAGGAAGGAAACTAGTAATATTGTTACTGCTGTCATGGCACACAGTTTGAGAGCCACTGAACTATTTCATATTTTAAAAAAACCTAGTCTCGACTGGATTTTGTTAGCCATATTTTTATTTTTTAAAGAAAAACCACTCAGATTGCCACTCCCTCCTCCTACTCCCCACTAAAGGAGGAGAGGAACGATCCTCAATGGTTCCAGGTTCCACCACAAGAGCCGTGGTGAATCCCAGAAACCCGCTTCACGCTCAGAGGGAGTGACTGGATCTCGTCATCGTAGCTTTTGTGCCGCTCACGTTTGATCGACGTCTCGGCAAGACATACTATAGAAATGATCCCTAAAAGTATGATCTTAAAATTACATTGTGGCCTTTCGGTCCCACCTGAGCACGTATGTTTAAACTGCCGAGTTTTCAAAATTTGAATTGTAAAATTATTATTCAAAATTTATAATGTAATTACTGAGATTTAAACGTTATTTAATTTAAGCATTAAACTATAGCTTATTTTAATAATGTTTACATTTCAATTTTAGTAAAATAATGCGATTACTTATAGTAATAATGTAATAAACTTTTAAAATATCATTTAAACATGGGAGATAAACGTGTATGATTTCGCTAATTCATAAAGGGACGTAATTTTCAAATCCCTTACCACGTGGTTATTACACAGCAGAAAGATTTATTAATCGTCATTGCTGAAATCTGTTCTTTGAAATTACTGACTGGGGTATGAGACTATAATGACAACGAGACTATAATGACTAATTCCCTGCTTCTCGCCTTTTATATTTTTTTTTAATTTGTTGTGTTACAACATTGAAACCAAGGTTGCTTAATGCGTTTATAGACTGCCATATCGGTTAATCAACTGGGATTCGGGTTCAATGGCAATTAGACAATACGTTTCTTAAATCCTTTACGTCCTTCTTAGGCCGCAATATAGGCAGGCCATCAATAGGGCCAATTGTCTGAACGCGGTTTCTGGGACCTCTCCACGGTGATCCTCATCCGCATGGTGGCACTTTGTGTCATCGGGTGTTTATCGCTTGTGTGATGTCCTGGTGGGGTAGAAAGTCAGTCAGTCAGTCAATACGTTTTTGACGCCTTAGAACCCAATGAAACCAAATTAACACACTTTGTGAAAGTAATAGAAAGTATCTTGTCAGCCCAGTCTGACTCCAGCAAGAGTGGCGCCACGAAGAAGATATTAGTGCGCGGGAGGGGGGGGGCGGAGGGGGTGTTGAGTTCCTCCCCCCCTCCCCCATCCCCCTTTTTCACATCCCTTACAAAATTTAAGGCCATTTTTTTTTTCTTGCATTGGCGCTTTTCCCTCCGCCATACGCCTAACCGAACCCTCATCTTCCCGACAAATATTACGAGAGGTCAGCCCCTCCCCCTCCCAACGACCTCCAATTGACACTTTTCTCTAGGCAAATTATTAGTTTGAGACGGAGGGGGTCCGACATAAAAGAAATGGGGGGGGGGGGGAGCTCATGTCCTTTGCCTTTTTGCCACCCAATAATTGTGTAAGGTTGCTAAGATACACTCTTTAGCCATCTTTTAAAGTATGTGTCTACTAAACTTCACACAACTTCTTATATGTGTGATTATATTTATTTGCCATTCCGCACATTATTATTATTATCATCATCATCATCAGCAGCAGCAGCATTATTATAATCTTCTGAATGGCAACTGAACATAATAAAATACTTGTAATAATATAAAGGGCATCAATAAATCCTTTTAAAGAAACATTCTATACATGGTTCAAGGGGATCTCTTAGTACCCTACAAAATTAGTGGAAAAAAAAAGGGGGGGGGGGGGGGGGTTTGCCTGAAGAGACCTGAGCCTATGCAACGATCCTATGCAATGATCCTATGCAATGATCCTATGCAATGCAAAATCCTACCTTTTTTCGAACAATCTGTACACATTTAGCATAGTAAAGGACCCGTTTTCACGCCTTCGGGTGTTTCGGGCACATAGGGCTAGACCTATATGTTCCATAGACCAATCAGCACTGGATGGGTGATGTTGTCAGCATCCCGCCGGCAAATTGAGTACAGCTTATAGCAAACAGAGCCACGGTCACGCAGTAGCTATAAGCTTATCCGCCCGTCAAGAGATCTTAGATTTAAATCAACACCCGGACACATCTTTTTTTTTTTAATAACTGACCTTGGCTCACGGCCCTAAAGGCAGGGGCAGAAAATGTGCATTTACCGCTACCCAAGGAGCCTTTTATAAATGCAGAGTCAATACATGGTGCTCTGGTACTGGGCTCATCCAAGGAGGCTCCCATAAATGTAGAGACAATACATGGTGCTCTGGTACTGGGCTCACCCAAGGAGGCTCCCATAAATGCAGAGTCAATACATGGTGCTCTGGTACTGGGCTCATCCAAGGAGGCTCCCATAAATGCAGAGTCAATACATGGTGCTCTGGTACTGGGCTCATCCAAGGAGGCTCCCATAAATGCAGAGTCAATACATGGTGCTCTGGTACTGGGCTCACCCAAGGAGGCTTCTATAAATGCAGAGTCAATACATGGTGCTCTGGTACTGGGCTCATCCAAGGAGGCTCCCATAAATGCAGAGTCAATACATGGTGCTCTGGTACTGGGCTCACCCAAGGAGGCTTCTATAAATGCAGAGTCAATACATGGTGCTCTGGTACTGGGCTCATCCAAGGAGGCTCCCATAAATGCAGAGTCAATACATGGTGCTCTTGTACTGGGCTCACCCAAGGAGGCTTCTATAAATGCAGAGTCAATACATGGTGCTCTGGTACTGGGCTCATCCAAGGAGGCTCCCATAAATGCAGAGTCAATACATGGTGCTCTTGTACTGGGCTCACCCAAGGAGGCTTCTATAAATGCAGAGTCAATACATGGTGCTCTGGTACTGGGCTCATCCAAGGAGGCTCCCATAAATGCAGAGTCAATACATGGTGCTCTGGTACTGGGCTCACCTGAGGAGGCTCCCATTAATGTAGAGTCAATACATGGTGCTCTGGTACTGGGCTTACCCAAGGAGGCTCCCATAAATGCAGAGTCAATACATGGTGCTCTGGTACTGGGCTCACCCAAGGAGGCTTCTATAAATGCAGAGTCAATACATGGTGCTCTGGTACTGGGCTCATCCAAGGAGGCTCCCATAAATGCAGAGTCAATACATGGTGCTCTTGTACTGGGCTCACCCAAGGAGGCTTCTATAAATGCAGAGTCAATACATGGTGCTCTGGTACTGGGCTCATCCAAGGAGGCTCCCATAAATGCAGAGTCAATACATGGTGCTCTGGTACTGGGCTCACCTGAGGAGGCTCCCATAAATGTAGAGTCAATACATGGTGCTCTGGTACTGGGCTCACCTGAGGAGGCTCCCATAAATGTAGAGTCAATACATGGTGCTCTGGTACTGGGCTTACCCAAGGAGGCTTCCATAAATGTAGAGTCAATACATAGTGCTCTGGTACTGGGCTCACCCAAGGAGGCTTCCATAAATGTAGAGTCAATACATGGTGCTCTTGTACTGGGCTCACCCAAGGAGGCTTCTATAAATGCAGAGTCAATACATGGTGCTCTGGTACTGGGCTCACCTGAGGAGGCTCCCATAAATGTAGAGTCAATACATGGTGCTCTGGTACTGGGCTCACCTGAGGAGGCTCCCATAAATGTAGAGTCAATACATGGTGCTCTGGTACTGGGCTCACCTGAGGAGGCTCCCATAAATGTAGAGTCAATACATAGTGCTCTGGTACTGGGCTCATCCAAGGAGGCTCCCATAAATGTAGAGTCAATACATGGTGCTCTGGTACTGGGCTCACCCAAGGAGACTTCCATAAATGTAGAGTCAATACATGGTGCTCTGGTACTGGGCTCACCCAAGGAGGCTCCCATAAATGTAGAGTCAATACATGGTGCTCTGGTACTGGGCTCACCCAAGGAGGCTCCCATAAATGTAGAGTCAATACATGGTGCTCTGGTACTGGGCTCACCCAAGGAGGCTCCCATAAATTCAGAGTCAATGCATGGTGCTCTGGTACTGGGCTCACCCAAGGAGGCTTCAATAAATGTAGAGTCAATACATGGTGCTCTGGTACTGGGCTCATCCAAGGAGGCTCCCATAAATGTAGTCAATACATGGTGCTTTGGTACTGGGATCACCCAAGGAGGCTTCCATAAATGTAGAGTCAATACATGATGCTCTGGTACTGGGTTCACTCAAGGAGGCTTCCATAAATGTAGTCAATACATGGTGCTCTGGTACTGGGCTAACCCAAAGAGGCTTCCATAAATGCAGAGTCAATACAGGGTGCTCTGATACTGGGCTCACCCAAGGAGGCTTCCATAAATGCAGTCAATACATGGTGCTCTGGTAGTGGGCTCACCCAAAGGAATCATCACATCCTACTAATTAATGTTTAACTTCTGTATATTGGTCCTCACATACGCAACGGCCTACACCTTCAGAAGACCCTCAAGAGTAGTGTGCAGGCAGCTGCTGCAGAGTTCATGGGACTGATGGTTGATTACCTACACAGAATGAGTACATTTCCCTTTATTAAAAGCAAGCTGATGGCAAAACTCCCCCCTAATCTTAATCCAGAACGTGTCACAAATATACATATATACCTGTAAGATCTACTGTTCTCCGTCAACAATAAAGTGCTAAATATCCAATCCAGAACGTGTCACAAATATACATATATACCAGATATTATAAAAAATACCACAAGCCCTGACTAGTAAAGTCAAACTGTAGGTGAATGAAAAATAATCATGCCGCTTCTTCTTCTTCCTGTGACTGCGTTCTGATTTACACCAACAGACAAGTTCTTGTGATAAATTTGACTATTTTTAGAAGTTCCTTTTTAGTTCCAATCAGCTTTGAGTGCAGTGCTGGCTCACTGGGCCAGTATTCCCATCTTAATGTGCTGTACAAGGCTTGTTGAGTCTGTTATGTCCTGTCCTGCACAGAATAATGACCTGCCAATGCCAGTCAAGTAAATGGTAGTCATCTCTGGCCAGATTTTGTTCACTTCTGATAAACTGGATGGCCTTTTTCTTCTTAACAAATTGTATACTGCATTCTCTTCCTTTTACATTATGCCTCTTTCATGGCAAGTTTATCCACAGTTTCGTTTCCTGGTATACCACGGTGGGATGGCCCCAATTGGAGTACAGTACGCTTTTGGGCAGCCATTTTGCCAATTTCAGATCTTAGGTGAGGGAGTTTACCACTATTGAGGGTTTGGAGCACGGATAGCTCATCTGTGAAGATGACCACTGGGTGGCAGTCAGAACTGGTGTTGTAACATTTCAGCAGCCTGTTCAAGTGTAGGATCTCTGCTGTGTAGTTGGAACAGAATTTTAGAGTTTAGGTTTAGATGACGGATCAACATCATGGCACAAGTGTAGTAACCTATAAGTGTTTCGTTATACTTCTGATTCAAGCCTGAGTCCAAAGAATCTCAGCACAGTGAACAAACTCTGTAGCACCTGAGAGGATCCTGAAATACTTTGGGTAGATTTTTAACTCCAAATTTTGCCTGGGCAGCGCCGTTATCTACTATTTTTCAATTTCCAACTACCAAGGGATTTTTTAGTGCACAACAATACACACGGGCGTTCAATCTTACTACCCAGAGACCAGGGAAAATTACTAGAAGTCCACGTGAAAAAATCCCAGCCTTCACCGGGGCCTGAACCCGGGATATCCAGCGCTCGAGGTGGATACCATGCCTCGAGACCCTGCAGGTATATACTTTGTATGGAGGTAGCTGTCTGGGTATGTGACAAAGATGCCAGCACCCCCATTTGTAACCACATTGGTTGCTGATCAGTCTGTGTAAGCATGCATCCACAACTGTTCAGGATAGTTTTCCTTGATCATACTAGAAGCAGCTTAACATTTTTGAAGGTCACTGGATCCATCTCCCAAGGTACAGGTATAAAGCAGATTTCAGTGTTGTTCTCAAGCGTAGTTCTGCTTGATACTGTCTTCTAAGTCTTTTCCCCCAATGGACAAAGCTGCTACGTTTTAGTCGCAAAAGTCATGCATTTCACCATCACATTTACCATCTGAAAATTTTCAGTTTTTTTTAAATTTAAGCCTTTTTTTTTTTTTGGTTACCCTTACAGTTTGTTTTCTAAAGTAATTTTAAGGGGAGAAAATACTGTTTTAGTTAGAGAAGAATGTTAGACGCCCTATTTGGAACAATTAAAAATAAAAATCAATTTGTTTGTTTATTCAAAGGCAAACCCTACAACATAAATAAAAATCAATTCGTTTGTTTATTCAAAGGCAAACCCTACAACATAAATGAGGTAAGGTTCTTTTTTTTTTTCATTCTGCCTTAGTGAAGCGGTTAGATGCTCATGGCTGGCCCAAAGGTTGTGGGGTCAAATCTAGCTGGATTTTTCTTCTTCAATAATTACCCTAGTCATCACCCCAGCCTAAAAATGGTTACGTCTTGGGAAGTAAAGGTGGCTGGCATGATGTTGACCATATGATGATGCCGACTGGTCTGTAAAATATAGGTCTAGCCCTATATACCCAACAGGCCCAAGAGTGTGAACAAGGGTCCTTTACTAGTAGTTTGCACAGGGGGTGGGTTTCTCTTGCTTCTACAGTAAAAGGAACAGACTCACTGCCCACTAACAAACATGTTGTAAGAAGCGAATAATGAGGCATTTGTTGACATAACATACGTCGAGACAAAAGGTGCAGATACTGCAGTCTGGCTGTAAACCCCAACATGCCCATCAACTATTTAAGAGCAAACACAGAAGGAGAAGAAGAAAAAGGAGTGAAAAAAAAGAAGAAGAAGATGAAAAGATGAAGAAATACACTTAACTAAACATCCATCACAATGAAAGGAAACGTACATTTTTGAATGGAGTCGACACTGCCGACGCTGATGTAACAGATCGTGACTGACCAGATAATGATGAAAACTTGCTGCTGTCTGCAGATGATTTTGTGTCCTTTGGGCAGCTATCAGACCTGGATGATCCCTTTTGACCAAATGATTTAATAGCAGCTTTGCCTTTCCTAACTAGCTCCATTTCATCAAAAGTCAAGAAGTCTTCAAACAACATGTCCTTTTGTAAATCTGATTTTTTATTGTTTGTTTCCTTGTCTGATTTTATGTCTTTTGTTTTCTTATGGACAGCAGAATTCTTATGTTTAGACTGTTTCATGTCTTTAACCATGTTATTACAATCTCGCAGGTTTGATGTACGACTGATAATGGATGACGACATGAGTTGAGATTTAGGAGTAGCAATGTAAGGCACCTGATTTGATTTTGGTGACGCTGAAAGGTGACAGCTTTTGTATTTATCAATGCCTGACCCTGATTCTCTTTCAGTGTGAGCAGTATCTGGGAGTTTTGACAAGTTGTGATCTTTAAAACTACGCTTCTCGTTGTTGGTTTTGTGGTTAAGTGACGATGAGGTCAGGTCAGAATGCAAACGTCCAGATGAGTGATATTTATCACGTCTGTTCTTTGGAACCTGTAATGGTCTGCTGGATTTTTGACCAAATTGTGTGTCCACGTTTTCTTCATAAGTGCTATTTACAAGTGATGACATATGGTTCGTTGACTGACTAGACACAGGTACAAGATGTGACTTATTCTGTGGTAGAATCTGGCAAAATAATTCTTTCTTTCCATACAGTTTGTTCCTGTTGGAATATCTCTCTAAGGTGTGATGATCATCAGAAAACAATCTGTCTATACAGTTTTGTTGTGCTGAACTCCTTGCTGAAAACATCCTTTTAGAGGCTAAATCAGACACAGACCTTTCTCCTGTAACTGAGTGGTTCGACAAATATCTCTCCCCAGATAACGAACTTGCAAGTATGCACCTGTCTTCAGTCTCTCCAGATGATAAACTTGCAGGTAGGCACCTGTCTTCAACCTCCCTAGATGATAAACTTGCAGGTAGGCACCTGTCTTCAGCCTCCCTAGATGATAAACTTGCAGGTAGGCACCTGTCTTCAGCCTCCCTAGATGATAAACTTGCAGGTAGGCACCTGTCCCCAGTCTCCCCAGATGATAAAATTGCAGGTAGGCGTCTACCTTCACTATCCTCAGATGATAAACTTGCAGGTAAGCACCTGTCCCCAGTCTTCTCCCCAGATGATAAACTTGCAGGTAAGCGTCTATCTCCACTATCCCCAGATGATAAACTTGCAGGTAAGCACCTGTCTCCAGTCTCTCTAGATGATAAACTTGCAGGCAGGCGAATACCTCCACTATCCCCAGGTGTTAAACTTACAGGTATGCACCTGTCTGCTTTAACAGTGGATTGGTCAAATAAAATATTACTGTACACACTTACAGGAGAGGCTGATAAATATTCCTTACTGGTGTCTGAGTGTCTACCTGAAAATGGCTCACTAGTGTTAGAGCATACAGACATATCTTCTTCATTAACATCTATACAATAAGATGGGTATTTTTCTGTGAAGATTCCATGGCCTGGTAATGATTTCACTTTGAAGGCTGCATATTCTGACAAATCCTTTTTAGAAGCTGGATTAGTTTTTGAAGGTTTATTCTTACACTTGTCATGGCTATATGAAGACTGCTTCTTAGGTGCCCCATTCCTAGATAAGGAACTTTCTTTAGCTGACTGACCAGAAAAAAGTATCTTTTGATACATTCCTTCATTAGAAGATAATTTCTCTTTGGATGATGCATTCTTACATGAGTTCTCTTTGACTGGGTTCTTAGACAAAATCTTCTCTTTATACTGCTCATTGTTATTAAAAGATGTCTCTGTAGATACTGCAGGCCTTGATGGTGTCTTCACTGTTGTTGATTGATGAGATAAACACTTGTCTTCAGAAGCTGACTGCAGAGGTGAAGATTTGTCGTTTGTAGCTGAATGAATAAATGAAGATCTGTCTCCAGCGTCAAACTGACCAAATTTGTCTCTAATCAAACGACTAGGCGTTGAATTTTCCTTTGTGGCTGAGTGACTAAGTGTAGACTGCTGCTTTAATGATTCTGACTTCGCTCCGTCTGAATTATCATAGTTTGAATTCTCTTTATCTCGACGACTACAGTGTGGCTGCTCTTTGCCTAAATGATCATATTTGGACCTTTCTCTATCCATATTAATAGATTTAGAATTTTCTCGATTTATATGACTAGATTTTGACTTCTCTCTATCTAAATTACTAGATTTGGACTTTTCTACATCTAAATGACTAGATTTTGACTTCTCTTCATCAGAGTTATTAGATTTTGACTTTTCTCTACCTAAACTACTAGATTTTGACTTTTCTTCACCAGAAATTATACCCTTTGATTTCTTTAAATCAAAATGACTAGATTTTGACTTCTCTTCACAAGAATTACTGGATTGTGACTTCCCACTATCTAAATGACCAGACTGTGACTTCTCGCTATTTAAATTACTACCTCTACCTAAATGACTAGATTTTGACTTCTCTTCATCAGGGTTATGAAAGTTTGACTTCTCTCTACCAAAATGACCAGATTTTGACATCTTTTTACCTTTGTCTTGTGACTCAGACTGATCAGTTGATTTTTCTTTACATTTTTCTTCAACTGTTTGACTAGTTGAAGATTTTTCTTTGTATACTAAATGGCAAAAGGAGATCTTTTTCGAAACATAATTACTAGATGAAGATTTTTTCTTTTCTGAAGTTGAATGGTTAAAAGTATATTTCTGTCTACAAGCTGACGACTGACTACAGTTGTCCCTGGGAGCCGAATGGCTTGGCAAATATTGTCCTGAAACTGAGTCTTTGGATGAATATTTTTCTTTGGAAGTTGTGTAGCTAGATATATGCTTCTGTTTAGCATCAGAAAGTCTTGATGAAGACTGTGCTTTGGATACTGAATGAGAAGTTGAGGATTTGACCCTATGGAATGCTGATTTTTCAACTGGTGATGACAACAGATTCTCTGTGCTGGAGGAAGACAAACTTGATATGTGGCTCAAGAAATCGTCCTCACAATGAGGGCTTGAAGAACGAGATGGTATGTTTTCCTGAGGGCTAGGACTTTTCTTACTGTCACAGCTTGCTGACCGGCTAGACGATCCCTCACGAGAATGATCAGAATGTTTGTCAGCAGGGTCTGATGGACCTTGTGTTGTTGAACTAATTAAATTATGCTCTAAAGGAAATTGAATCTTCTTTGCTGATGGTGATAAAACATGAGGAGACATAGAACCATCAAAACCAGTGAATGAGGATACAGATGAATTGCTTCTCTCCAGAGAGTTTTTTGACCTACCCGAAATTGGAGTAGGTAAGTAACCTTCGTGGTCAATTATTATGCTGCCTGAGATAGCAGTAGGAGAGTATCTTTCATCTTCGGAAACATCTGTTGATACTGATGATGGGAAATTACTTCTTTCCATGACGTCAGGCACTGAGTGTCTAGAAAGGCTCTTTCCTCTAAACGTCTCTTCCTCTGCTTTTGAATCTTGCTGGCCGTTGCACTGTTCATTACCGACATTTGATTTAAGTTTGCTAGTAAATCTTTTATCCTTGACTTTTGATTTCTTCTGGTCAATATATTCTTCATTCTTAACTTTTGATTTATTGTGGTGAGTGTATTTTTCCTCTCTGATTTTTGGTTCATTTTGTTCCATATATCCTACATCCTCAACTTTTGATTTATGTTGCTCAATGTATTTTGCATATTTTATTTTTGATTTATTTTGGATATGATGTACTTCCTCCTTAAATTTTGATCCCATTTGGCCAGATGATATTTTATGATTGGCCTTCGATTTGTTCTGACCAGCATTTCTTTCACACTCGACAGCTGATTTATTTTGACCAGAACGTTTATCCTTCTCAACCTCCAATTCTTGTTTGCTATTATTCCTTTCTTTCTTGATTTCTGATTCAGGCTGGTCAGTATACTGCTTATTCTTGACCTGTGGTTTTGGCTGACCAGTAGATTTATCGCTTCTCACCTCTGACCCCTTGTGATGGATAAACTTTTCATCCTTGTTTCTATCTCTTGATTTATGCTGAAAATATATTTCATTCTTTGCTTCAATACTTGGGACATGGCTACCTGTATTTTGACTGACATTGATCTCCGCTCTAACCTGTGGAGAGAATCTCCCTTCAGAGTCTACAGTATCTGCATTGCTTCTGAAAGCACAGTTACCTGCAATCCCTCTCTGATTTGAGACAGTCTCTGTATATCTCTCTTCACAAATTCTATTTGATATAAGCCGTGAGCTCACTTCTGCTTCATCTGAACCATTTGATTCAGTTCCGGGAAAATACTGAGCTTCATTTGAAAATTGTAATTTCTGCTGGGAATTATCTCTTTTAGTATCCGAAGTATTTGCTAAAGGTTGGATACAATACTTAGTCCTCTCTGAAACATCTGATTTAGATTTGGGAGACAAGCTTTCTCGTTTTGAAACTTTTGATGAAGGTTTGGGAGAAAATCTTTCTCGTTTTGAAATATTTGATACGGGCTGTGGAGAATATATTTCTCTATCTGATTCAGGTGAGAAAAGTTGAGAAGAATACTTTCTCTTGTTTGAACTATTTGATTCAGGTTGGAGAGAATACCTTTCTCTCTTTACAGTATTCAACATCTGCAGTGGGGAGCATGTTTCTTTGTGTGAAATATTTGACAATAGCTCTGGGGAATACCTTTCTTCATTTGAAATATTTGACACAAGCTGTGGGGAATACCTTTCTTTATTTGAAATATTTGACACCAGCTGTGGGGAATACCTTTCTTTATTTGAAATATTTGACACCAGCTGCGGGGAATACCTTTCTTCCTCTGAAATATTTGACACCAGCTCTGAGGAAAATCTTTCTTTCTTTGAAATATTTGATACTAGTTGTGGAGAGTGCTTTTTCGCACTGGAAGTATTTGATGCCACTTGTGGAGAGTATCTGTTTTCATGCAAAAAACTTGAAGCCTCTTGTGGAGAGTATTGTGAAAAACTTGAAGTCACTTGTGGAGTGTATATGCTTTCATGTGAAAAACTTGAAGCCGCTTGTGGAGAGTATCTGCTTTCATGTGAAAAACTTGAAGCCACTTGTGTAGAGAATCTTTCTTTCCTTGAATCTTTTGCTTGATTGTTTCCTGAATATTTATTCATCTCTGAAATTTTTGACATATGTTTGGAAGGATGCCTGTCTTGCTTTGAAATATTTGATATTAACTGTGGAAAATATATTTTCTCCTTTGAATTACTTGATGCTGGCTGTTGAGAATATCTTTCTTCATTGGAAATAGTCGCCAAAGCTTGCAAAGAATACTTTTCCTTGCTTGGAATAGGTTCTAAACGGTTATCTCGTTTGGAACTATTTGATATTTGTTTTAGTGAAAGTCTTTTCGCCTTTGAAATATCTGACACCAGTTTTAGAGAATAACTTTTTTCATTGGGAACTGTTGATAAAACTTGTGAAGAATACTTTTCTTTGCTTAAAATATCTGACACAGGTTGTGATAACTTCCCTTGTTTAGAAATATTTGATACCAACAATGGAGAAACTCTGTATTTATGTGATACAGTTGCTTCTTTTTTTGGACAATATCTTTCCTCACTTGATACCACTTGTGGAGTACACCTTTTTTCATTTGAAATCTTCTGTGAACAACCCCTTTTTTTATTTGTTGCCATCTGTGGCGAATACCTTTCTTTGTTTGATATAATTTGTGAAGAATACCTTTTCTCATGTGTTGCCATTTGTGGAGAATACCTTCTCTCATCTGATACCAGTTGTGGAGAATACTTTTCCTCAGTTGATACCATTTGTGGAGAATACCTTTTCTTATTTGATACAATTTGTGGAGAATACCTTTTTTCATTTGATACCATTTGTGGAGAATACCTTTCCTCATTTACCATTTGTGGAGAATACTTTTTCTCATTTGATACCATTTGTGGAGAATACCTTTTCTCATATGATACCATCTGTGGAGAATATCTTTTCTCATTTGATACTAGTTCTGGAGAATATCGTCCCTCCTTGTCACTAATATGTGACAATGGTGGGGATGAACACAGTTCGTCACTTAAACCAGCATTTGATAATGGCTGGAGAGTATATTTCTTCTCATTTGAGACAAGTGCCACAGGCTGGACAGAAATTCTTTCATTTGAAAATTTCAATAAATTGGAAGGATAACTTCCTTTACTAGAAATGCTTAACAGTGGCTGCAGAGAATATCTTCTATTATGTGAAGTAATTGCTGCAAGTCTGGGAGAACACCTTTCAACTGTTGCTGTGGGTCGGAAGGAACACATGTCTTTATCTGTACCGCTTGTTATGACAGGTTGTGGAGAATATCTTTCTTCATTTGCACCATTTATTGCTATGGGTCGGAAGGAATGCCTTTCTTTACCAGTACCTCTTTTTACCACCGGTTGTGGAGAATATTTCTCTTCATTTGCACCATATATTGTTATGGGTTGGAAAGAATACCTCTCTTTATCCATACAGCTTTTTACCACAGATTGCGGAGAATATTTCTCTTCATTTGCACCAACTGATGCTATGGATTTGGAGGAATATCTCTCTTTATCATAACCATATTTTTCTTCAGGCTGCGGAGAATATCTCTCTTCACTTGCACCAACTGTTGCTTTATGTTGAATGGAATACCTCTCTTTATCACTACCACTTGTTACTACTGGTTGAAGAGAATAACCCTCTACACTTGCATCAAGTGCTGACATGGGTTTCAAGGAATAGCTCTTGTTATCATTAACACTTTCTCCTAAAGGTTGTGGAGAATATCTATCTTCACATTTACCAACCGCTGCTGTATGTTGAAAGAGATGTGTCTCTTGATCAGTATCAATTTTTGCTATAGGTTTAGGAAAATAGCTCTCTTTATTTGCCTCAGTTGTTGCGTTATGTTGATAGGAATATCTCTCTCTATCAGTGCTGCTCTTTACCACAGGCTTAGGAGAATATCTCTCTTCACTTGCACCATCAATTGCGATGGGTTGGAAGGAATATTTCTCTCTATCAGTACTGCTTTTTACCACAGGCTTAGGAGAATATCTTACTTCACTTGCACCATCTATTGCGATGGGTTGGAAGGAATATTTCTCTCTATCAGTACTGCTTTTTACCACAGGCTTAGGAGAATATCTCACTTCACTTGCACCGTCTATTGCGATGGGTTGGAAGGAAAAGCTCTCTTTATCCATACCGCTTTTTACCACAGGTTTCGGAGAATATCTCTCTTCATTTACACCATCTGTTGCTATGGGCTGGAAAGAACAGCTCTCTAATTCAGAACTACTTTTTACTATTGGTTTCAGAGAATATCTCTCTTCACTGGTACCAACTGTTGCTATGGGTTTAAAGAAATATCTCTCTTTATCACTACCATATTTTTCTTCAGGTTGTGGAGAATATCTCTCTTCACTTGCACCAACTGTTTTATGTTGAATGGAATACCTCTCTTTATCACTACCACTTTTTACTACTGGTTTAGGAGAATATCCCTCTTCATTTGCATCAACTGTTGACACAGGTTTAAAGGAATATCTCTGTTTATCACTACCAGTTTCTCCTAAAGGTTGTGGAGAATATCTGTCTTTACATTTACCAATTGTTGCTGTGTGTTGAAATGAATATCTCTCTTTATCAGCACCACTTTTTACTACAGGTTTCAGAGAATACCTCTCTTCACTTGTACCAGCTGTTGGTATGGGCTGGAAGGAATACTTCTTTGATTCAGTACTAATTTTTACTACAGGTTTTAGAGGATATCTCTCTATACTTGCACAAACTGCTGCTGCAGGTTGAAAGGAATATGTATCTAATTCAGTACCACTTTTTCCTACAGGTATCGGAGAATATCTCTCTTCACATTCTCTAATTTCTGCAAAAGTTTGAGGAGAGTATCTCTCTTCACTGATGTCCTTATTAAATAAATTTTGGGGAGAATTCTCCTTTTTGCCTGCACTATTGTTTGAAATAGTGTGGGAAGAAAATCTTTCCTTACCAACATTATGTTTTTCAAAAGGAATCGGACAATATCTTTCTTCACGTTCATTCTTTTCTTTAGAATAAGGAGCAAAGCATATCTTGCTTTTTACATTCACTGTCGATAAAGACAGGGAAGGATACTTCTCTTGGCTAACATTAATGTCTGATACTGTCTGAGGAGTATACTTCCCTTTACTAACATTAATTTTTGATACTGGTTGAGGAATATACTTCTCTGTACTAAAATTATTGTTTGATATTGGCTGAGGAATATACTTTTCACTGACATTAAAGACTGATACTGGCTGAGGAATATACTCTTCACTGACATTAATGCCTGATACTGGCTGAGGAATATACTCTTCACTGACATTAATGCCTGATACTGGCTGAGGAATATACTCTTCACTGACAATTATGCCTGATACTGGCTGAGGAATATACTCTTCACTGGCATTAATGCCTGATACTGGCTGAGGAATATACTCTTCACTGGCATTAATGCCTGATACTGGCTGAGGAATATACTTCTCTTCACTGATATTAATGCCTGATACTGGCTGAGGAATATACTCTTCACTGACATTATTACCTGATACTGGCTGAGGAATATACTCTTCACTGACATTAATGCCTGATACTGGCTGAGGAATATACTCTTTACTGACATTAATGCCTGATACTGGCTGAGGAATATACTTCTCTTCACTGATATTAATGCCTGATACTGGCTGAGGAATATACTCTTCACTGACATTAATGCCTGATACTGGCTGAGGAATATACTCTTCACTGACATTAATGCCTGATACTGGCTGAGGAATATACTTATCTTCACTGACATTGTTTGATATCATCTGAGGAGTATACTTCTCTTCACTGACATTAATGTCTGATACTGGCTGAGAAGTATACTTCTCTTTACTTACATTAATTTTTGATACTACCTCTGGGGTAGTATTTACATTAATTTTTGCAAAAGATTGGGGAGGATTTCTCTCTTTATCAACATTAAATTCCATCACATCACTGAGAGAATGCATGTCTTCATTTAGACACATTTGTGTTTCATGTTGAGGAGAACAGATCTCATCATTTACATCTATATTAGATACAACTGAAGGGTAGTATGTGCCTTCTTTCAAATCAACAAATGATATAGTCCGAGGGAAAGATTTGTCTGTGTTAGCACGAGGCAACAAACATGAGTATCCTTGTTCTTCCACTACAACATTTGAGGTAGATGTGGTATTGTGCTTTGTTTCTTTGACTTGTGCATGTTTTTCAGACTCAGAAAAATCACCTCCTTCCTTAACTTTGGCTATAATGGCAATTGGTGTTGGTGAGTACTCAACATGTGCAGCTGGCTTCCAAAACTTCCCCCTGGTACTAACAATGGCAGGAAATGTTGGAGAATACAACTCTTCATGTCTGTATAAACCACTATGGCTTTCAACATCAATATTTTCTATATTCAGAGCATCATCTCTATCTTTGGACTTGTCTGTCATTTTAGTATAAGCTTCTCCTTTTTCTTTTTCTGCTTGCTTCAAATTGCACATGATTTCATCTCTGAAAGATTGAGTATAAGGTACCTCTCTTTTGTCTACTGGCTTCATATGGCAGTTGCTATCATCTTCTAAAGACTGAGTATGAGATTCTCCTTCTCCTTTGTCTGCTGACTTCAAACTGCACCTGTTTTCTTCTTTAAAAGACTGAGTATAAAGTTCATCAACGGCTTTGTGTATCGGCTTTCTATTGCACTTCTTATAATCAGATGTGTGTGTCCTTTCCCTATTTTTATCATCAAACCTTTTGGTTTTAGTACCAGGTTCTGAAAGAGAATCTGGTAAAGAATGGATGAATACTGTGGGTTTTCTTTCATTATGATCAGAAGTCACTGATACCATATGAGGAACTGACAATGGAGGTGGCTGGCAAGGTCTGGAGGATTCTCTTGATGGTGACCTATGCTGGCCAACAGGTGGTAAAGACCATCTCTGTTCTTGCATTATCAATGGTGATGATGTTGGCGAGGACTTTTTATGAGAATCTGATGATAACACATTAGGTTCAGATTTCAGACATTGTCTGAGATCATATGTTTCAAGTTCTTCCAAAGAAGACCAGGAGTGTTTTGTTGAATTAAAGTTATAATCCTCTTTTGATAATGATGAGTGATGAGCTGCTCTAGATAACCTTTTAGCATCCTTTAATAACAATGTGTGATCAGTTGATGGTAACCTGTTTGCATCATTTGATAATGACGTGTGATGAACTACCACAGGTAACCTGTTTGTATTATTTGATAATGATGGTTGATCAGTTGAACATAGTCTACTTTCATGCTTTGCTAATAACATGTCATTAGTTTTGGTAGGCAACAAGTTATCATCGTTTGCTGACATGTGTCTAGTGGTTGAGGGTAACCTATTATCATCTGATAGTGGCATGCAATGAGTTGTTGAAGGTAACCTGTAAACATCCTTTGATAGTGACATGTGGCGAGTTGCTGAAGGCAAACTATTATTGTCCTCTGGTAGTGATCTGTGACGAGTTGCTGAAGGCAAACTATAATCACCCCTTGGTAGTAACATGTGACAAGCTGCTAAAGGCAAACTATTATCATCCTTTGGTAGTGAGCTGTGACAAGTTGCTGAAGGCAAACTAGTATCACCCTTTGGTAGTGACATGTGATGAGTTGCCGAAGGCAAACTATTATCATCCTTTGATTGTGACCTGTAACTAGTTGCTGAATGCAAACTATTATCATCCTTTGGTAGTGAGCTGTGGCGAGTTGCTGAAGGAAATCTACTGTAGTTTGATAATGTGTGATGAAATGTGGATAATCTGTAATCATCCTTCGATAATGACATGTGACGAGTCATTGGAAACACCTTTTTATAATCCTTTGATAAAGACATAAAAGATGAAGATAATGTAGCACCACCTTCTGATAATGGCACACAAGATCTGAAAGATAATACATTCTCATCTTCTGATACTGATCTATGAAAAGTTGATAATTTATCAGCAACCTCTGAAGACGATGGTGCCTTGTTATTACTCCTCAAACAGGATCTGTTATTATCTTGTGATCGTGACTTATTCCCATCTTCTAATGATGACCTATGATCAGTTGTTGAATATAACATATTGTCATCAACCTGTGGCAATCTGTGGTGAGTTATTGAGGATGACCTGTCATCATCTGGTGATGGTCTGTAATTAGTTACTGAGGATAGCTGGTGGTGAGCTTTTAAGGGCAACCAGTTACCACCTACTGGTGATGAAGTATGATGAGTTGTTGATGATGACCTTTGATCAGTTGAAGACAACCTGTTATCATCTTCTGGTGTGACCCTGGTATGATAAGCTGTTGAGGACGATCTTTGATCAGTATGAATTGTTGAGGATGACCTTTGATCAGTTGTTGAAGTGAATCTGTTATCATCTAAAGATGACCTCTTAGCAACTTCAGGTGATGACCTGTTACCATCTTCAGGTGATGATCTGTGATAAGTTATTGAAGTGAATCTGTTATCATCTGAAGATGACCTCTTAGCAACCTCAGGTGACAACCTGTTAGCAACTTCAGGTGATGACCTGTAAGCAACTTCAGGTGATGACCTGTTAGCAACTTCAGGTGATGACCTGTTACCATCTTCAGGTGATGACCTGTGAAAAGTCGCTGAGGCTGACCTCTGAGGAGTTGTTAAGGATGAACAGTTACCATCTTCTAGCGATGACTTAAGATGAGATGATGTTGACAATATGTTATCCACATCCCATATGTTATGAGCAGTTAGGGACAGCCCATTACTATCCTCCGATTCTTTCTTGTAACAAGCTGCTGAAGACAATTCACTATTGTCTGATGACACAGGAATTATCGCCGGTCTGTTGTTCTCTTCCGACAGTGTCATGGGACCAGATATCGAAGATAAACTACACACATCTTCTAACGATGCAGATGTCTGTCCCATATGAGAGCCTGATGACACATCACCTGACCTGCTAAACCCATGGGCACTGTTATTTTCCTGTTTCTTCATATTATGTTGCTCTTCCTCTGTGTTTTTATGCTGTATTGATGTAGACAAAGACTTAAAATGAACAGATGTGCTCAACAAATTCATGGGATCTGAAGATGAGGAACTGGTTTTATATCTATGTTTTCCTTTATCATACACAACCTTTTTATCATCCTCAGAATGCAGTGGTTTATGTAAAGATGGTCTAGGGAAAGAGGATTTTGATGATAATGATCTGCCTTGACTTGAGAATGATGGTTTCTTATGAGATTTTGAAGATGTTGATGATTTTAATTTACTACTAGTCTTTTCGCTTCTATTGTTGATTTTATTTTTATCAGATAAAGGATTTACTTTGTTTTCATGGTTTTCAGTTGTCTGATTAGATGCATGCTTTATTCTGCTTGCAAAGTGTTCAGTGGGTTTATCAGAAGCAGTTCCTAGTCTGCTTTTGGGATGTTCAGATGGTTTATCAGAAGCTGGTTTCAGTCTGCTTTCAGGGTGGTCTGATTTATCAGAAGCAGTTCCTAGTCTGCTTTTCGGATGTTCAGATGGTTTATCAGAAGCTGGTTTCAGTCTGCTTTCAGGGTGGTCTGATTTATCAGAAGCAGTTCCTAGTCTGCTTTTCGGATGTTCAGATGGTTTATCAGAAGCTGGTTTCAGTCTGCTTTCAGCATGTTCAGATGGTTTATCAGAAGCTGGTTTCAGTCTACTTTCAGCATGTTCTGATGGTTTATCAGAAGCTGGTTTCAGTCTACTTTCAGCATGATCAGATGGTTTATCAGAAGCTGGTTTCAGTCTACTTTCAGCATGTTCTGATGGTTTATCAGAAGCCGGTTTCAGTCTGCTTTCAGGGTGGTCTGATTTATCAGAGGCAGTTCCTAGTCTGCTTTCGGGATGTTCAGATGGTTTATCAGAAGCTGGTTTCAGTCTACTTTCAGGATGTTCAGATTGTTTATCAGAAGCCGGTTTCAGTCTGCTTTCAGGGTGGTCTGATTTATCAGAGGCAGTTCCTAGTCTGCTTTCGGGATGTTCAGATGGTTTATCAGAAGCTGGTTTCAGTCTACTTTCAGGATGTTCAGATTGTTTATCAGAAGCCGGTTTCAGTCTGCTTTCAGGGTGGTCTGATTTATCAGAGGCAGTTCCTAGTCTGCTTTCGGGATGTTCAGATGGTTTATCAGAAGCCGGGTTCAGTCTGCTTTTGGGATGTTCAGATGGTTTATCAAAAGCCGGTTTCAGTCTACTTTCAGGATGCTGAGATGGTTTATTAGAAGCTGGTTTCAGTCTTTTTAGATGATGTTCAAATGAATTAGTAAAAGCAGGTATTAGTCTGCTTTCAAGATGCTCAGATGTTTTATCAAAAACAGGTCTGAGTCTGCTTTCAGAATGCTCTGATTTATCAGAAGCAGGTCTTGGTCTGTTTTCAGGATTTTCAGATGATGCATTAGTTGCAGATTTTATTCTGTATTTAAGGTGTTCAGATTTATCAGATGCGGGCCTTATTCTGTTTTTATGTTCAGACAATTTATCAGATGCAGATTTTATTCTTTTTTCAGGGTGTCCAGATATTTGCTCAGATCCCAGATGTATTCTTCTTTTAGAGTTTTTAGGATGTTCGGATGTATCAAACGCTGGTCTTTTTCTGTTATCTGTGTACTCACGGGATATATCAGGTTCCTGTCTTATTCTGCTTTTACGATGTTCAGATGCTATGTCAGTTGCAGATTTCATTCTACGCTCATGGTTTCCAGATTTTTCATATGCAGGCCTTTTTTTTCTATTTTCAGGGTATTCTGACAATAAACTGCAGTCAACAGCTTTTGATGATGCTGACTGTTTAAAAAAATCTGACAAAGTCGTGGTGATTTTGCTTCTTGTAAATTCTTCTTCATGATTTGGCTGCTGTTCTCCACCGTCCTCGGAGAGTCGTGTTGCTGGGTATGCTGCCAGCTGGTATGGTGATGTTAAGCTACTGTGATCTGATGCCAGCAATTGTTTACTACAGTCTGGTGCTGATGAAGAATTGGTGTTATTATGCAGGTTCTGAAGGCGGCTCTTAGTTTTATCTCTGCTCTTTCTTTTTTCTTTAGCGGACTCAGACTCCTTCCCCTTTACTGGTTGTTCAGGTGCTGAGTTACAATGACCTACCAATGGTGATATAGATCTCCAATGACCTGATGTGAGTAAGGAAGACTGAATTTGATAATCTGATAGTGACGAATGTGATTTCTCAGATGGACTTGCAACCATTCTCATTTTCACCTTTTTACAATCGTCTTCCTCAAAAGGTACTGACAAGGATGATGATCCATAAGGAGTGGATGACAATAATGATGTTGACACACATGGTGTAGATGCTGCCAGTGGCTGATTGCAAAAGCCTAATGATGAAAATTTTTTGCCTTGACACATTTCATCACCATCACATTCCTCTTCACTGTTACTTACTTTATGGTGTTTGTGTACTTTTCTAATATCTTTACTTTGTACTTTTTTATTATCTTTACTTTGTACTTTTCTAATACCTTTACTTTGCCTATATTCAGAGACTGTCATGTGGGCTTTATTGGAAACTTTGTTCTTACATTTAACATTATTTTCCTCATTATTAGACTTGTTATCATTTTGTTTCCCATAAGAATTTAACTCTAATAAATTATATGATTTAATTTTTGAAGCATTTTTTTCACTCTCATCACTGCTGTTGTTAATGTTTTTTCTGTTATTACTTTTCTTAACTTCTACAGAGGTTATGTTATTATGCTTGTCCCTAGCTTCATTATTAGCTCTATTGTCTCCTTTGGTGCCAGTTCTTTCAGATCCAGAAAGTGTAAGTACTGTATTGTAATATTCCTCAATTTCTGTGGCATCAGTGTTATCTGGAAAAAACTCATTATCACTGTCAGTCAGGTCATCATACTGCGAATGATGATTCTCATGGGAATGATGATTCTGACGCGAATGATGATTCTGATGTGAGTAATAACTCAAAGAAGGAGCTGTATGCTGATCACATTTTTCATACGTGTCACAGACTTTCTGCTTTTTAGTGGGTACATATTCTGGCTCAGTCAAAGATTTGCTGTCACTGATCTTCTTCTTACTGGGAATGTATTCCAGCTCGTCAGCACAACTGTCAAAATCACGACTGCTATCATCATCTCTTTCATTTCTAGATTCTGAAGCATGTGAATTCTTTATTGTTGGAATGTAACTGACCTGTTTCTTCATATCTTCAATATTTTTTTTGCCTTTATTAGAGGATAAGTAAAAACTATTCTCAGAGTCTTTACGGTCGACACTTCTAGGTAGGACCTCCCCCGCTAGCTTATGTTCCTTTTCCTGATCAGAAGCAATATAATCTGCAACATCCTGTGAGTTATTTTTGTCTAGTCTACAAGACTGTTCATGATCAGGAGTCAAATAACCCTTGTTATATGTAGTTATTTGTGAATTATGTGTGTCAAGTCTATAAGAACTTTCCTGTTTGGCATCAATATAATCTGTGTGGTCTGTAGTTCTTTGTGAGTTATTTCTGTCTAGTCTACCAGGTTTTTCCTGATCTGGAGCAACAGAATCTTCGTGATCTGCAGCTCTATATGAACTAATCAAGTCTGACCTACATTTCTTTTCCTGGCTGCTTGCAACACAATCTTTATTTTCTGTTGTGCTAAGTGGGTTATTTGTGTCTAGTCTACATGAGTTTTCCTGAACGGACACAAAACTATCCTGGTGATCTTCAGTTCTATATGAATTTTTAATATTTGGTCTACATTTCTTATCTCGTCTACGAACAACATAATTTGTATGGTCTGCAGTTTTAAGTGGGTTACTTCTGTCACATCCATGTTTCTTTTCTCGACTTGAGGAAAAACAGTCTTTACCGTCTGTAGTTCTATGATACCTATTCAGATCTGACTTATATTTCTTTTCCTCACCAGGACCACAATTATTTGTGTGGTCTATAGATCTATAAGAGTTATCCTTGCTTGTTGCAGATTCCTTCTTCTGGTTGGAGGCTAAAGAATCTTTGTGGCCTTTAGTTTTATTACAGTTATCCTTGTTTGTTGCAGATTCCTTCTTCTGGTGGGAATCTGAAAAATCTGTGTGGTCTATAGTTCTACAGAAGTTATCCTTGCTTGTTGCAGATTCCTTCTTCTGGTTGCAGGCTGACAAATCTTTGTGGTCAACAGTTCTATAAGAGTTATCCTTGCTTGTTGCAGATTCCTTCTTCTGGTTGGAGGCTGACAAATCTTTCTGGTCAACAGTTCTATAAGAGTTATCCTTGCTTGTTGCAGATTCCTTCTTCTGGCTGGAGGTTGACAAATCTTTGTGGTCAACAGTTCTATAGAAGTTATCCTTGCTTGTTGCAGATTCCTTTTTCTGGCTGGAGGTTGACAAATCTTTGTGGTCTGCAGCTCTCCGTGAGTTATCATTGTCTTGTCTATGCTTCCCTTCTTGAGTAGAAACAAGTTTGTAGTTTCTACTCTTCTTAGCTAGTCTATGCTTCTTTTCTTCACTCGGGGCAAAATAGCCATTTGATTCAGTGTCTACAAATTCTAACTCAACCTCAGGTTCTAGAATTCTGTTATTTACAGGAGATACCTGCTCATTCTCACTGCTGGATGAGGAATGGTGTCTTTTTCTTCCCTGGTCAGATTTATCTGTGTTCTTTTCATCATTATCATCGTCATCATCATCATCATCATCATTACTGTCTTCTTTAAATGAGTCCCAGCTATCAGCGTCCGATTCTTCTTCAGCCTTGCCTCTTTCGGACTGTGCCACTTCCTCTGAAATTTGATGACTTTGAGAAGGATTTCTGAAAGATTTTTTAAAAAAAATTTTAATTTTTAAAGAAAAAGTATGACAGATTCTCATGTAAATTTCTTTTTTATAATTATACCGTTAAATTACATGAAACTTAATTCTCATTGGTGATTAAAAGATGACTGCAGCTGAAAGAATCAACTTTCCAGCACACACAAAATTGCCCATATGCCTCAGTTGCTCTCTAACGATTGGCTGACAGCATGTAGAGGAGTCATATAAAGCAGGAATTCTGTAGCTCCAGTGATGACCCCCAGGAATCTCCCCCAAAATTGACCTTCAAGAACCAAATGATAAACCTACAACCTTCAGATTTCAAAGCAAATAGGATGACCACTCTTCCAAAGAGATTTCAGATTCTCACATGAAATACATCATACTACAGTACCCGGCAGGGTACTCGAAGATGAGATCAATCTGTTCATCATCAGTTGCAGATGATGTGACCCTGACTGTTAAATCAGAGGTACAGCTTCAATCCAACTCACTTGACTGGAAGGAAGGAAGGAAAGAAGGAAGGAAGAAAACAAGCAAAAGATGACCATCAGTATCTCTAAAACTAATAAAGTATCTATAAAAACTAAGACCATAGTGATCTCAAGAGAAGAAGAAACATCTGATCATGTTGGGCCAATATGTACTGGAGCAGGTCAACCAGTTCAAATAACTTGGAGTTGTAAGAGAATGGAATAGAGGCATTATGGCAGAGTTGGTTACTATAAAAACAGCAGCTGAGAGAATTTTCCAGGCTACAACTGAAAGTTTCTCAGCAAAAGAGAAACTGGCAAAGGATGAAAATGGCAAAATATAGTTCTATCTATGTGCCGGTAATGACCCATGTGTGTGAGTCACAGGCAATGACATCAGCTCTAAGAAGTTAGCTTCAGACATCAGAAATGAGGTATCTGAGAAAGGTGGTCCAAGTAATACAAAGGGGCAAACTTCACCCAGGCCTTACAAACTCATCTGGATCAGTCACAGTTATGATAGTCTTGATATTCATGCAGAATCTGAGAGAATCGGCCACCACAGCAGACATGGGAGACTAAGAACCAGGGAACAAAATCTGCAGGATGACCAATGGTTTGCTGGGAAGATATTAAATGACAATCTCTGACCTACAGAAAAACCAGAACTGAACAAAGCAAAAAAAGAAAACTGCCAACAGAAATGAGTAGTGATCCCTCTGGCAAACCTCTACAGTCTAGGATAGAAGAAGATCGACTAATTGATAATTTTAATTATCTTTGACACTGCTATCAACATTTTCTATCTTCAGCAACACACCAGGTATGAGTATTTATCATATTTCTTCATCAAGCATCAAGCAACATTTAATATAATATTATATTTCTCACATTTGGTCTGAACATACTAAAGAAATCTGGCTTGATTATCTTGACAAGCGGCACAGTAATTATTCTTTTTTTTTTTTATTTAAGCAGCAGACAGTAATAACTTTTCGCCACGGTGTGAGAAAGGGAAAATTGGGACATGTTGTGACTACTGGAAAGATCTGTGGAAAGAGAGACAGAGGAAGACACAACATGGAGAGGTGTCAGCACATGAGGTGAGGAATGTTGTTGAAGACTTGAATCTCCCTGTTTGGGTTCCAGGGACCCATTTTGGGGAAAACAAGAATAGACCCACTGTCTCTCCAACAAGCATGTCATAAGAGTTGACTAATTGGGGGCATCCTTTGAAGTCAGAGTACATCTGCCTGAGTGACAAGGAACCCACATTCTACATGCAAATAACCCAGATGTGTGAAATGGACGTGCAAGCAGCACAGAGGTTCTGTACCAAGATTAAAATTTGGAGGGGGACAAACACCTAGAACGTTATGCCGAAGCTGATAGCCGGTAAGGAATTGACAGCTTGTGAATGTGAAGAAGGAGAAGAAAGAGACTAATTATTTTTAATTTTTTTCTTCTTCTTTTGTTCACTTGAAATAGATTATCTATATCTGTAATGCTATCTCTAGTATGAACTTCACTGTCTTTTGTAATTCACTCAGCGACCCGTAAAGTCTGGCTTGCACCAATGTTTCTCTAGGCCAATAGCTTTGCCCTGATATATTGTATTTGGGACATGATCTGTTGTCTCAGATGCCAGTCCACATGTGCATATGACTGATTTGCAGATTTTAAATTCTGTGTACATGTGGTTGCAATAGGAATAAACTCACAGGGAGCAAGTACAGCAGGGATCTACCAGTCTTCAGTAGAAATTATCCTCGTCGACACGCGTTTCGGCCCACGATTCCTAGACGCATTCGGAGGTGGGCCCACTTGAGTTCATGAAGCTCAGGGCTGGTTCCCTGCTGCACGGAATTACAGGATGGTGTTATACTTTCGGCCAGAGACAAGACGACTTGGTGGTTTCGAAGGAGGTACTGTGAGATAAGAAGCCGCCACGGCAGCTTAATTAGAACAGTCAGCGTGCCTGGACGACCGAGCGACAAGCTTACTTTGGTTTACCAGACACATGTTGGACTTTTATTAGCAGTTGGCAGAGGAACACTGGCAGACAATTCGGACACGATGGACTTTCAAAGGGATGAGAAACTCTTTTCCACTAGATACCCGGACCAGTTCACCGAGGCCCGTCCCCTACGTTGTTGCGCTGCGTCCAAAGCCAGCTAGAGGCCCTTTCGGCTGCCTCTCCCAGTTTTTTGAGTGTTCGTTTCCGTTCATTACCGCGCAATCCTAGTTCTTTCACCACATTGTAGAGCGAAGTGGAAACGAGGCCTCTCGCTCCCACTTCGACGGCAAAAACCCGTACTGTGTTGCAAAGTCAATTGTGTCCTGTTCTAAGGTGTAGAATAACAACTTGCTATGGCCTGTCCATAATATGTTTGTAATCTATTTGACAACAGAAATCATGATCACGGGTAGGGATTATATAGATGTATTCAGTCAATGAACCAGTGTGCTGCAGGAACAATCAGCATTACTACATTTTCAATATTGCAAAGAGAAACCAGCACAATCGGGTGTGCTCTAAATACTACACACAATTCTAGTTAAACCAAGAAATCAGTCAACGTATTCAAAGCAACAACTGCAAGGAGGTAATGCATCTTTTTTTTTTAAACTATTTATAGCAATGTTTGTTTCAGTAGTAATCTATCATAGTCACTTCAAGAGAAATTGTATTATTATTATAATTATTATTATTTACTTGGCAAATTACCAAAAAAAACTTTGTTAATATAAATGAACAAGCAACCTTTTTCTTGCTCTTGAATTCTCTAGCTCCTTCTCCACCATACACTTCCAGGAACTCACAATCTGGGATGCCAGCTCTCCAACAACGCCTTCTTGTCTGCCCAGAAAATTCACTAATTTTCCTATACCTGTTTCCTGACACACAGTCACACATAAATAAAAAACTTATTAAATCATCTATTTAATGACATTAAATTAGGTCTTCTCCTCCTCCTCCTTTTTCTTCTTCTTATTCTTCTTCCTCTTCTTCTTATTATTATTTTCTTCTTCTTCTTCTACTTCTTTCTCTTCTTCTTCTTCTCCTCCTTCTCCTTCACTGGAAAGTAATGGGTGATCATCTATCATCTGTGTCTGGACTGCATTCTCATTCCAGGACCTATGTTTTGCCTGCACATCCATTTTCCACATCTGATTTATTGTGTGAAAACTGGTGGTTATTTGCCTCTTAGGCAAATGTGCTTTGACTTCGAAGAAAACGTCCATCCTACATTAGTCAGGCCCCCGGAAGGTTACGTCTTTCTTGGACGACCACACAGAGATGTAGATCAGTCTTGACAAGTTTGAGCCCTGATCCCTGGTGCACTACCACAGGTGGTCACGCACTTCTCCACCCCGAACTAGGTTTTAATTTCATAGACTAATAAACAGGCACTTGGTTTTTCCAACAAGACAACATATACTGAAGATGATGGAACCTTTGAACTTCCGGAATGGGGAATTAGCACCAGCAAAACCTAGCTGGAACAAATAAATTCTCTGAGCATCAGCAGGCTATCTGCTATTCTGGCTGGAAATTCTCACATGTCTTGGAGATTAGAATCAAAGTGTAACAGACAGGTATTCTAGTCATTCGGTTTCTATCCCCACAAAAGATCAGCAACATCAGCAGTATCAATATTTATAAAATATGTCAGAACAACAGGAACTAATAACAGACAGCTTGTCGACAGTAAAATTAAGAATACATACTAGTTAACACTGAGGAAAAAATGTACAATTAATCTGGATAGCGAGATACAGCTGGTTATAATACCAGCAATAACCTGGTTCCCTCATAGTAAAATATTATTCTATACACTTTTCATGACAGTGGTAAAGCTGGTGTATAATGACAGACATATTTATTATAGATGAATCAGCATGCTATATGGGTGATGTGGTAAACAACATGCTGATTACATACAGTACACGGATATAATATAATAGTTATATATCTTTTTTAAACATTACTCCATTTTTATAAAATATTATTCTATACACTTTTCATGACAGTGGTAAAGCTGGTATATAATGACAGACATATTTATTATAGATGAATCAGCACGCTATATGGGTGATGTGGTAAAAAACATGCTGATTACATACAATACACGGATATAATATAATAGTTATATATCTTTTTTAAACATTACTCCATTTTTATAAAATATTATTCTATACACTTTTCATGACAGTGGTAAAGCTGGTATATAATGACAGACATATTTATTATAGATGAATCAGCACGCTATATGGGTGATGTGGTAAACAACATGCTGATTACATACAATACACGGATATAATATAATAGTTATATATCTTTTTTAAACATCACTCCATCTTTATAAAATATTATTCTATACACTTTTCATGACAGTGGTAAAGCTGGTATATAATGACAGACATATTTATTATAGATGAATCAGCACGCTATATGGGTGATGTGGTAAACAACATGCTGATTACATACAATACACGGATATAATATAATAGTTATATATCTTTTTTAAACATTACTCCATTTTAATAAAATATTATTCCAGACAGCATAGGGATATAATTATTGTAGCATTTATAACCAGACTATAACTGGGAGTACTAATTCTCAATCCCATCCCTACATTCCACTGTCCCCCCCCCCCCCCCCCAATCCAAAGCCCCAAATAACACTGCACAACTCTTCCCACCCTAAAAATGATTTGTATAAGATAATTTGACGATACAGGCTGAACTTAACTGGAGAGACAATATAAACTAATAATTTGAAATGCAATACAGCTGGATAAATTGACAATAAAGCAGTGTTCGTGGCTTAGGCGTTGCGAGTCTGACTCGTAATTCCAAGGTACCACGATCGAAACCCACTGCTGGCTGCGTGGGCTTTTATCATGGAGCGTCGCAGGTCTACCCAGTCTAAAATGGGTACCAAGATGTGTGCTCTGGGGAAGTAAAGATGGCCGGCGTAATGCTGACCATATTACCCACCTAGTGTTGATCAGTTTGTAAAAATATGGGTGCTCTTCCCATATGCCCGATGCGCCTAAAGGTGTGAAAAGGGAATTTTTTTTTTGATTGACAATAAGATTAACCCTCTCACCCCGGTGACCTATAAAAAAAAAACAACGCCAATGGTCCGCAGTTAGGGAATTTCTAGAAAAAACTCTTCAAAAAGCAACTATTTACTCAGGTCACACACAAAATCATAACAATTCACTTTATCAACCAAAACAATATTAAAGTCCATAAAGAATACAGGGAGTCATCTGCAAACACAAATGCAGCACAAAAATAACTGGGATACATCTCTTATGACCCTAAAAATAAATCTTAACAGTGACCCATTTATAATTGCATGTCTCAGTTGCAGGATAAAATTGTGACGGCATAATTTCTAATAATAAAGTTATTTTTCACAGGACATACAAACTAGTGTGTTGTGTTATACATACCTGTAGGGCTGTGAATGACACGGTGAGCTGCTTAAGTTGCCTAAGGAGTTTAATAACCTGAAATAAAACAAATATCAACAACAAAATTCAATATTCCCCATGAGGAAGAGAAAGAATAGATCCACTGCATACCTAACAAGTATGTGATAAAAGACAGCAAGTTAGGGGAGTTTCCTTTGAAGTCAGAGTACATCTGCCTGAGAGGCGAGGAACAAACAGTCTGCAAACAAATAAGCCAGCTCTGTAAAATGGATGTGCAGGCAAAACTCAGGGTCTGGAACAAGACTAAACTGCAGAAATGGATGCACAACCAGAACTTTCCACTAGAGTTAAGAAAAAGAAGAAGAAGAAGTAATTCAAGTTTGCTTTTTACTCAATGAACCAATCAAGTGCCATCCCCACAGAGAATACTAGGTGTCAGTGGATCTCCAACACTCTCTGATTTTCGTCGTGGGTACACACTCTCAGACTGCTGATTGTCCAGCTCTTGATGTTATCCTCACATGTGTACAATTTGGTGTTATGATTCCATTGCTTACTTTGGGATGTTCAATAGTCAGGTGCCAATCTCTTCTACGAAGACCAGCAATGTTTTCTATTGTGTCCTAAACACACCTCATGAATGCCAGACTTTGCTGTTTCACTCTGCAACCCGTTGATCTATACAGATTCTTATTATTCTTTTCCGTCAGTTCAATCATCAAAGTGTTGGAGTGAGAGGTAAGGATTTGTGTGTGCTTCTTTTAATGTGTTTTATAAGTTGGCCTTAATTTCCTGTAGGGCTGCTGAATATTCTGATGCAAAAGTGAGAAATGACAGAAGTTTGATTACTTCTTCTTTCATTCGCTAGAAATAGATTGTCTACATCTGCAAGTCTGTCTCTAGTATGAACTTTGGTTACTGTATTACTAGAACACATGACCTATTCACTTCAACACTACCTCTGTCTCCCAAAGAAATAATTGTGGTACATTATACAAGTTCAATGACTGCAAATTCAAGCAGAACCTGGATGCACAAGTGTTGAACCATACATGGTCTTTGCACTAAGACTAGGCCAAATAATGATCAAGACCTGTCTGTGGTCATTCTAGAAACGAGAAGGTCGGCATGCCAACCTGAAGTCATGGAACAAGACAACAAGTCCAGAAGTGGGTGAGCAGCCCAGATTTTGTTTTGTTTTTTAAAGAGATTATAGATGGTGAATGTGAAATTTAAAAAAAAAAGAAAGGAGGAGGGGCGGCGGCGGCAGCAGCAGAAGAAGAGGAAGATGAAGAAGGAGGAGGAGGAGACGAAGAAGAAAGAGGAGGAGGAGAGAAAAAGAAGGGGGAGGAGAAGAAGGAAGAGGTGATGGACCATCACCAGCTACTGCAACTTCTCTAGGTGATGATCTTTAAGGTGAATGTGTTGAAAACTCTCTGGGATCAGGTTCATACAGCAGTGGAACTGACAGAGCATCCACACCCGGTGAGATTGATTCAACAGGAAATGAACAGAGAATCTTAAGCCTACGTTCAGGTTGCTATTTAATTCTTTCACTCCCCGTGTGAGTTCTGTGGCCCCGTTGAGGGGGAAAACAAGAACAGACCCAATGCCTGCCCAAAAAGCATAGCGTAAGAGTCGACTAATTGGAAGCTTCCTTCGAAGTTGGAGTACATCTGCCGGAGAGGTGTGGAACCAACAGTCTGCATGCAAATGAGTCAGATCTGCGAAACAGATGTGCATGGGACACTCAGTTTCTGGGACAGAATATGACTAGAGTCCAGCAGTGGACAAACAGACAGAACTTTCTGCAGGAGTTTACAGCCGGTGAACGCAAAGAAGAAGAACTCTTTCAGTCCCAAAGAAAGCATCGAAAGTAAGATCCTACCTATAAAAAAATGAATGCAAGATGTACCAATTTTACATCTCTCTTTACTATCCATTGGGCCTTTGATGCTAAACTCTCTGGGAGTGAAAGAGTTAAACTGTCTTCTGCATGTGTTTTTACTTTAACCTCCAACCTTAATTCCATTAAGAAGTTTCATGTTTTTATTGTCTCACTGTAGATGTAACTTTATAGGACAAAACTCACATGCTTGTCTCACCCCATTTTCAACTGCATTAAATTCACACAAAAACCTGAGTGTTGCGTGTGCATCCATTTTACAGATCTGAATCATCTGTATGCAGACTGCTGGTTCCTTGCCTCTCAGGCAGATGCACTCCCAATTAGTTGACTCTTACAACATGCTTTTGCGTAGGCAGTGGGTCTATGCTTGTTTTCCCTATAATAGGACCCCAGAACCCACACGGGGAAGCTAGGATGTAATTTCTGCACCTTTCAGTCCATTACCTTCCATTTCATTAAATTCATAATTAGTCACCTTTTAGGACCTGCTTGTTATTCAGCAATGACTTTATTCTTTCTTCATAATTATGATCTCTAGTACCTCTATTCTCATCACATACAATTTTTATTATTATGCTCATTTGGGTTTGTGTGTGCTGGTGCACGCAAGCTCACGTCTGTGTGTGTGTGCGTGTGTACATATACCTTATTATCTGTGTTTTACTTTGTGAAATGCTTTTAAATACGCTTTTTTGATCTATATATATAAAAATCAATGTTTGTGTGTTTGTTTATGAGCTATAGACTCGGAAACTACTGAACCGATTTAGCTGAAATTTTCAGGATTTGTTTTTTTCGATACCGGATGTTTACCCATCATGGTTTGAGATTCTACCTGTCATTGTTAGAGATAGGTGACCACATTTGTTGGAAAAATCTTCTGAACTAATATTTCCATTTTTAGTGACATTTAATTATAGCCACGTTAGTAAATGCGCATGCACGATCGACTTTCACAGTGCATGCGCAGTAGAGACGCTCCATTTTCAACATCCGCCTGCGACATTTAAGACATTACAAGGAAAATGATTGCCTTCTGTTTTTAGTTGTGTTGGAATCTATAAATATCTAAAAAGGTGAGCGCATTTATTTCAGTAACATTAGTCCGACTTTTCTTAATATTTGCTGCGCAGTTTCTAAGCATTTCCTCTTGAGTCAAAATAGATCGTTTTTCTCATGCTCATATTTTCATTTATTTCAGCGATACTTCAAGTCAAATTTCATTCAGTGCGTGAGGGCGAACAAGCTATTGAAGATCAACGCTCACTAAATTTGCACGCTGTTCACCATTTTGTCAAAATTTGCAGTTATGCCTCCCAAACGACAAGCTATTGGCCCATCTACACCTAAAACACGCAAGAGAAGGGCATTAATTGCTTCAGAAACAGACGGGCAACATGAGGTAAGACTGGAAACCATTTGAGTGCGCACTGCTGAAGCCCATTCGTCTCAATCAGACCAGCAACGGAGAAAACGTTCGAGTGCGCACTGCTGAAGCTAGATTGTCTCAATCAGACGAGCAACGAGAAGCAAGACAGGAAACCAATAGAGTACGCACTGCTCAAGTCTGTTTATCAGAAACAATCGGGCAACAGAAAACAAGACTGGAAACCGTTCGAAAGCGCACTACTTTATCCAGGCGAACACCACATGTTGATTTGAATCTTGGTGCATTCCATTACAACAGCAATTATGATTACAGTCTTCATCCACAGATGCTTATTGGCAAAATTGATAAATTGTGTGTACATTGCAGTGCCTTCAAATTTAAGAATGAAACACCGGGAATGTGCTGTGCGAGTGGAAAAGTTAAATTGCCAGTATTGCATTCACCACCCAAACCATTATCATCATTGGTAGCAGGTGACACAGGCCAGTTGAAACATTTCTTGGCAAACATTCGCAAATACAATTCATGTTTCCAGATGACATCATTCGGTGCAACAAATATTGTGCGCGAGAATTACATGCCAAAATTCAAAGTGCAAGGCCAGATTTATCATCGTGCTGGCTCGTTACTACCACTGCCCGACGCAGATTACAAATTTCTTCAGATTTATTTCATGGGAAACACTGATCAACAAATTGATCAACATTGTCGATTCAATAAGGGGACACAACGAGAAATAGTCGCTGCTTTACAAACTTTATTTGATCAACACAACAAATTAATTAGATTGTTCAGAACTGCTCTTTAACGAATACCAGCTGATGACTACAGAGCTGTACTTAAAGCTGACAAAACACCTGTTGGCCAACACGACAGACAGTACAATGCACCAACAATTGATGAAGTGGCGATTGTTATGGTTGGCGAAGACTTTAACTTGCGTGATATAATGCTTCATTGCAGAAATTCTATGGCGACATACATACAAATATTAACTTTAAAGACCAATATGCGTATACAACTACAACATGATGCAACCACTGAACGTTTTGCAAAACAGTTCTTGGATATTGGGAATGGGACAATGCCAACCGATGAATCCACATGATGTATCACATTGCCAACAGACTTCTGTAAACTTACAGCTACCACAGACGAACTGATTCACAAAGTTTTCCCTAATATCACATCATCAGTTCTCGTTGTGCCAAGTGGCACATGAGGCTTCAGAGAGGACTTTCCATGCTTTCCTGTCCTGTGCAATCTTCAATGCAGTTTTCCATGTCAAAGATGCCACACTCAGGTCACTTTCCATCGTTCGTCTTCATGTTGTTTTTGGGAGCCCCTTTTTTCTCTTTCCCTCTGGTGTCCATGTGAGAGCTGTTTTGGCAGGTAAATCAGGATTCATTCTCATAATGTGGTCATTTCCATCTTCTCTTGCTTATCATACTGTCTAGAGTTTCTTGGTTTGTGACTTGAAGTAGTTTAGTGTTTGAGATTGTATCTGGCCAGAAAATTTTAATAATTCTACGTAGACGTGTGGTGGAAGGTGGACAGCTTGTGTACATCCTTTTTGGTCATTCTTCAGCATTCTGCTCCATAAAGAAGAACTGGCAAAATTATGCTCTTGTAGAGTCGTAGTTTTGTTCCTCTGCAGTAACTGTAGATTTCCAGATTTGCTTCATCCTTCCAAAAGCAGCTCTAGTTTTGTTCAGGCGTGACTGTATGTCTTCCTCTGTTCCTCCCAGTAGGGACACCACACTGCCAAGATATGTGAAATGTTCTACATTTTCAAGTGACTGGTTACTTATGGTCACTGGTTGTTGGTTTGGACTGTTTGTCATGATCTTAGTTTTCTTTGTATTTATTCTCAGTCCCACCATTTCTGCTATGCTGTGTAGTCTGTTACTTTTCTCTTGTATTTGTTCATGTTTATGTGATAGCAGTGCTATATCATCTGCAAAATCAAGGTCCTCAAGCATGGTGAATGGAGTCCACCGTATGCCTTTCAATGTCTTGTCTACTGTGTTTTTTAGTATCCAATCAATCACAAGGTTGAAGAGGAGAGATGACATGACACATCCCTGTCTTACACCTGTCTTTACTGGGAAAGATGTATTATAATTTTTTATACTGCAGGAAAAGTCTTTATAGAAGAGAGCAATTATGTTGACTATCTTTTTTCTGGAATTCCATGATGTCGTAAAATTTTCCAGAAACTTTCTCTATGGACGCTGTTAAAAACTTTCTCAAAGTCCACAAAATTAATTTATATATTTCTCTGCTAATATCACATAGACTTACAAAAATCATCAGTGGCTCAGTGAACATGCTATATTAGCAGCTAACAACAAGGATGTATATGCCATGAATCTGAACATTCAGGACAAATTACCGGGCGGAGTGACAACGTAAAAGTCTATCAATACTGTAATGATTCAAGACAAGGTTGTCAATTATCTTGAATTCGCTTGATTTGCCAGGCATGTCACTCCAGGTTTTAACCTTGAAAGTTGGCGTGCCTGTCATTCTTCTCAGAAACATCAATCCGCCACATCTTTGCACTGGTACCAGGCTTTCGGTGAAAAAGATGGTGCCCAATATCATCGTAAGTACAATTTTACTTGAACATTTAAGGGCCAGAACATACTACTGCAACGCAATTCCAACAGGCATGCTATTCAAATTCAGATGCTTGCAGTTTCCGGTGCGACTCACCTTTGCAATGATCATCAACAAATCACAGGGACAATCAGAACAAGTGTGTGGACTACATTTGGAACATCCATGCTTTTCACATGGACAGCGATTTGTGGCCTGTCCACGCGTCGGAAAACCTTCTGATTTATTTGTGTACGCACCAGGCCGAAAAACTAAGAACAATTACAATGACATTTTAAATTGCCTGTTTTTTCCTAAGTATATGTAAACAGCACAATGATCCAATATAAATACTACATATTGTTATATCGACTTTCTGTTCAATTGAATTTCTATTAGAGGCGTAGCAACGCGCGCTGGGTAGAGTTTACCATAGTGCTCATTTCGTAATTATTGTGTATTTTTCCTGTTTTCATTGTTTTTCACTTGGGTAATTTTTCCAACTACTTCGATGTACGAAGCAAGATTTCTTTCTTTTCAATTTAGCCAAACTATGCCACAGCAACGCGGAGAATCGCTTTATTCAGCTTCGTAAGCTTAGAGACAGGTTTACAGCGGCTTCCTTAACTGCACAAACATTGCCTCCAGGACGTCATGTGTCTGATCAAACTGTTTAGAACAGACTGCATGATGTTGGACTTTGGGCTCGACGACCACACCGAGGACATGTCCTTACGCGTCGCCACCGCCAAAATCGACTTCTTTGGGCCAACCAACATTGTCCTTGTGCAAGTGACAATCAGTGGAGACGTGTCTGGTTCAGTGACGAATCTTTCTTTTTGTTGCAGCGTCGTGACAGACGGCGTAGGGTCTACCATAGACGAAATGAAGGTTTAGCCCTAAATTGTGTTGATGAAGCTCTGCTGCACGGTGGTGGGGGTGTAATGGTGTAATGATGCTATACATAGGGATAACATCAGGGTATGACTGGCATAATTGGGTAAGTCCCTGATAGCATGGGTTTCACGGAGATATGGTGAAAAGACAAGAGTGAGTGAGTCACGTGTGAATGCGAGATCTGGGGGACTGAGAATGAGGTGGTCATTCGGTGACTGGGCCCCAGATTGGAAGGATGTGAAGGTGAATCCAGAGTGAGAAGTGCACATGTGGATCTGAATCAGAGTTGAATGAATGTTAGTGCTGAACGACAAGACAGGCAGCGCTATTGTATGATTGTTTAGGCCAGCAGTTGTGTTTCACGGTATGTTTGTTGAGCCAGCTGTGTACATGCCAGTGTCCATCATCTGAAGCATGGCTAGAGACTCAATGCGTGAGCAAGGCCAGATTGCCCAAATGGCGTAAGTTAGTTCATCTGTTGATTCGTGTCACTTGTGTTACAATGACAATAAACCTGTGAAATGCGTCGGCCGTTGTCGACCGTCATTTAAAGTTGTGTGGCCGTGGAGAGAAGTGCAGTGTGGCTAGAATGAACCTAACACCTAGACAACAGAGTCAGCGTTGAATCTGCATGAGAGAGATTGAGTGTGAAGGAGACACATTACAAACGGTATGGGGAATGATCAGTTACAACGGAAGAAGTCAGTTGGTGCACACTGAACAAAGCTTGAATGCTCAACGTTACGTCCATGAAATTCTTCGACCACATGTCCTTTAATTCTGGGATGCCAACTGATATCTTTTTCAACAGGACAAAGCCAGACCCCATTCTGCACAGCTGACCACGCAGTTCCTGGCTGCCAATAACATTCAAACCCTTCCGTGACCATCCCTATCTGCAGACATGAGTCCGATTGAGCACCTGTGGGATGAACTGCAAAGACGTGTTTGTCGTCGAAACATTGCTCCAGGCAATGGTCGTGATCTGTTCCAGGCACTCCAGGAAGAGTGGGCAGCCATCCCACAGGCCCACATCAGACATCTGATCGCATCCATACCCAGGAGATGCCAGTCACTGATCCATGCAGGAGGAGGCCACACAACAAACTAACGGGAAAGGCCTACGCTTAAAAACTATCGTGACCCAGATGCCAAAAAAGGTGTCAATTAATTGGTGGAACCCTAAATTATTCTTGTGTGAAATTTTAGTAATTTCACTTACTGCATTACAAAGATGCAGAATGTCAAAATTGTGAGTATGTTTGTTCCTTTCAGTAACTATGTGTTTCTTTTTTTAACAGTATACATATATTGTACGCCAAAGCCAGCAGAAACAACCTAGCTTTTCATGGCTAGCCGAGTGATTAAAAAGCTGAGCTCTCAAATGGGAGACCCTGGTCAATACTTAGTTAACAGATGAAGATTTTTGTTTTCCCTTTTGAAAGCAAAACTAAACATCTAACTTGGGTACTTTAATTTTAATTCACCTCAAACAAAGGAAAACCCGGGGGGCTGGGAAACTCCAGTATGCTAGAGTGTGATGGTTTCAAATGAATCTGGTGAATATTATGAAAAGAACATTTGCACGCCCTGGCATGAAAATAAAACTCGTTTGTTAGTGCCGACCATCTCAGAGACACTGACTAACCCTAACCAATTACACCATTTAAATATTGGGTCTCCTTAAAATTACGGCCACTTATTATGGAGTACGTCGAAGTTCAGTCCCCTGGCCGCATTGCAATTACGGAGAGGACAAAAGTTAACGACACAAATGACGTACTTACTGTGTGTTGGTGATAGACAGCGGGAACTGAGGAGGTAATTACTGTGTGTTGGCGATAGATGCACTGCTGTCATAATAGGGTTAGGGTTAGGGTATTGGTACTCCTTAAAACTACGGCCACTCCTAACCCTACCCCTACCCCTAACCCTAACCCTATTATGACAGCAGTGCATCTATCGCAAACACAGTAATTGCATCAATTGTGTCGTTCTCTCTTGTCCACTCCGTAATTGCAATGCGGCCAGGGGACTGAACTCCGGCGTACTCCATAATAAGTGGCCGTAGTTTTAAGGAGAACCAAATATTGTATTTTTCTGGATTTACATTGTTTGGGGTGAATTAAAATGAAAGTACCCCAACCTGCATAATTTGTGGTAACGACACTTGCTTTGCAGCCTTAATTAATACTTCGCTCAGATACCAAGTGTCTAAGCACCAACACACTGTCCTTAAAAAAAAAAATTGTAAATAATAATATTAATAATACTGTAGTTGATGAAGTATAAAGAATAGCTTATTTGGTTTTGCGGATTTGTTAATGGGTTTTTTTTTCGGTTTGTGAAAGATCCAGCCCTCTGCTCCCAATATGAAATGAGACATCGTCGTACGCTGCAGGCAGAGTGAGCCGTCATAGTTCTCTGATATCTGCTGTGCAGAAAAATCAACATTAAACTACATCAATAAAATTGCAATTACCGGGCCAAAGCAGTGGTAATTCAAAATTAGTTACAGCAGTGAGGTACAAAGGAAACTCTACAGTATTTTTAAGACACACTCACTATAGATCATAATTTAATATAATTACCCTTTCTTCATCTGGATCTTGCTCCAGATCTGATTTAAATTTCCACAGCCGACGTAAAGTATCAGCGTCGGCCATTGCACAGCCCACAGCTGTTTTGTTAGACTGACATTTGACACAAGGCCCACAATCAAAAACTGACATTCTTAGACATGAATGAGCTCCCATAATATATATATATATATATATATATATATATATATATATATATATATATATATATATATGCACAAACACACACACTCACACACACACACACACCCACACACACACACACACCCACACACACACGCGCGCGCACCCGTTTATATCTAGGCCTATATTTATATGTACTACAATAGTTTATATATATTTTTTTTTAAGTCAGTTGCGTGTCCTTTACATGACGTTGCAGAACAACACCAGCATTTTGTAGCGGTTTTCATATAAATATATTCCTTACGTCCTTTTAAGGACGTAATTTTTTGTTATTTGAAGCCCCACCCTGGCTTTTGCCAGAGGCCGCAATATAGACAGGCCATAAATATGGCCAATTGTCTGAACGCGGTTTCTGGGACCTCTCCGCGGTGATCCTCATCCACATGGTGGCACTTTGTGTCATCGGGTGTTTATCGCTTGTGTGATGTCCTAGTGGGGTAGAAAGTCAAGTCAAGTAGCGGTTTTATGTTGTTGTAAGCAGTCGGGCTGCAACCCGGTAAAAGTGAAGAAGACAATAGATAGATAGATAGATAGATAGATAGATAGATAGATAGATAGATAAATAGATAGATAGATAGATAGATAGATAGATAGATAGATAGATAGATAGATAGATAGATAGATAGATAGATAGATAGATAGATAGATAGATAGATAGATAGATAGATAGATAGATAGATAGATAGATAGATAGATAGATAGATAGATAGATAGATAGATAGATAGATAGATAGATAGATAGATAGATAGATAGATAGATAGATAGATAGATAGATAGATAGATAGATAGATAGATAGATAGATAGATAGATAGATAGATAGATAGATAGATAGATAGATAGATAGATAGATAGATAGATAGATAGATAGATAGATAGATAGATAGATAGATAGATAGATAGATAGATAGATAGATAGATAGATAGATAGATAGATAGATAGATAGATAGATAGATAGATAGATAGATAGATAGATAGATAGATAGATAGATAGATAGATAGATAGATAGATAGATAGATAGATAGATAGATAGATAGATAGATAGATAGATAGATAGATAGATAGATAGATAGATAGATAGATAGATAGATAGATAGATAGATAGATAGATAGATAGATAGATAGATAGATAGATAGATAGATAGATAGATAGATAGATAGATAGATAGATAGATAGATAGATAGATAGATAGATAGATAGATAGATAGATAGATAGATAGATAGATAGATAGATAGATAGATAGATAGATAGATAGATAGATAGATAGATAGATAGATAGATAGATAGATAGATAGATAGATAGATAGATAGATAGATAGATAGATAGATAGATAGATAGATAGATAGATAGATAGATAGATAGATAGATAGATAGATAGATAGATAGATAGATAGATAGATAGATAGATAGATAGATAGATAGATAGATAGATAGATAGATAGATAGATAGATAGATAGATAGATAGATAGATAGATAGATAGATAGATAGATAGATAGATAGATAGATAGATAGATAGATAGATAGATAGATAGATAGTAAGCAGTACTGTTCACGCAGTACATATACTAAAATTGGAACGATACAGAGAAGATTAGCATGGCCCCTGCGCAAGGATGACACGCAAATTCGTGAAGCGTTCCATATTTTGTGGCGGTTTTATGTTGTTGTAAGCAGTCGTCCACTCCTGTGGAGCAATTTTTTTTTTATTTTGAAGCCCCGCCCTGGCTTTTGATAGGGGGCCTTGAATATAGCCTAGCCATAAATATGGCCTAGCCATAGACATGGCCTAACGGCTGAACGGGGTTTCTTGGACCTCTCCACGGGTGATCTTCATCTGCATGGTGGCACTTTGTGTCACCGGGTGTTTATCGCTTGTGTGATGTCCTGGTGGGGTACGACAAGCAAGCACGTTTTGTGGCTGGTAATAATATCATCGTCCCAGTGTCAGATGCAATTTTTTTTACTTTTAAATCTTCACATTGGCTGTTGCATGGGATCCTAATATAACCGAACTTATGGGTTGATCGGGGTTTCTGGGACGTCTCCCCGGGCGATCCTCATTTGCACGGTAGCACTTTGTGTCGCCTGGTGTTTATCGCTTGTTGTATGTCCTGGTTGGGTTGAAGTGAATGTGATTTCTAGGTATTGCGCCTGGCGATTCTCTTACAAATCGTGACACTTTGTGTCACAGTGTGTTTATCGCTCGTCGCACGGTCCTGAACATCAGTCTTTTTTTTTCTGTTACGGTTTTTCTTAGCAAATTTATTAATTTCTATTGCCCACTAAACGGTCGGCTCTCTCTCTCTCTATATATATATATATATATATGTGTGTGTGTGTGTGTGTGTGTGTGTGTGTGTGTGTGTGTGTGTGTGTGTGTAATGTCTAAGGCCAATTCTAAATGTAAATACAGGAGGCAGGATCAGGAAGGACGACATCAGAAAAGAAGCTGAGACGAAAGGAGCGCATCGAGAGAAAAAAGATCAAATGGTTTGGACATGTGTGAAACTACCACTAAGCAGTACACCACAGAGAGCTCTGTCGCTCAGACATCACCGAAGGAGAGCCAGAGGTCGATGAATGGAATATATGAGTCCGCAAATACCCACATCTTTGCAATTCTAGGCTATTACCCAAAGCCTTTTCAAAGATTAAAACCTGACGCTAAAATGCAGAACAAGGCAAGAAAGGAAGACGAATGTAACCTTGATATTTCACTTGTCTTCCCCCGCCCCTCAACCCCCCCCCCCCCGAGAATTTCAGCAATAGGTAGTTGATTTAAATGTCTTTTAATGTAGTCTAGAAATTTCACTTGTCTTTTTTATTTCCTACTCGTCCCCCCCCCCTTTTCCCCCAGAAATAATGTTGGCTAAATGTATAATAAGAGTCAAATGCGTTAGTTTAGAATATGTTAAAAAATTTAAGTATTTTGACACATTGATAAATTCTGTCAAAAACACTATTATTAAGACTGATCATTTCTGTAAGGTTGTTCTTAATGCAATCACTCCATGTTTTCCTAGGTCTTCCACTCGCTCGATACCCGTTGTAACGCTTTAGTGTGGCTCGCTGTAGCGGATAGTACCAGGGCATTCTGGTTAGGTGTCCAAACCATTTCATTTGTTGTTCTCTGATGACCTGTTCGGCCTTGCCCCCCCCCCCCCCCCACCCCGAAACAGTCTAGTGTCCCGTCAGCTGTGGATTTCCCCTGTTTGGGATGACTAAAAAAATAAAGTGCCCCCCCCCCCTGCCCCTCTCTCTCTCTCTCAATATAAGACGGGCCTACGTGCCCATTTTGTAGCCCATTGGAGATAAGTTTCTCTCTCTCTCTCTCTCTCTCTCTCTCTCTCTCTCTCTCTCTCTCTCTCTCTCTCTCATCTGTGTCACGCAATAGAGCTTAGCTTGCTTATTATTGTGAGCCCCCGGAAGTAAACATGATCATGACGTCACGAGTGCGCATGCGCCAATCACCAACCAGTATCTGTAATGTAATGACCGTCAGTAGACAACACCATCTTCATCCAAATAACAATCTCAGAGAAAAATGCCTTTGTTTGCCAACGCTACGCCCTTCGACGCCGATGTCGGTATGTTGAATTTGTACTACATTCTGTGTCATATCTTTTTTTTAAATACAGAATAGGGTCTTAACAGTATTTGTCAGATATTTTGTGACACAGGAAACGATGAAACGACACTTGTGACTGACTTAGATTTTTCTGGTTCCAGTTCACCGTTCTGTTGACTGTTGGTCCACAGGTGATTCACATACATCTGACACTGATCGGGCTGTCTGAGGCAATCAGCACTCCGCAATATAACATACATGAATATAATGTAACAGTTGTGCTCATAATTTACGAAAATTATAACATTGACATATGATTATTATCTAAATAATTGGTAAAACGTATAGTTGTAAATTGAATGAATGTACAATTTACAACTATACATTTTACACATTATTTATAAAAACTAATACATATGGGTTCTCCTTTAAACTACGGCCGGTTAGTCGGAGTTCAGTCCCCTGGCTACAGTGCACTTACGGAGTGGAGAAGGCACAAATCACAAAACCATAACCCTAACCTACCCTAACCCAAACCATACCCCTAACCCTAAACCAAACCCTAACCGTAACACTAGCCGTATGATAACATGTGACCGTTATTTATAGGATGATTTCTACATTTGACTTCTTCTGTTAGACCCTGCTGAACCTGACATTTTTAAATTAAAAATTCCGCCACCCCTGGAATTGGAGCCTGAAAGATGAACACACGACGGCTCAGACTGGCACATTTTGGATGCAAATCCAACAGGAGTGAATTCCAGACATTCCATTGAACCATATGAAACTTATGTTGGGACACACTATGGTTAAAAAATAACCTGCTGTTCTGTGGGGAGGGCTATTGGGTGTGTCTCGGATAATCTTCTTCTTTACATTCCCGAGGTTTAAACTTCGGCAGAAAGTTCTGGTTGTTTATCCACTCAAGTCTTGTCCCAGAACTTCAGTTTTGCATGCACATCTGCTTTACGGACCTGTCTTATTTGTATGCAGACTGCTGGTTTCTTGTGTCTCAGGCAGATGCACTCTTAATTTCTAAGGAAACCCCACTAATTGGTCAGCTTTCACAACATGCTTATTTTGGGAGCAGTGGGTTTTTTCCCCTCACAATCGAGAACCTGAAGCCAAACAGGGATTCTTGGAAAATAATTATGTGCAAATTATGCTGCTAATAGAGTAACAGTATTAAATTTTCCCATGTGGGTTCTGGGGCCCTGTTATTGGGGGGAAAAAGAATAGACCCACTGCCCATCCAAAGCATGTTGTAAGAGTTGACTAATTTGGAGCTTCCTTCGAAGTCGGAGTGCATCTGCCTGAGAGGCAAGGAACCAGAAGTCTGCATACAAATGAGTCAGATCTGTAAAACGAATGCACACGTAACACTTAGGTTCTGGAACAGGACTGCCGTCTAAAGGTGGATGAACAACCAGAGTTTACAGCTGGTGAACACAAAGACGAAGAAGAAGTATTTAATTTTTTAACTCTTTCTGTCCCAAAGAGCTGACTTTACAACCAGTACAGTGGCGCAGTGATTTCGGTCACAGGCATGAGGGGAAGTTAAGTCTGATGTGATGTGTATAAGGAGATATTCCGTACCCCACTCAGGCGCCAGTCCTTCACTGTTCTGGTTTTACGGAACCTCATGCAAGACTCCTGTTGCACGTCCCACGTACGCCACGGATAATGTCTCAAATGAGCATTAACAGAGTTGGCAGGGGATCTCGGAGCTGGCGGCCCCTAGAGGTGTAGAGTCCTTTCTGGCTCTCACCAGCCCGCCCCCAAACGCATGGGTGAAAAGTAACAAAACTCAAGGACTGCTTGCTAAATGTACCATCAAATGACAACTCTTGGTTAAAATTCGGGAGCGAATGGAAAACTGTGCTGCTGAGACTCAACCCTGACCGAGTGATTTACCCGCAGCCAAGACGAGTAACATCTCTTGTGGGCGACTTCTCGCAGCAAGATCCCACCTACGTACATCCTCTGTCAATCCTCAGTGTCGTCGTCACCGCGCTGAGGTACACCATGGCAGCAACTATTCATATGCTGGCTTGAAAACAATGTCCGACAAAGTTACACCCCACGGCACACATGCAAGCTCAAAGTCCGACGATCATAACTCGTACCGATTAGGAAAAGTCTGAATGTCCGTATCCACTGGTTCAACTCGCCCGAGTGTTGGGACCAAACAGGTGAAGCCACGCCTGACGCATTTTGCTTCCCCATTCTGTCGTGCTAAGGGCACAGCTGAAACAACGTTAAAGGTGTCTAACGTAAGATGAAAAAGAATGTACCTATTTGTGTGGCCACAAACGTCCTAGACCTGCGGGCTGCTCCCCGCTGATCTCCGGAGAGCGCAGCCTTGTAGCGCGGGAAGCTCAATACACAGTTTTGAGGTTAAGCAGTCATGGGCAGGACGTGACGATTCCTTGGGTGAGCCCAGAACCAGAGCATCATGTGTCGGCTCTGCATTTATGGAAGCCTCCTTGGATGGCGGGGAATGCCCATGATCTGCCCCTGCCTTCCCCTGAGGGCTGAAAACTCTACATAGAGCTGCCTTAAGGACGATATAACGGGGGCCACACCTGTTGAAGGTCAAAGAGGACACCACACAAATGAGGCAACATCTCGACCCACACAAAACAATGGCCACAGTCAACCTAGAAATAGGCTTGACGTCTTCCTCCGAAGTCGGAGTACATCTGCCGGAGAGGCGGGGAACGAGTACTGCAAACAAATAAGCCAGTAAAACGGATGTACACGCAAAACTCAGGTCAAGGTAAAAGCCAAAAGTCCATTTTGGACGAACAACAGTGACTTACCGCCGGAATTCACAGCCGGTGAACAAGAAGAAGAAGAAGACAACCAGTACATTCTCAGATCTGATGGAGTTTATAGAGACCCATTTGAGCAAAAGAAACTCAGATACAGAGAGTTGATAAAACCTCAGTCCTAACTGCGAAAGCTAACACCTGCAGAAGTTGAATGTGTCAGCCAAAACTCACAAATATCATAGCCTCAATCGACGAAAGAAAACAGGAAGATCAGTGTATTTTGTGGGGAATAATTAAGAACACATTGGGAGTTGCTTAGTGCTAAAAGAGTTAAAGCCAAACTGTGAGCATTACCTGTTGTATTTATGCATTAAATCCATGTAATTGAAGGTTTTTCTGTTGTTTGCGTTCACCGGCTGTAAACCCCGGCAGAAATATCAGGTTGTTCATCCATTTCTGGACTTTGGCTTTGTTCCAGGGACTGAGTTTTGCTTGTGCATCCATTTTACAGATCTTGCTTATTTGTATGCAGATTGTTGGTTCCTTGTCTCTCAGGCAGATGCATGCACTCTGACTTTGAAGGAGGCCCCCAATTTGTAGACTCTTCCAACATGTTTGCTGGGGAGGTGGTAGGTCTATTCTTGTTGTCCCCACATTGGGGCTTGGGAACCCACATGCAGATTGGTTTGGCTGTGAATCATAGGCAATTAATAAACAGGCCAAACATTTTCTTGAGACCTCAGAGATGTAGTTTTACCGAAGAATCCTTAGAATTCACCGAAAAGCCAAAAACAGCCACCCAGATGTATTGAAAGAGACGAGGGCTCGAAGACAACTTGTCACAAAAGAGGTGGTCATTTGTATTTTTTCGGGGGAGGGGGGGGGATGATTATGAGAAGAATTAAACTGGAACATTTTGTGACCACTGGAAAGATCTATGAACAAAGAGATAGAGGAAGAATCTTAAAAGATTTTTGGGAGCCTTTTCTCATGACATGGAAGGGTGTCAACGCACGAACTGATACATGCAGTTGCAGATCAAAGATATGGAGAGGCATGATCGCCCACACCAGTCGGCAAGGCACTTGATGATGATAATGGCTTGTTGTGTTTGCTTGTCAATCAGCCCAGTGATATGTTTTAACTCGTCTCAAGGTGAGGGATTTAAAAAAAAAAAACTTACCTCGTGTTCGTGGTGGACTTAGGTTTTTTGTGTGTTTGTGTGCCTATGCCCTGAAAAGGTCAGAGAGTGGTATGTTTTTAATAAACAGCCTGCAATATCTGCGTCTTACAGCTGAATGCATCCTGTTTTAGCAAATTCCTAATTAGGTGATTTATACAATATGTTTGTTAAGGATCAATAGGCCTTTTGTCCCCTTACCCCAAAATGGGGTCTGAGAATTCACTCGAGGAGACCTAGTCTAAAAATATGCATCAGGAGGTGTTCTAGGAAGACTGTAGGAATAAGTTTAATAGTATAATCTTTTGAGTTCCAATGTGTCTAGATAAATATGGAGGCTAGCTATATATATATATATATATATATATATATATATATATATATATATATATATATATATATATATATATATATATATATATATATATATATATATATATATATATATATATATATATATATAAATGCAGTAATCCTGAAAGCATAAAAAAGGGGTTGTTTGCTATGTATTTGCCTGTTTTACTTACAGAAAGGGAGAGGCTAGCTAGATGCTCGCCTAAAGATTTAAGGTTTCAGATCCAAACAATCAGTCCCCCCCCCCCCCCCCCCCACCCCCTTCCCCCCAGGGCCTGGGCTTCCATGTCAACCCATCCTTAAATGGGTACAAGGTAAATTCTTGGGAGGTAAAGGCAGCCAGCATGATGTTGACCATGTTACCCACCGAATGCCGGTTGATCTATAAAATATAGGTCTAGCACTACCCAATATGCCTAAAGGCCTGTAAAAGGGTCCTTTACTTTTACGTACAGAAAAGGCAAAGAGTTGGATATATAAATATATATACCTTTTTTACTTACAGAAAAGGCAACACATGAAATGAACACAACTGAAGATTGGAGTCTTATTCTTGACATATGTGAGAAAGTCTCAAGACAGCCCAATGGGTAAACAATCTTTAGTGTTGTATATGTTTTCAGATACTAAGAAGTATTCATGCAGAAATGTAGACATTTTATGAACTAATCTCAAGTGCTCTTCATGCCCATAGTCTACACAGGGGTTGTTTAAGAATACATCACCCATACATACACAAACACCCATATAGCCACATACACTCTCACATACAAATACAACCCCATACGTACATAAACACCCCTACATACACAAGAAATTATTCATACCCAGTCACCCATTAAAAAAAACATAATACCTCAACACCCAAACATACACTAACACTCATACCTGGACATGAACCTAACCACACAATTATTGTAGAAGAAAAAGCAAGAGGGAGCATAACAGCAGCATCACATAAATACAATCACAGTCATAATACGTTAATCACTTTGAATCATTTGTCTGTTTAACTGAAACAGAAAACAAAAGGAAACTTGAGACTGAGTATATATGCTCTATTACACCTTACTACCGTGGCTGCGAGGTAAACATTGTGTACAAACATGTCTTTGATTGCATTTTTTCTATAATCAAACTGCTGCTAGTATCGTCAGCATTAGAACTGTTCTCAGGTTACTGAAGATGAGGATAAGCATGTATAGGAATGTGCCGAGTGCTGGGGTGTTGTTTCTTAACTTTGATTGCATTTTCTATGAATGGGTCAGGTTGTTCCAGTATGTTAAATTGTGCCCTTCTAGAAGAATAATCACACCTTATATTTGCTTTGAGATTTATTAACTAATTGTATTTTCTCATAACAGCGCTAGGGATTGTTTGAAGTCAATAGTGAAAAGACTGAATCACAAAGTACCCTTTGTGTCCATGCAGGCATTGACAGTAAGTGTTTTTGTGTAGTGCAGTTCACTATCTAGTTAGCTTTAAGTGAAACCAGACTTTTGGGCATGATAACTTTGCAGACATAAAATAAATGTAAAGGGACATTTCAAAAATAAGTTTCTCGTAGACAAAAAATTATCTTTCTCATTTGGTGTAGATAAATGCATATGTGCCAGCTGCTATTGCAAAGTATGAAATAATTGTTGTAGATGATTAAATATAAATATTTACTGGCAGTTGTAGATTAATCAAAATGTACCAGCTGGTTTATGTGTGTGTATATATATATATATATATATATCAATATATATATATATTGATATAGATTTATATACGCTAGCTGTTGAAGATAAATTAATATGTGCTAGATGTTGTAGATAAATGGATACATACCATTTGTTGTAGATGAATGTATATGCATCAGCTCTTGTAAATGGATGGATATGCATCAGCAGCTAATCTAGATGAGTGATATAGATGTTGTAGATAAATGGATATGCATCAGCTGATGTAGATGAATGAACTAGCTGTTGTAATTAAGTGGATATTCATCAGCTGTTGTAGATGAGCGGATATTTATCAGCTCTTGTAGATGAAGTATCTAGCTGATGTAGAGGAATGGATATATGCTAGCTGTTGTAATTAAGTGGATATTCATCAGCTGTTGTAGATGAGTGGATATTTATCAGCTTTTGTAGATGAAGGAGCTAGCTGATGTAGAGGAATGGATATATGCTAGCTGTTGTAATTAAGTGGATATTCATCAGCTGTTGTAGATGAGTGGATATTCATCAGCTTTTGTAGATGAAGGAGCTAGCTGATGTAGAGGAATGGATATATGCTAGCTGTTGTAATTAAGTGGATATTCATCAGCTGTTGTAGATGAGTGGATATTCATCAGCTTTTGTAGATGAAGGAGCTAGCTGATGTAGAGGAATGGATATATGCTAGCTGTTGTAATTAAGTGGATATTCATCAGTTGTTGTAGATGAGTGGATATTCATCAGCTTTTGTAGATAAAGGAGCTAGCTGATGTAGAGGAATGGATATATGCTAGCTGTTGTAATTAAGTGGATATTCATCAGCTGTTGTAGATGAGTGGATATTCATCAGCTTTTGTAGATGAAGGAGCTAGCTGATGTAGAGGAATGGATATATGCTAGCTGTTGTAATTAAGTGGATATTCATCAGCTGTTGTAGATGAGCGGATATTTATCAGCTTTTGTAGATGAAGGAGCTAGCTGATGTAGAGGAATGGATATATGCTAGCTGTTGTAATTAAGTGGATATTCATCAGCTGTTGTAGATGAGTGGATATTTATCAGCTTTTGTAGATGAAGGAGCTAGCTGATGTAGAGGAATGGATATATGCTAGCTGTTGTAATTAAGTGGATATTCATCAGCTGTTGTAGATGAGCGGATATTTATCAGCTTTTGTAGATGAAGGAGCTAGCTGATGTAGAGGAATGGATATATGCTAGCTGTTGTAATTAAGTGGATATTCATCAGCTGTTGTAGATGAGTGGATATTTATCAGCTTTTGTAGATGAAGGAGCTAGCTGATGTAGAGGAGTGGATATATGCTAGCTGTTGTGGATGCTTTGAATGAACCTTACATAAATTCTCCCAGAAACTCGGTATATTCTAATTTAATGTTGTCTGTGCCTTTTACTTTACTTTCTTAGTGTAATGTGTTGATTCTTCAGTTTCTGCATAATTTTATTTTCCAAACTGTCTATTCTTCTTAGCTTTTCCCAGCTGAGAACTCCGGTGGAAAGTTCTGGTTGTTCGTCCACTTCTGGACCTTATTCTAGTTCCAGATCTTGAGTTTTTCGTACACATCCATTTTCAGATCTGGCTTATTTGTATGCAGCCTGTTAGTTCCTCACCTCTCAGGCAGATGCGCTTTGAAGGAAACAGCCCTAATTGGCCGACTTTCAGTACCTGAACCTGATCTGATGGTTGTGTTGTCTAGTAGCAGTAGAGGTTCCTAGGGGTAACTGTGACATTTGAGGACTTAGCATGCATGGAAGTGGCCAGTGGGGATCAGTTTTGATAACGTAACATCTTGTCTGGCATGTCCTATCTATATTTCTTACCTCTGCATATCGGGTAATCACAGTTCCAGTTTAAAATGGGTCACCTCATGGCTGCTGTGTTCCTACACCAGTATTAAACGCAGAGTGTCGGTTATCTCTTGTGAAATAATTTACACAGGCTGCAGTTCTGTTACTCAGCATGAATATGTGCCAATCAGTATATTTAGTTTGTTTATCATCATCATCATCATGTGCCCTGCCAGCTGGCATAGGCGCTCATGGGTCCCCACAGATCAGGATCCCTGGTTGCCTGGAACAGCTCTCCATGCCATGGTTTCAGCCCATCCAGCATCATCTCTCTTGGTCTGCCTCTACTGATCTTTCCAGTTGTCATGATGTTCTCCAAATGTCTCTCTTCTCATTATGTGGCCAAAGAACAGTGTTTGTCTCTTTCTTAATGTTGTATAAGGAGATCTACTTTCATTAGCCTCTTTCAAGCAATTGTTGTTACTTACTCTGGCCGTCCAAGGTATTCGTAACATTCGTCTCAGAAACCACATCTCTCTTGCTTCCAAATTCTTCTTAATTTGTTCAGTGACATTCCAGTATTCGCTGCCATACAGCAGAACAGGTTCTATGTAACATTTTAGCACCCTCTTTCTGACACATTAAATAAGAGCAGTTTATTGCATAAGATATTTTTCATTTTGTTTATCATACTACTTTTTTTGTTTGTGTAAACTATTTTTTTTTACAATTGTATGTAAATATTGTTTATAAATAGCTTGCTATGTGGTATTACCATTCACAGCTGCTAGGTGCATGTGTAGACAACTGTGGTCGGCCATTTCATCTTGAAATATGTTCCAGGGATTTTATATCAGAATGTCGGACTCTTATATCTCAAAAGGTACATTTATCATAATTTGGAAGTCTGTTTCGTATCTTTTAAAAGGTGTTTCTTTTAACAGAATGTAATGCATAATAACGCTGCCATGGAGGACTATGTTGAAGAAATATTATGCACACAGAGCAAGAAGAAGACCCCGCAAAACATGGAATGACGGCATTGTGAACAGTATTAAAGAAATCAGCCTCAGCTTATACAGTGCATTAGTGAGAGCACACGAAATTCTAACAAACCCCCACCCCACAGTACTTTTCTAAAGTCACTGGAGGAAGAGAAGAGGAGGAAGAATATATCAAAAGTAGTCTATAGCTCTTAACTGCTATGTCAAAGAAATATATAGTTCTTAAATGCTGTGTCTTCATTGTCATTACCAGAAATCAAAATACTAACCATGGGAGAATACAAGGAATTGCAGAGAGAACAAACCAGCAGTAAACATCCTCAAAATCCTATGAGCAGACTCTTCATAGAGAAACATACAACAGTTTTCCGTCTCAGAACAGGACACTGCAGGCTCAACTACCACATGCATAATATAAAGACTGTACAGCGTGCATGTCAGACAGGACCACATACACCTGAGCACATTCTGCAGACCTGCCCACTCTACATACAATTTCGTAAATTAACCTGGTCTCATGAGTAAAGTGTGCAGAGCAAGCTATGGGGAACCATGAAGGACCTGCGGCTGACATGCAAGTTCATAGAGGCAACCACCAAAATATTATGTACCCACTGTCATCTAAAATGAATGTGCTTTAAAAATATTTTTTTTTAAAGTATCCTGAAACCATGAGTTTGGCTCGATACAGTGGATATCGCAACCCTTCGGCCTTGATTCCATGATAGATGTCATAAACGTAATTGGCGGAATGTATCCTCGCCTGGAGATCTATTATAATCCCTCCTAAATTAATGTTTGACAGGGCTCGAAATAATATTGTCTAGGGTAAATTTATTGGTCCCTGAGTTCATAGAAAGGAAGAGAATTCAATACAATCTGATAACTTAGATAATTTTTACGAATAGGGTTAATCCCCGGAAAATGACTGAATAAATATTTATTCTTCTAAGTAAACTTGTGAATACTCAAAGTTCAATACATTCATAATTGAACTCAAAGGAATCAAAGAGTAAAATATTTCATCTGACAAGGAATTCAAACAGATACCAGTTGACATAATCAGATAGTTGGGTTATACTAAATTTAAAAAAAATTTTTAACACAGTCCAACCCAACCCAGAACATTCCTTTCAATTATTCAACAGCTCCAAGAAAAACATCATTTAATACCGAAACAATCCAAATCAATCTCAAATGTCACTCAGCTTTAAGTTCGTTCGGGTGAAATACAGCATTTCTTGGCGAATGAAACAATATAACTTGCAACTTTAGTATCCCTTGGCTGTCCTCAATGTGTAGTCTGTTTAGTTAAATTCTGATCTTAGTTCTTTTCATTCTACATTATTGGCAATCTAAGGGTGGTTATAGGGAACCTGAATTCATAGTATCATTATATCTGTTCAGCTAAGCCGATGTAAAGGCTGGAACGGTCGTTTTGTGTATTAACGAATGACTAGATCTAGGGGTTTTGTCTCCTAGTAGTAACTAAGAAAACGTCAAAAGTTATGTGCTCCTTATCACCATCGTACATTCACTGCTATTCCTGCATCTATATTTATTTAAAGTGCCCAATTGTTTTAACCCCAAAAAAATGCAATAAATTCTTGCCGGACTGAAATATTCTGTTGGTTTGTCACAACAGACCGTAAATCTGGGAGAAATGTGGCTTTTCTGCCTACCTCCAGGCCTGAACCCCGATCACAAGGAGTTCGTCACCTGGTCGCAGCGCAGTCAGGTTTAACTAACTGAGCTAGCAAACCGGGCTCAAATATAGTATATAAATATGCTTGGAATGTACTCTCGACAATGCTTTGATTAAAATAATTTTTATCATTTGAAGAAAAACAATTGTGTGCATAAACAAAGAAATTGAAGTTGTATATTTTTAAATCTCTGTGAAATCTAACAGGCACATCCAAAAGTGGCGCAGAAACTGAAGCTGATGATAAAAACATGGGCTGAACAAGCAGAGTTCAGAGATGACCCAGCCCTAAAGTGAGTCAACATCCTCTATTTTCTTACATTCTGTGGTTATTTGTTTAATCTTTCTTTTTTTTTTTTTTTTTTTTTTCATCAAAGTGACTGCTGTGATACTTCTGGGTGGCCTAGCACTATTGCATTTCCCAAGAACTTGAGAGATCACTGTGTCCTACACACAGAGAACTGCACACACACACACACCATGTCCATGATTTATATACACATGTTTATTGAGTAGTTCAGAACATTTACGCACTCTATCTGCAGTTTTGTTGTCTAGTCATTGAGTATTGTCAAATCATTTGTAATATTTACATCTCACTCCTCAGCAATCTTCTTGCTGCTTACAAGTCCAAAGAAATTACTTATGTACACATTACCAGACGTATTCAACATTTCTTCTCCTACTTCGTGCTTGCAAAAATAATAGAATATCAGTTCTGCTGCCCTTGTATTCATCAGCATGAAATTCATTACTTCACAAGTATTCATTCAGTTGCTTTGCCACACGAACATCCTCCTCATTCCCTTATCTAACACTGAATCCTAGCTTTCTTACTGTATCAACTATCTCGCTTCTCTCCACTAAGTTTACCTAACTCAGTTCATCTGTTCACACAAAAAAACTGATTACACGCACAATCCCATGTTTATCTGTCAACCTTTACTCACTCTAAACTTGGTCCCTAGTTTCTAACCTGGCCGAATGGGGGGTTTCCCAATGACAGCATGGGAGTTTCTCATTTATTATCATGACAATGACCATTCAGACCATTTATATTTGTTATTGTTTTAACTAATAAGTCTGAAATAGAAACTGCCTTGTTTCACTTAGTGCTAAGTGTGTCTAGTTCAGCTACATATTCTTAATGCTGTAATCTTCCTCCTCCTCACTTTTTATTTTTAATTTGAGCTGGAGCTCTTCCCCAAACTTTTCCATTTGCAAAATTGTCACATGTCAGTGCTGTGTACTTCTCAAGAATGGCTAGATAACATTGCAGATGGCTGGGACTATGGTTGTCCCAGTATACCCCAACAGTGACAGATTGCATACTGAAATGGGCAATAAATCCCATGTAACACAAAGCTAGACATAACAGTATGTTTAATTCATTATGTTTCAAGCTGTGTAGTCTGTCCTCTGTTACTAATCGGTTGTCTACAGCTGTGACTGGTGAGCACTCAGCTCAGCTGTGTCATACACATCAAGTTACTTACCCACGACTAATCATTCTGCATGTATACCAAGGTCATAGGTGATTGCTTGCAAGTTCAGCTTGACATTTCTCACTTCTACTTATTTCATGTTCCGTTGGTCTTAGAAAAGAGCCTTATTCTCATACTCAGCTTTGTTGGCTCATGCATAACATTGAAGGATGACCATTTTGACATTTCTTGTACTAAACTGAGCTCTAGTCATTTGACTTGAAATAGGATCCCATTGTAGCAAGCATTTTTAGCTGCGTGTCATCCTAGTGCCTACTTCTTTCATGTTTTTCTTCTTCTGTTTCTGAGTATACAAGGATGAACCCAGTAACCATTCTTCTTTCTGCTGCTGGCCAATGTTCGCCTAATCCTAATATATCTGTCTGGTATCTCTTTATTTCCACTTGCTACCTGGGTTAATCTTGTTTTTTTCGCCATGGTTGTTTAATTGCCTCCCTCCCCCCATTTCTTTATATAGATTTTTTAGCTAAGTCATTGCATTCTGGCCATTTACCTCAGCAAAATGGCTTTTGCCGGCAGACATCATACATGTTTTACGTTGACCACACACCACTTGACTGAACTGGCTTCCGTAGCAGATATGTGCATTTTTTTTTTTTTACAGGGTGGGAAACTGGCCCCATGCTCAGTCCTCCTCCTTTCTCATCCAGGCTTGGGACTGGCAGTAGCGAAGATGTATTTCTTTTTATATGCTTTTATTAAATTTGGCTTTGTTCATCGGATATTTAAATGTGTTACATTTTCTTTTCAGTCTGATACCATCATTCTATGACAGTTTGAAGAAGGAGGGTGTTGACTTTAGCATTGATTCAGAAACGGTTTGTAAATCATTTATGTTTACATTATACTTTCTAGTTAGCTGTGTGGCAGCTTTAAGCCATATGCTTATTGAAGGCATCCTGCTAATCTGCTCATGTTTTGTTTTTGTTTACTAACGGCAAAGTCTGCTAAAGCATGGGAGTTCTAGTATGTCTCAGTGGGGTAGAAATATTTTTCTAGAGCTGTATTTATATTAACTCTACCAGACCACTGTACTGCTTTTCCGGTAATTTTGTAATCTGCCGCTAAACCGCTGCACCTAATTTTCCGTACTTAGCATAATACGTGATAAAAAGTGCCTCAAACTAAAAAATAACCAACCAGTCGTGATAAAACCCAGTGGTTAGTCATTGTGAATGACTGGCCACATGTGTTTGGATTTATTTTGTGGGGTTTAATGCGGAAAAAAAAAATTGAAAATTCACAATGAAACAAGCGGCTGATGAACCAAGCACTTCTACAGGAAAGTGAAGTAGGTCTAGGTTTTTCACAGTCCAACAGGTGATCAATACTTTGGTTGATTCAGACTCTGAGAAGTCAGAATTTCATGAAGAATACATTCACAGTTGAAGTGACACAGTCAGTGAGAGCTGAAGTGATGAGAATCTTGAAAATTATAGATTTAAAACTAGATTGATAGTAAAAAAAAGGGGGGTGTGTCCCTCAAACAGCAACATCTGGTGCTCACTTTGCAAAACAAGGCTGATCCTGCTGGGTGGATTGGCACACAAAGGTGGAATATAGGCGCTAGATAAAAGGTAAACCTATTTTTTACAAGGTTTCCAAGTTTCATTTTATTCTAACCACCTGTTTGCATGTAACTAATATTTTTGTATGTCATGTTGGTTTTTCGTGTTAATGCCCAGGAGCTCAGGTATAGGGAGCAGTTAGGTTCAGGGCCTCAGGTCTGGTGGGGTTAAACACAGTGGACTCTCGATTGTCCTTGCTCATTTGGCGGAAGGGCAGGCCGGATAACAACAACAACAAATAGCCAGATAGGCAGAGTTCTGTAAATACTCACTTTCTGCCCCACCCATACCATTCTAAACAGTGTTTTATACCAAAAGCAGCTCTTTTTCATATTTTCTGACCACTCACAACAAACAAGTACTTTATAAGTGTTTATTCTGTTTGTTTTAAAAACTTGTTACAGAAAAAGGACGTCTGAAAATATAAATATACACATCTTTAGGTATATTTTAAGATAAATTGTATATTGTCTAGCTTAACTGCATTAAACATACATCATATACACCACACAGTATGAACACACACATACACACACATATTTAAAAGAATAAAACTTATTCTCAGTTCTAGCAGACATTATTTTTAAACTTATTCACTGATAAATGATTAAACAAATGGGGAAAAGGCAGGCCTATGTTAGAAAAATAAAAAATCTGAAATTTTTAGTTTTCACCAAAAGTCCTTGATAGTTGACTCCTCACCCTTTTAGCCCTCTTCAGCAATGCAATGTCTCTCTACTAATGCAAGCAATTTTATCAGCTGGAATGGCTTCCTCGTGCTCACTAATATATTGCAGCGTTACCTCAGTCGTCTTGAACCCTTCCGAATGTGGGATGAGATATTTTCCTCTGAGGATGCCTCTTGCTCTTCTTCTATCCCTTCGCCCTGTTTCACCATCTCCACAATATCAGTGTCAGATATTTCATCCAGTTTGTAGTTTGCCATCCATTGTGATGTCCTCTACATTGACGTCTTCACAGTCCGGTGCTTTTTTCAGCAACAAAATGCCAGCTTGCTGTGCCTTGACAAAGTAAATTATTGCTAATTTTTTTTTTTTTTTACAGAGAATTTTCTTTTGAACTAGGGCAGATAGCCTAGAGCAGTGGTCGGCAAACTCTTTAGTCGAAAGAGCCAAAAATTAGCAGCAGGACGATTAATATTTTATTTTTGAGAGCCAAATTTCTTTTCAAGAACCTGCCAAGAACTATGTTTTTCAGAGTCAAAACCAATTCATGGCTGACTGGCCGAGCCACACTTAGTTCGCTAGAGAGCCACGATTTGCCAACCACTGGTCTAGAGCAATGTTCTTCAACTGTCTGGCACTTAAAGTAACAGTATATTTTGTTACATTTGAGAAGGAATAAAGAGTTATAGAATGATGTGTCTGGCACCTTAACCCTTTTAGCACGGGAAGTTTTTCAGAGGTCTAGCCAAAAACACGGAGCATTTTTTCAGTGAATTTGGTTATTACTTTATTTAATTTTTTTGACAGATTTCTGTTATTCTGACCCCTATGAAATAATATATCTATTTGAAGGATATAGATTGAAGTTCGTGATTTTCACAATATCGTTAAAATTAATTGATGTATATGCAAATTATCTCATTTGCATATCTAAAAATAGAAAATTTGAATTTGAATTTTCAACTTCAATGCTTGAAACATAAAACTAAAAACAAAAATTTTTTTTATTTGAAATCTTTTTATTGATCTTTGGCCATTTTACAAATGTTGTAAGCAATTCAATAGTCAAAAACAGGTATATATATGTGAAACAGCAATAATATCTTTAGGTGACATGTGTTTTTCACCATCAGTCAGCACTAGAAATGGATGTGCCGGAGTGTCAATGCCTTCGGGTGGATATACCCTGAGCCATGGTTGGGCTGTGGTCTGAACACAACAGCGTCCCCATCTGATTCCCACTATAACTACTAACACTAAATCCTGCATCAGTATCAACAGAATTAGTGTCAACACTTGATTCAAATGTTTTATCAACATCAAGTTTAGGGGCCGAAACATACGAGTCAGACATACTTTTAGCGGTTCAGGTCACTATCTAAAAAATTCAACAACAATTTTCACTTCGATACCAAACACTCGAAAGTCGCCATGTGTAAAGCTGATACCGCAGTTAATATAAATGAATCACTTTCAGTGTTTCAAAGTAGGAGATTTCTTAGCGGTTCGAGGCGAAACACGATCGGGCCGATCATCGGCCGTTCCGTGTTTTTGGCAAGACATCCGCCGGCCGATAATCGGCCCGTCCGTGCTAAGAGGGTTAAGGTAACAGTATATTTTGTTACATTTGAAGAGGATTAAAGAATTGTACTATGATGTATCTGGCACCTAAAGGTAACAGTATATTGTGTTACATTTGAAGAGGATTAAAGAGTTGTACTATGAGGTGTCTGACAGATATATTTTGTTACATTTACAGAAGAAAACCACGGTAGACCCATCAACAGTGAGAAAAGAAGAAGATGATTTAGCTAAGGGTGAGTCAATAGTGCTGTTTGCTGCTCTTGTTTTGAATGGCATATATGGCTTTTATCCTGGGGTAAGAGGGAATGAACGAGCGGATTGGCTTGCTAAGGATTGACATTCGAAGAACTTCAGGTCAAAAGATGTGCCGCCAAACATGGACAGCATACAGGTAGCCAAAGAAGAATAGTAAACCAACAGAAAACTGGTGTTATCAGTTGCCACATGCTGAGTGATGTACTGAAGATGGGATCCGAGCGCTTATGGACTTGTCCACCAACATGCAGTGAGAATAATCTGTTGATTAACTAAGTAACTGACTATATAACTGTTACTTCCTGATTGTGCCAAACAACTCATCAGAAGTTCATTGGCTGCCACGTGCATCACATACTTCTCCAAATACCCTGTGCGGGTTCTTTGACACTTATGGGGTGGGGGGGGGGGGATTAGACCCACTGTGTATGATATACCTAGCTCACCATAACACCTTTTTTTTTACCAGAAATGAGTGGTTGTGCGTATTATGAGCGTACATGCTACTGCAGAGTGGTGAATTCCTTACTTAGGGTTGACAGATTCAATTCCTCGCACCATGGAAGAGATTGCGTCATCGCCACTTAATATTCCTAAAGACATCAGTGGGTGTACTCTTGCCACTGTTCATTTTGGAACAGCACCTGCTGCGTATGAAGTGTTTGCTTCTGTTTACTCCGCAGCCATTGCACTGTCTTTGCAAGAGGATCAAGCCAAATTGGCCGGCAGGGGAAGTGCAGTCAGTGAGGGAGCTGGAGGAAGTGTCAGTTTGTACCCAGCTTATACACAGTCAGCTCAGGCATACTCTAAACCTGCTCAAAAGGAAATTAGAAAGGTAGGTGAATTAATACATATGAGATCTTAATTTTCTTCTTCTTAATATTATTATTATTAGCGTTCAGCTGCTGTAAAAATATGACCAACAGCCTGCATATAAATAAGCTAGATCTGTAAAATAAACTTACATACAAAACTCAAGTTGTGGAACAAAACTTAAGTCCAGAAGTGGATGAACAACCAGAACTTTCTGCTGGAGTTTACAGTGAAAGCTAAGAAAAAGACGATTTAAGAATTGTCTCGGAAGAAAAGCATTGACTTGGGAACCAGGAATCTTTAACTGCAAATGTCATGGCTTAGAAAGTAGTGTTTACTGTGTACTTACCTTGTTTCCTTGTTTACAGGTTCGGGCATTGTATGATTTTGAGGCAGTGGAGGATAATGAATTGACTTTCAAAGCAGGGGAAATTATATGTGTGCTGGATGATGGGTAGGTGACCTCTGATATTTGTACTCTCTTACAATACATTTGTACTCTCTTACAATACCGCTATGGCATCTTAGCCCTCCGATACAATTGAATAATTCAAAGCATTGTCTTGTTGTGTCATTATGTGTCACATGGTGCTCACAGTCTATTGACTTCTATACTGGGCAGTCTGTTCAATACCATGGAGGGAATCCAGTCCAACACCTTTAGCCTCTTTCATCAACATTCGTTTTAGGGTTTCTTTTGGATGTCCTTGCTTCACCAGTCCTTTTATTTCTCATTTTTCTACTTGTTTGTTATTTGGTGATTGTCCGCTCTTTGCTTCTCAGGGTGTTTCCAATATAGTACCATTTTCTTTGTCTTATTATTGTTTTTACTAGTGGTTGCACAGACATTCCGCAACCGTTACATCCACTCTGTGCACCACATATCACTTGACTCCTTTGTTACCAGAATGACATACTTTTCTGCAGGTTTCTGTAGCCCATAACATTTTACAGGGTGGGATAGGTGGCCCCACACCTAACCCTCCTCCTTTCTCACTGGGACTTGGGACCGTCAATGGCATATATTGCCCAACTCAGATTTAAATAAAACACTTGGCCCTTTTAGTTGACGTGGTCAGTGTCACCCCATGTGCCCTTCAAACCCAGGCCATTACCTGCTACCCATTTATGCTGGGTTGACCTGGGAGTCAAAGTCAATTATAATAAAAAAAAATTTTGTGGATTAGAACCCAATAGTTGTGTAGTCCAGTGATTCCTAATCTGTGCACCGCAGCGCCCCGGGGAGCCGCAACCTCTTCACAGGGGCGCTGCAAAATATTAAAAAATACACAAGTTAAATTTTTTTTTAAATCTCCTACATACGAATAGTCATACTTTTACTTAGGTTAGAGCGTCATATGAAATTTTTTAATTGAAAAAAGGCCCCGCAACTAAGAACAGTTTGGGATACACTGGTGTAGCCTACCATCCCAGATTGTGTCATGACTGAATTTGTGGCTTGTATGTTGGAGGGGGGGGGGGGGGGGGGGGGTTGTGGTGCTTTACATGAGGTTGCTGAACCAACCCCAGCATTTGTTGGCTGTTCTTATTTGACTAGGCTATTTTGTGTTCAATAGTTTGCCATTGTTGTCTGGACGGTCTGCTCTCGAAACCACTGCCGAAACCAATGCAAGATCATTCATAGCTGGGATTGAACCCGCACCAATGAGCATGTTCACTACGTTGAAGCCACAGATACCGACAGATAATTTTTTTTTTTTTTTTTTTTTATTAAACACCACTTCAGACAGACAGAAGCACTTTTAAATACCTTATCAGATTACATACGTGAAATCCAGGTCACTATATGTAAGGTCAAGAACTTATATATGATATGGCAGCCTTCAGTAACAACTCTGTTTGAAGTAACTTTAACAAACATTTCAGATGTTTAACCCAGTTAAACCACCATGCTATAACATGATGTGAATTACCAAACAGATCCTTTAAATCACTTCATCACATGCTCACAGAATGGTTGTTCGTGATAAGGTTCAAATGTTGTATTCAAGCTCTCCGCCTCCACATAAAAGAAAACGCAGAAAAAATAACTTTTTACAGATATGTTTTTTAAGTCTTTCATTACCAGAATCCCATATGGATTTTTTTTTTTTTTTTGAGAACAAAAAAATTTCACTGCTGCTTAATAAAACAAGCATTCTGTAAAAGGCAACTATTTACCCTGTGTGAGTTCCGGTGCTCTATTTTCAGGTGAAGAAGAAAAGACATACACCCCCCCCCCCCCCCCCCCCCCACCTGATAAAAAGAAAGTTAGTTGCATATCCTTTATAGGACTTTGGAGAACCAACCGCAGTATATTTTTTTGGGCTGTTGTGGTTTTTCTAGGCACATTTATGTTCAGTAGTTTGACATTGCTTAGTGAATGGTTGACTGTCGAAACCAGCACAAGGCGGTCTGCTGCCAAATCACCTGCATTTGGGATCAAAACCCTTATTATTTATGATGCATGTTTGTGATACCTAAGCCAAAAATGTTTGCTGAAGTCTGATGTTTTGGGCCGAAAGACACAGATAATACAGCCTAACTATAAGCCACAGCACAATGTTCCAGTTGCCCTTCTAAGGATGAATGCAGATGAAGAAAGGTGACTATTCAAGTTATAGACAGACACACTAAACAACACAGAAATCGAATGCTATAGTTAGCATGCCGGAAATCGAACCTGTTATTTCCAGATGGTGTGCACACTTTGCTTGAAATCCACAACTATGGAATATGGAAAGAACTCATCTCAAACCATTTAAATGGCACCATAGGTTCTGGAAATTTATATTAACCAAACATTAGTTAAACAAAAAACACAGTAACAAGTTACACATAGCATACTTTGATGCTTTGTCTAGAACACAACAAACATTTCAGAAGGAGATATAATTGGTAGATGCCATATGTTATACGTAATGCGCATAAATAAACATAGGCCGTAGAAGCTATATATCTATAAATACACACATATACATAATAATCAAACAGACAACATATTGATCGGCACTCATAGAAAGAAGTAAAAAGATAGAAGCAGACACTAAACAACATAAAGCATTACTGTCTGCTATGTGTAAATGTGTGAAACATAATGCATTACTGTCTGCTATGTGTAAATGTGTGAAACATAATGCATTACTGTCTGCTATGTGTAAATATGTGGGGAGAAAAAAAACTTCTATATGAAACCATTTTTGTTCTTTCAGAGACCCTAATTGGTGGAAAGGTGCTAACCATAGAGGGGAAGGTTTGTTTCCCGCCAATTTTGTGACAGCAGATCTAACGGTTGTGGTTGAGCCAGAACCAGTAGGTATGTCATGTGTGTCCTCCTCTACCTGGTTTAATGCTGACATACTAATGTCTGCACCTGTAACGTAGGGGGTGTGAATGTAATTTTAGAATTCCCCTACACTGTTTTCATTTCAACATCAGTAAAGCTTTGAGCGTTCAGAATTTAGTGGCACAATACCGAGGTTACATTTGAATAGTCAAAGGTGAGAGGATCAGCTACATTGCACTGGGTATTATCCCATATGGCTCAGTTTCTCCCTGCAGAACAGCTAGCTGACTGTCGAGAGCGTCACAGAGAGCATGACCTCCGTAGCTCCTGTGACGATCCCCAGGGATCTCCCGTAGAAATTGCATTCGTAAACTGAGTGCTGCCATCGTGAAACTGACCCACAACCCCCAGAGCGCAAGGCAAACAGCCTGACCACTTCCCCCGCGGAGACAGCAAGTTTTAATAATAAAGCCACAAACAGCGAACAAATGTAGGGATAATTGTGATAGATACACGATTTGAAACTGTTTTTAAAAACTGTTCCCTGTAATGCAGACGTTTATTTTTTTCTTGTAAGGCCTGTATTTTTTTTTATGTCCTAAATGACTGTTATTGACCTCATAATATTTTTGAATTGATTTCCTACTGATAAAATAAAAATGGAAACATGAATGTCATTTTTAAAACTTTTCTTCTTCTTCTTTTTCCTCTTCTTCTTCTTCTTTTTCCTCTTCTTGAAACGTCTGAGGCCTTGAGGTTCATTGCTGCAGATATAACTTGCCTTCATACAGTTCTGTATTTGGTCTTCTGTTCCCTTTGGTGACTCCCAGTGTGTTTAGTTATGCCTATATTATCTCCGCACTGTCTGTTTGGTCTCCCTTGTGGTCCATTCCTCTTCAGTTGAGGCCAGTTTGCATCCAGACATGTCCATAAGTGCTCATTTTAGTCAAACTCATGCCCAGGTATGTAATATCCTCTTTCTCTGTCTCTCGCTCTCTCTCTCTCTCTCTCTGTCTCTCGCTCTCTCGCTCTCTCTCTGTCTCTCGCTCTGTCTGTCTCTCTCTCTCTGTCTTTCTGTCTCTCTCTGTCTCTCTCTGTCTGTCTGTCTGTCTCTCTCTCTCTCTCTGTCTCTCTCTCTCATATATATATATATATATATATATATATATATATATATATATATATATATATATATATATATATATATATATATATATATATATATATATATATATATATCTTGATTCCATGGTACCTTGCAGTAACATACAGTTTGATTTATGGGAAAGTGCTCATTTGTGCGCTTCGTAAATAGAGATTCCCACAGACTCTGTTATTCCCTCTGTCCATTGTTTGCATGGTTGTCCCCTTCTCTTATCGCCTGGTGTATTCATCATTGCTTCCTGTGGTATACTGTTTGTTGGCATCAATATTATATGAGAAAACTATTTCACTTGTTGTTTTCTAACAAAATCCAGAGCTAATGTTACCCCCCCCCCCCCCCTTTTTTCCCATTTTTCTTAGGATTTCAATCATTTCTAATCTTATCTCTTTATGTTACATTAATAGACTTTTGCAAGAATCTCATTTCAGTTGTTTTCTTTTGCAGTAAAAGAGCAAAAATCTGTACACTTCAGTGAGGAGGTCCAGGTAAAAACACTGAATCTGCCTTCTGGGGAGGAAGTGATTGATGAGGTAAGAGGCTGAATTTCTGATAGTAATTTTCACCATGATTGAAATGTTTGTTGTTTCTTTGCATTCACTGGCAGTAAACCCCAGGGGAAAGACCTTGTTGTTCGTCCATTTCTGGACTTTGGCTTTGTTCCAGGACTTGAGTTTTGCATGTGCATTTGTTTTACAGATTTTGCTTTTTTTTTTATGCAAACTGTTGGTTCCTTGCCTCTCTGTCACATGCACTCTGACTTTGAAGGAAGCCCCCAGTTAGTCGATTCTTACAACATGCTTGTTGGGGAGGCAGTGGGTCTATTCTGGTTTTCCTCATTATGGGACCTCTTTGTTGGGGGGGGGGGGGAATAGACCCGCTGCCCCTCTACCAAGCATGTCAAAGAAGCCAACTAATTGGGGTGTTTTCTACGAAGTCGGAGTGCATGTGCCTGAAAGGTGAGGGACCAGCAATCTGCATAAAAATAAACCGGATCTATAAAATAGTCGTGCACACAAAACTTAGGCTCTAGAACAAGACCAAAGTCCAGAAGTGGACAAACAGCCAAAACTTTCCACAGGAGTTGAAAGCTGGTGAACCTAAGGCAGAAGAATACTTGTCTGGACCAAGTGACACTGATCAGCATTACCATCAAACAAACCCATGACTCCTGGCTTCTTGTCTGCTGGGCTCATCCATCAGATGTGAGCAGACTGTCTAAGCCATGGCTGTTTATCTAAGTTTATTCAGGGGTCAGCATTTTGAAAATGGGGATAGTCTTGAACGAGAAGCCCGAGCCCCAGCATTGAAAGATCATTAATAGAGCACAGTTGGTAAAGTTCCACATGCCAATTGCTAGGCCTGCACAGGCCAGATGTATCCTGTGGGCCTCCAGTTGAATAGCCCTGTTCTGAGCTATTACAATTCTCCTTGGTATATATGTGATGTATGGGGACTTTGGGGGCAATTAATCCACATCACTCACCAGAATGATAGACTTGAGCGCTAAGACTGGCATAGCAAAAAATGAGACGCACACCAGGCACATCAGAGAACTTGTTAGTCAACATAGAACTGGTACTTATAGCTCGGACGTGGGGGTTCTTACTGAGGGAAGGATTTGAGCACCTGTGGGCATGTCTGGAGTGCAGTAATGATAACCCAACTTACTAACTGATGGTGTGATAATGTCAGTGTGTGTATCATGTCCATTCTTGTTACCTGCCTAACCCTTTTCCACTTTCAATTTGTGCCAGGCAAAAATAGATGAAGTCCTCAACCTCATACAGAATGCAGACCCAACAGGAGAAACTCAGCCAGACTCTGACCATATGCTTATGTTGGAAGGTGAGTAATATATGTTTGCTTCCGTTTCCTTGAGAAGATGGCTAGGCTCACACACATGCAGGAGACCAGGGTTTGAATCCTCGGTAAGGTAATAGAAATTTTTCCTTATGGAAGCAAAAGTCCTAACTTGCACAGTTCCTGGGGACAGCACTATTCATGCAGCTCCAAGTCAGGCTCAAGACCCCTTGTTCTACACACCTCTTAAAAAGTGGCAACTACAGGCAGTAATTTATTTCTCTATTTCCACTCTTATACATTGCATTTTGAAAATTATTATTTACTTTAATAATTGACGTGAAATGTATTTTTTTTATTCTTTCTGCTGTCTGTTTTGTTGACATTTCATGTTTTTATTTTTTAAAATATAGTCATGGTAGAGTTAACGGAAAAAGAGCCGTCTACAGATATATTTTCCTTGGGTTTGGTTATCATCAGTAGCTAGGCAGAATTAGTCCTTGACACTTTCAATTCAAGGGTAGTCCAGCTTCATATAGATTTTTCTCGGACATCAAATGTTTCTGATGTAATTGAAATTGAACTTGTTGGAAGGAATCATGGTCAGTGCACATTTGAACCAAAAATGTTCATCTAGTAGAATTATTGTTCAGTGAAGCCTTCTTCTTGTTGCCATTATGGTTGTCTAGTAGGATTCTCATTCATTAGACACTTAAAATTCAGTAATCATTTAGTCGCAACCTCTCTCAATGGACATTACAACTAATTAGTCTAATTCCCGTGTGGTGAAAACAAGAATGGACCCAGTGCCTGCCCAAAAGCATGTCATAAGAGTCGACTAATTTGGAGCTTCCTTTGATGTCGGAGTACATCTGCCTGAGAGGCAAGAAACCAACAGTCTGCCTGCAAATGAGTCAGACCTGTGAAACTGCAATGCAACACAGTTTCTGGACTAGGAATAGAGTCCAAAAATGGACAACAACAAGAATTTACAGCCGGTAAACTCGAGGAAGAAGAAGAATTAGTCTGATTTTCCCAAGGCCTCCCAGGATTTTCTGAGTTCCAGATCCTCATTTGGGGGAGCGGGTGTGCAGAGAATAGAACTTCTGCCCTATTTCATAAAAGGTGATTAATTAGAAGTTCGCTAAAATCGGATATTTTAAACCAAAAGACACAGATATAGCAGCCTAGCTGCAAAACACAACATACCAACCGCTCTCTTAAGGAAAAAGGCAGAAAATTAACAAATTAGTTCATAGTCTTTATCTGCATTGCCTTGATAATGAAATGTATGCATGTGTTTTTAATTTTCAGAACAGTGTAAAGCAATGGGACCCTTAATTGATGCTGAACTGGAAAAAATAGACAGGTTAGTTCAATGCATGTTGTTTTAATTGAGCTTGTATATATTGTTTACTCACAACAGCCCAAAAAAAAAAAAAAACTAATAACCATGGAAATGAATGTCTGAGAAATTCTGCCTTAGTGACCAGAAAAAATAAAATCAGGAATGTCATAAGAGAAAGTCAGCACAGAACCCCTTCTGAATAACATGCGGAGACAGCAAATCAAATGGTTTGCTCATTTAGAATGCCTTGGGACACCATACCTCATAAAGCCTACACTGAAAGAGAAGGACGTAGAGTATGAGGTATACCAAAAACAAGATGGAAAGATAACATCTGAGAAACTCTACAATAGCAAGATGTCTGTGGTCGAAGTGGCAAGAAGAGCAAGAAGCAGAACCTTATATCTCCCTTGACACCCGAAACGGTAAAAGAGGAGGTAAAGAAGAAGATACTTCTCAGCCGAGAAAGGGCTGTGGTTAGGTATACTTTGACAGAAAACAAAACCAATCAAATGCTGAGGTTCTGAAGACACTGGGGATATATTTTTCTTTGTCGTTCTCTTTTAAATAGCAGTAAGCACGTTGTCTTATGATTTATAGCTAGGCTGTGATATCTGCTCCTTTCGGCCCAGCACATCCAGTTTCAGAAAACCTCTGACAGGTTGCCTTGTATCACATACTGGTTGGAGGGGCAGTTGCTACACTTGTAAAATAAAAAAATTGCCTTGCTACCCAGTGGGCCTCTGATGCTGAACCCCTTGGTACTCAAAGAGTTAACAGTCTTGTAATCATGAACATCTACTTCATACATACATTCTTTATGAAATAAAAATGTTGTAATGATGTTTTCTTCTTCTTCTGTTTGACCTTAGAAGGCAGTTGGCACATTGTTTCATGGTTTACAGCTAGGATTTTGATATCTCTCTCTCTCTCTTCAGGCCTGACTCATCTGATTGTCTAATTTCAGCAAACTTCTTAGTAGTGACCTTTTCCTTGTACGGCCTGCTGGTTAAGGAGCTGTGGGCCATTATTCAATCTTCTTCTTCCCCCCCTTCTCCCCCCCCCCCCCCCCCCCCCCCCCCCCCCCCCTACTAAAACTCCAGAACCCACGCTGGGATAAAGACGGTTTGATAATTAAGCTGCATTGTTTAGGAAACTTTAAAACAAAATACATGGTATGTTGTGCTTTTCTTTTTCTTTAGAAAACACGCCACTTTAGTAGAACTCAACAAGAAAGTAATGGATGCCCTGCAGATGTATCACAACTTGATGAAGGAAACACCTGCTTATGGCTATGCCAGCCTCAAAACAGCACAAGGAGCTCCAGCAGGGATGTACAGTCCCCGACCTCAGAGTGTAGGCATCGCCAGCAACATGAGCCCTCATTCACAGGTACAGTTTTCACCCTGTGGGAGGGTAGGTGGGAGAATAGACCGACTGGCCCCTAATGAGCATGTCGTAAAAAACGTCTAATTAGGATTTTCTTTAAATTGGATGTTTTGGCCCGAAGGGTGCGGATATCACAGCCTAACTGAAAGCCAAACACAAACAAGATGTCAGCCCTGCTTTTAAGGCCATAATGTTTTACAAGATGGGTATAAGAGGCCGACCTCTACTACTATATAAAGATGGTTTTCTCTCGGATGTCTCCTCTTTATCATTCCTAGTCTAGTTTTCTCTCGGATGTCTCCTCTCTATCATTCCTAGTCTAGTTTTCTCTCAGATGTCTCCTCTCTATCATTCCTAGTCTGGTTTTCTCTCAGATGTCTCCTCTCTATCATTCTTAGTCTGGTTTTCTATCAGATGTCTCCTCTCTATCATTCTTAGTCTGGTTTTCTATCAGATGTCTTCTCTCTATCATTCCTAGTCTGGTTTTCTCTCAGATGTCTCCTCTCTATCATTCCTAGTCTGGTTTTCTCTCAGATGTCTTCTCTCTATCATTCTTAGTCTGGTTTTCTCTCATACGTCTCCTTCTCTATCATTCTTAGTCTGGTTTTCTCTCAGATGTCTCCTCTCTATCATTCCTAGTCTGGTTTTCTCTCATACGTCTCCTCTCTATCATTCCTAGTCTGGTTTTCTCTCATACGTCTTCTCTCTATCATTCCTAGTCTGGTTTTCTCTCATACGTCTCCTCTCTATCATTCCTAGTCTGGTTTTCTCTCAGATGTCTCCTCTCTATGATTCTTAGTCTGGTTTTCTCTCAGATGTCTCCTCTCTATCATTCTTAGTCTGGTTTTCTCTCAGATGTCTCATCTCTATCATTCTTAGTCTGGTTTTCTCTCAGATGTCTCCTCTCTATCATTCTTAGTCTGGTTTTCTCTCAGATGTCTCATCTCTATCATTCCTAGTCTGGTTTTCTCTCAGATGTCTCCTCTCTATCATTCTTAGTCTGGTTTTCTCTCATACGTCTCCTCTCTATCATTCTTTGTCTGGTTTTCTCTGACGTCTCCTGTCTTTAGCTTGCTGCGTTTGGCCTCTTTCAAAATGTGACAGTCCGTCTTTCATTGTCTGCCTCCAGAGTAGTCAGTCTGCAGTTGATCTGATCTGTCCCAAATGTCTGTGCCAATGTTGATATCTTTCAAGTCACATAGGTATGGTGTTATGCCAATATTCCATTATGAATATGGTGTTATGCAATATTCCATTATGAATATGGTGTTATGCCAATATTCCATTATGAATATGGTGTTATGACAGTATTCTATTATATTTACGATTTTATGCCAATATTCCATTATAGATATGTTGTTACACCAATCATCATCATTATCAGGTGCCTTGCCGACTGGCATGGGCGATCATGCCTCTCCATAATCCACTATCTCCTGCAGCATGTATCAGTTCGTGTGCCAACACACCTCCATGCCATGCAACAAGACTTTCAAGAATCTTCTCTCATTGTCTTCCTCTATCCCTCCTTCCACAGATCTTTCCAGTGGTCACAACATGTTCTATTTTCCCTCTTCTCATAACATGTACGAAAAATGATGACTGTCTCCTTCTGATGTCTGTGATAAGTTGTCTTCGGGCTCCCGCCTCTTTCAAAACCTCTTGGTTGCTCTTTTTGGTTGTCCAAGGTATTCTAAGCATTCTTCTGTAAAACCACATCTCTGAGGCCTCAAGAAATTGTTTGGCCTTCCTACCCAGTTACACCAATATTAGATTATAAATATGGTGTTGTGACAATATTCCATTATAGATATGGTGTTATGTCAATATTCCATTATAAATATGGTGTTATGACAATATTCCATTATAAATATGGCATTATGTCACTATTCCATTATAGATATGGTGTTATGTCAATATTCCATTATAGATATGGTGTTATGACAATATTCCATTATAAAAATGGTGTTATGTCACTATTCCATTATAGATATGGTGTTCCAATATCACAGCTAGCATCTGCATATTTCTCTAAGTGTTTAAATATAAATTTGCCAAATATCGTTTGATATAGCTATATGGCAGCCAGCATCCTTACATTGTTCCTGGAGGATTGGGTGCTGCTGCAGCACAGAATCAACCAAACCTAGCCTTGACTGCCAGCATGGTCGGGCCACAGCCCTCACTCACTTACACGCAGACCCAGATGGCACCATCTAGTCAGCAGTCCTTCCATGGGTAAGAATGTTGCTTCTTCATCTGCTGATGTCATCATCATCATCATGCAAATCCTTAGCAGAATGTCGCTCTCATTACTGTTGATTGGCTTTCTTTTGTATTAAAATAGTGGGCATTGTAGATGGGCTGTGAGTGGGCATTGTAGATGGGCTGTGAGTGGGCATTGTAGATGGGCTGTGAGTGGGCATTGTAGATGGGCTGTGAGTGGGCATTGTAGATGGGCTGTGAGTGGGCATTGTAGATGGGCTGTGAGTGGGCATTGTAGATGGGCTGTGAGTGGGCATTGTAGATGGGCTGTGAGTGGGCATTGTAGATGGGCTGTGAGTGGGCATTATAGATGGGCTGTGAGTGGGCATTGTAGATGGGCTGTGAGTGCTTAGGTTTAGCTGTAAACAACGGATCAACATCATGGCACAAGGGTAGTAAATTATAAGTGCTCCGTTCTACTTCTATCTTGAGCCTGAGTCCGAAGAATTTCAGCGCAGTGGGTAGATTTTTAACTCCAAATTTTCCCCAGGCAGAGCTGTTAGGCTACTCTATTTAATTATTTCCAACTGCCGAGGGATTTTCTATAAGTAGAGCTTTGGGAGAGAACTTAGTTCCAGTGAACCAAGAGGTGGAGAAAAGATGCTGGCGTTGGATAGGACACACTTTAAGATACCCTGAGAACAAAATAACTAGAATATCTTTGCACTGGAACCCATAGGGGCATAGGAATAAAGGAAGACCAAAAACCACATGGAGTTGGGAGCTAGAGAATGAAGTTAAAAAGAAGGGGAGAGCTGCATGTGAAAGCAAAGGATAGAACGACTTGGCCTGAGTTGGTTGAGAGCCTATGCTCCATTGGTCTGCTGTCAAATCACCTGCAGCTGGAATCAAACCAAGTACTTTTGAATTATGAAACTTGTTTGTGGTGCCCGAGTCACAGACGCCAGCATATAAAACAGTATACAAGTTATTTTGCTGTACCCTTTCCATTTCTGATATTACAGTGTTAATTCTGTCTGTTCCTCAGTCACACAACTCCACCTCAGATGCAGAATTACTCTTTGCCATCAGCCGGATCAGCTCCGTCAAGGATGAATGGAAGCCATCCTCCTGCCCTACCAGTGCAGCAGCCATTTGGAGGCCCAGGAATCGGCTACAGTCAAGGCAGTGTCCCTAGCATGACATTGTATCAAGCACATCCCTCCCAGCAGCCTCTCTTGTAATATTATTGGTCCATTTGGATGATTGACATGTATAAAAGTGATTAGTACTTTTGTCTGGATATTGTTTTGAAAATGTGGGCGGGGCTTAGGTGTCCTGGATATCCTGTGATGATGTTTGTCACTGTCATGGCATATTATTTTAAGGTGTGGCTGACATTGCTTTGGGAAAACATTTTATCAAAATACTAAACTGCTTTCAGACTGGTTTGGTGGTTACAAATGCAGTTTGAAATTTTTTTTTTAATACCCTGTTCAGTTCAGCTGTGGGTGTTGTGGCAGCAGACCTCTCTGTGTGATTTTTGATAATGGTGTAGAAAGCCAACCGCTAGAAAAGCAGTGGCAAACTACTGAATGTTAAAGGAATTCATTGAACAGTGACTAAGAAACTTAATGAAGGGGAAAGGGGAACAACGTAAACACGCAAGAACAATAGACCAACTGCCAGAGCCCAACTTGCCACCAACCACAACAGCCGCAACAAAGGTCAGAGTATACCACCACTCTCTGAGTAGGTGGTCATGTGAATAACAATTTTAAAAAAATAGGAAGTGGAAAAGGTGGAATAAAAAAATTTAAAAAAATAAAGGAGCAAAAATGGTACTAATAAGACAGAAGTAATAATAGTAATAATGGTTACAATAACATCAGTGGTGACAATAGTAATAATAATAGGAATAAAAATACTAATGATCCATAAATAGAAACAATAACAGAAAGAATAAAATTGAATAAAAATAAAATTCAAGTTAATATAAAATGAAATTAGAATAAAATGAAATAAAAATAAAGTAAAAAATAATATTATTATTTACTTGAAGGTACGCTGAACATTGAAACAAGCTGGGCTCAAAGCAGCTAAACTAATCGTGTGCCACTTGCGCCCCCTACAGTCACAGTTCAGCGGATTAATTTGTTGGTGTTAGCTTGACTTTAGTCAGCCCTGTTGTCATCATTTGAACATTAAACTGCCTAGCAAACCACAAACTTCCCCATGTGGGTTCTGGGGTCCCATTATGGAGGAAAACAAAAATAGGCTCACTGACCCCAACCCGTAAAAGTTGACTAATTTAATCCCTTAAAAGTTGACTAATTTGGCTGAGTGGCAAGGAACCAAGAGTTTGCAAAAAAATAAGCCAGTTCTGTAAAATTGATGCACATGCAGCACTCAAGTTCTGGAGAAAGTCTGAAGTCCAGAAGAAGATGAATAAACAGAACTTTCCGCCAGAGTTTACAGCCAGTTAATGCAGGAAAATAAGAAGAAGCCGCCGCAAACAGCCAAAATGTAGCAGGGTTGGTGCGCAACATTATTGTAAACGATGTGCAGCTAAATTTTTCCCCATAAACTTGGAAATACAGTGACCGTACGCCACGGACAGGGCAAGAACGGTGGGGGGATCTGGCTGATCCTGACGCTCAGGGAAAAAGCAAGATGCGCATATAATGCTGCTGGTACCTTTGGTATTGGAACACTGTGGTGGCTGCTGAAGGTGGGAATGGAGTGCTTATCGGAATGCCCCCGAGTGCTGTGATGTCGGTTTTTTAATCAACTCAACCATGGGAAATGGCAAACTGTGACCACCATACTTATCGGCATAGTAAATAATCCTATAGTGTTTATGATTGGAGCCTTTTCAAACTCAGGTATGATTTATTACTTAAAGTAACAAAATGTTCAGGTTAGAAAAACTTAAAAACAACTTTGCTTGATCCTGGGGTAAAAAGTTACACATGTAGCGGTATTTCTGACTCGCCGTTTGTAATGCAGGTTTTGTATATTTTCTGAAATGTAAATGGTCTTAAAATTGCTTGTTTTTTTTTTATAATATTTAAATTATTGTAAACTGAAAAACTGAAAGTGTAATAGCTTTTAATCATGAATACCTTAATTTAGCAGCTGGCTCAAGTGGGAGACCCCGGTTCGAATCCTCAGTAAGGCTTGGGATATTCCTGTCAAGGGCAAAATAAAATCCTCACCTGCACAGTCATTGCGACAGCACTAGCCATACGGCAGTAAATCCTCAAGCCTACACCGCAAAAGTGGTATAATAAATGCAGTAATTGGCTTTTTTTTTTTTTGCATACCTTAATTTTCTGTGAAGAAGTAGATAGTGTTTGTAAGATATTTGTGGTGTGCAAGGCTGTACACAAAATTGACACATAAGGATATTGTCGACACAACGCCAAAGTAATGTCAGTTGCAGTTTTGGCGATTTTCGCTTTATGCAATTTCAGGGTTGTTTTTTATCACTTTACAGTATGCCAGAGGCATAGCTAAAAATGAAGTACAGTAAAACTTTGATTAACTGTCGCTGTCTGGACCAGGGCTGTTATGTGATTTCACTGCATGCTTGCGACAGAAATGAAAATAAAATCTATGAAAAGTGAATCGTAATACATATTATATTTAATTTTACGAAACATTCAATATAAACTTCAAAATAAGAGTAGTAATATACAAAAGTGGGCGTCTGTGGCTTAGGCGTTGCGAACGTGCTTCATAATGTCGGGGTGCCGGGCTCGATCCCTGCTGCGGGCGGTTTGTCTTGTGATGTTTTCCGCCGTGGTACTGAGAGCCGACCATCCAGCAAGCAGTGGCAAACTACCGGACGTAAATTTGCCTAGAAAAACCACAACGGCCTGATAGTTCTGGGGTTGGTTCTGCAACGTCCTGTAAAGGATACGTAACTAATTTTTTTCTCTTAAATATACAGAAATGTATTTCGATAAACCTGCGTTACTTTTAAATAATCTGTCATCTTCTTGTGTTCTTGAGGCTCTAGCTTTCTGTGTGGCGATGTTCGATGTCTTACCCAGAAGTAGGATCTGTTTTGCATATCCCTTCTCTTGCATTTCAAACCAGTCACCGACTTTGATAACATTGTTTCTGCTTCTGAGTGGCTAGCTGTAGTTTCTGGTTATGAACTGATCCTTCATCATCATTTCTAGCTCAATTCAGTAGAGTGTAAAATTAACGTGTGGGCAAATTGAAAGATACCAAGTGGCAGACCAAAAAGACCATGGAGAGATAATGTCCGGACAGACCTGCAAACATTTGGTGTCACCAACTGGAAAGAGAAGGCCAACCAGAGAGATGAATGGAGGCGGGTGATATCTGCAGCAATGAATCTCAAGTGCTCGGAATACTGAAGAAGAATTTTAAAGATGTCTGTTTGTTTGTTTGTTACTTATGCTTTCTTATTTTTTATTTTAATATGGTGGGCACCAGATAGTGGCGGTTAAACAAGTGAAGGTTAATCAGAGTTTTACTGTATTACTTTTCACACAACTACACAGTGTTTAGAGAGGCCTGTGTGATCGGACATTAACTTCTCGAAGCCAGGATTTGGCTCTGTGATTACTTTGGCGTAATGCCAACAATGTATTTAATTTTTATTTAGTTCGACATTAGTCTCCCCAAACAAAGTAGGTCACGTTCCATTGACAAATTTGTTGGGCTGGCCTACTTTCCTGCAGGTTATGGGTGTGCCGCTCTGTTGTTTGCTGTCTGGATTGTCTTGCATTTACGTTTTTTTCCCAGAAAGAGCATGCCTGTGACATAGGTTTCATCACTCTCTAGGGGGTTTTGTGTTAGGCCCAGTTTGTCGATATTTTTGGAGTGTTAAAAGCACTGGCGTGCTGAAATATACAACATGCAATACCAACGGCATTGCAGAACACCCCCGTAACCTTATGCTAAGGCTGCATGCCTCAAGGTTGACCAATCAGAAGTGAGCTAGGCTGAAGGTTGACAAATCAGAAGTGAGCTAGTGTTTTAAGAGTGTGTAAATAGGGAGAACAACGTCAAACTAACCTAATTTTTATTTTCTAGCCTAGCAAGTAGCCAACAGATCATTGCGATTTTTATTTTATTTGTGATCTTTCTATGCTAGAGCTAGGGACTGTGTGGGGCCCATGACGATCCTCATTTTCAATATTTTGGTTCCTGGGTAAACTAGTTGAATAGCCCTGGTGTAAATGTTAAAACCAAACAAGGATTTTAGTATTGTGATCACTTTGGCGTAGTAGTGCCAGAGATATATTTCATTTTTATATTATGTTTTGAATGACAGAAAAATCTGTTGCAGATGGGTGATTGTGTATGTTTGTGAATATATATGTATATAAAAATAAAAAAATAGAGATGTGTTGATGGGCACTCACAGAAAGACCAAAGAATGCACTAGACAGAATAAATATATTATGGAAAGATATAAAACCGAACGAAAAGTATATCAGCAAGCTTCACAATATAACAAACACAAACAGAATAAAAAATTGAAAGCTAGAGTTACCATGCCAGGAATTGAACCCGTCACTTCCAAATGACGACAGTGCCAACAGTGTATGCCATTTTTATATTCTATCCTAGCAAGTAGCCTGCAGATCATTGTGATTGTAACAGACTCACAGAGCATGTTGGGAAAGGTGATAACAGGCATGCTTCATGCAGAGGGGCAAGCATCACTTCAGAGGTCCCGGGTAGTTAGCATCCTTTGTATATTTTCTCCAGGTCATGCCGGTGTGTTGGGAAATTAGCAGGCAGATAGACTGGCTGGCTCTGCACAACTTGGTGGTAATTGATGTATGACAAGTAAGATATTGTGAGGGCCCTTTGGGAGCAAGTGAACAGTGCGGAGGCGCAGATAGATCAGTACAGTCTAAGGAGAAAGGCGCTGCGAGGAGTTACCAGGGAATCTTGCTGACGCTGAAGACTCAGGGGAAGGATGAGAAAGATATACAATCAGGTGGTTACTGGTACCATCGGAATTGGAACTCTTTGCTTGCTGCTAAAGATGGGGACTGAGCACTTATGGGAGTGTCCTGAGTGCTGTGATGTTGATTCTTCATACAGCATTCATTGCGATTTCTATTGTATTTGTGATCTTTCTATGCTGAAGCCAGGAACTGTGGCCCGTGATGATCCTCATTTTCAACATTTTGGTTCCTGAGTAAACTCGGTTGAATAGCCCTGGTAATTGTTAAAACGAAACAAGGATTTTAGCATTGTGATCACTTTGGCGTACTGCCAGCGATATATTTCATTTTTAGATTACGTTCTGAATGATGGAAAAATTTGTTGCAGGTGAGTGATTGTGTATGTTTGTAAACATATATATATGTGTGAACAAATAGACGTGTTGATCGGCACTCACAGAAAGACAGAAGAATGCACTGGACAGAATAAAAATTGAAAGCTATTGTTACCATGCCAGGAATTGAACCTGTCACCTCTAAATGACGACAGCGCCTTGCTGCATGAACAAGTGAACTAAGTTGTATGATCATCTAGGCACTCCTCGAAAGGATGTCTTTATAAGCCAAGTCTGTTGTACATCTTGAACTCACTGTTTTGCAGTAGTTGAATCTCCTTATCAGTAAAAAAAAAAAACATTAAAATAAAATAATAAACTAGCTTTGATGTGACTGTTGTTCATTGTGAGATCCAATGTAAAAGCTTCTTGGTATATATCTATGCAGCATTCAGTAGAGTGACAGAAGACAAATAATTTGACTGCTTGTTCTTCTGCTTAGCTGTAAACTCCAGCAGAAAGTTCTGGCTCTTCGCCCACTTTAGGATTTTGGTCCTGTTCGAGAACTTTAGCTTTACGTGTGCACATGCATTTTACAGATCTGACTTATTTATATGTTGACTGTTGGTTCCTCACTTCTCAGGCAGAGGCACTCGGATATTGAAGAAAACACCCCTAATTGGTTGCCTTTTATGGCATGCTTAGGGGGAGGGGGCAGTTAGTATGTCTCCCCCCCCCCCCCCCCCAAAATTGGGTGAATACAGTTCACACAGGGACCCTTTGACTGCCAGAGTTAATTAATAGGAAAGCTTTGTAATCATCTCAGAATATTTTAGACCTTTATGGCTATTTCTGCATTGGGTGCATCTCAGATTATTCTTTTATGAATTGTTACTAAACTAGATGTCTTTTGTGTGTGTGTGGTAAATAGAGCTTTTTTACCATATTGAAGAGGTAAATGGTATGATAGAATCAGTGATGTGCAGATTTGTGAAAGAACTCAAAAAAGTGCAATTGAATGAAGAAGTGAGGAAAAGATGCTGGTGTTGAATAGGAAAAACCTGACGACAAACAATATAACTAGTTTTGTCTGTGCACTGCACTTGAACCTACCGGGTCAGAAATAAAGACAGACCAAAAGACACATGGAGCAAGAAATAGAGAAGTGGAGAGGACACTGAGAAAGCTACTTGCCATAGCACAGGATAGGACAACTTGGTGTGGTTTGGTTGAGGGCCTATGCTCCATTGGGAGATAGATACAGAAGAGGTAAATTTAGGTAAGACGGTATTGATGTGTAAAAAAAAAAATGAACAGTTGGGAGATGTGAACCAGCGTCATTGCACATGGTTATAAACCATAAGTGCTCTGTCACCAGTATGGCCATCTGATAAGAAACTGTCCACCTGTGTCGCGTCCGCACGAAACTCCATACCCACAGCGACATTCCTCCATTTACCCCAGAGTGTTAACTCTGGTACCCATTTCCTAGAGGATGGGTAAACACCAGGAACTGCCCAGTTTCGAACATCGGCCATGGGCTGCAGCGAGTTGCAGCTGGATTTTTAAAAGTCTCCTATCGATTGCTCTATCGTGGTCCCGATTAATGTGTAAACTTAACAAAAACTTTACTGGTAACCTGTATCTCGTTCTGCCTATGAGATATGTGAAAGACCACATATTGGGAGATATACAAGAGAGAACTGATGGCACACCTGACTGCAATCAGACAGAATTGTGATTGCAAAAGATGCTTCTTTTTAATGAAGTTATAAGTTATGTTTTTAATAACTGTTTATATGGATTAATGTGAATACTGTTACTTCTTTCAAACTGACTATGTTGTTTATAAAATTCATGTTTGTTTGAATAAAATTTCGTAATATATCCAACAAAATGTCTTCATTGATTTAAAGAGTCGGCTGACGACAAAAATACGACAGGTTTAACAGGTTAGCTTTGCAAGAACTTAAATCTCCTAGTTCGCTCTCACTGGCTGTAAATTCCAGCAGAAAGTTTTGAGTGTTCAGACTTTACTCTTGTACCAAAACATGAAGGTTGTGTGCGCAGCCGTGTCACAGATTTGGCTTATTTGTATGCAGATTCTGGGTTCCTTGCCTCTCGGGCAGATGTACTATGACTTGGAAGGATGCCCCCAACTAGTCGACTCCTGTGACATGCTTGTTGGGGAGGCAGTGAATCTATTCTTGTTTTCCCCACAGTGACGCCTCAGAACCCATATGGGGAGAACATAATCTGAAAACAAAATAAGCGGTCATTGTCATCATCATTTTCGACTTTTTTTGTTGAGCAGCATGGGGAAGAACAGTTTGCAATCCACTGCTTGATGGGCAGCACTGGCTATTGTCATTCTTTGTCGATGTGAAAGGTCTTTAATGTCATCAGTCCCTGTTTTACTAGGGCAGCCTCTTGCTTTCACATCAGATATTTTCATTATTAGGGCCTGTGTTTGTAGTTGTTGCTGCATTCTCTTCTTAGAGTCTATGCTGAGTGGCGTTGGTAGTCATGTCTATCCACAACATTCTGTCTCGTGTACTTTCAATCAAATCTGACACAGATGATCTTCCATACCTATGTGTCAAACTGTCCAGCATCTGTTCTCTTGGTCTCCCATTCCTCTCTTCCAACATTCCTACCGTCACGATGTACTCCAGTTTTCTCATTTTCATCACATGACCACCGAACGTAGATTGTCTCTTTGTGATGTGTGAAATCAGTTCTCTTTTTGAGCCGCTTTATTTGAAGACATTTTTATTACTCTTTTTATCTGTCCAGGATATTCTCATCATTCGTCTATAAAACCATATTTCTGCAGCTTCCAAATAAGTTTTTGCTAATTTACTAACTGTCCATGATTCACACCCGTATATCAATATAGGATTTAAGAATTCTCTTTCTCGTCTCAATTGGCAAAGAGAGATTGCATAAAATATTCTTCATTTTGTAAAATGCTGCCTTTGCTTGAGCTATTCTACATTTAACTTCTTTAATACATTTTCCATCTGATGTTATCAGGGTACCCAAGTACTTAAACATATCAACATGCCTGAGGTTTGTCCCACTTCTGCATTCTAAAGATGACCAAATCATTTGATCTTGTGCTTCTCAATCAATTAGATGCATGGTGTTGTTCTCACAGTCTGATATGCTTAGCATATTTTATTGAATCTTGTAGGTGCATTTGTTAGGCCTTGTCCACAGTTTTAATACAACACACTGTCTTTCTTTAGAAGCAAGTCTTTTGGGGAAAAAAATTTATGTGGGTGTCCAGCCACCTTTCTTCTTGGATACAAGTCTTTGTTAATGTCTTTATGGGGCTGCTTGCTCTCCACCTCGAGTGCTAGAGGTTACGGGTTCAATCCACTTTTAGTAATTCCTTCTGGTATCTGGGTAGTGAGACTGGACGCCCGTGTGCATTATAGCGCACGTAAAAAATCCATTGGCAGTTGGAAATCAAAAAGAGTAGCTTAACGGCGCTGCCCCAGCAAAATTTTGAGTTAAAAATCTACCCAAAGTATTTCAGGATCGTGGCCGGTGCTACAGAGCCTGTGCACTGTGCTAAGCTTCTTTGGACTCAGACTTGAGATTGTATATCCGTATTGCCTTTCCCCTGAGTATCGAGCGTCGGCCAGATCTCCTTGTAACTCTTCGCAGCGCCATTCTCCTCCGACCCTAATGATGTATCTGTTCCTCGGCGGCTGAAAACTGTATTTTGTGACATAGGATTTAACAAATAAACCACTTTCTACTTTTGCTTTCCTTTCTGTGTGTGGTTAGTTGTCATGTTGGCTGAGAAACCATTTTCCCCATTTTAATGGGCTGCGGTTGTAACAGTTAAATGTTCAAAGTCGAGAGGATCGACTTCATTGCACCGGGTTTTAACCTATATGGCTCAGTCTCTCCGCAGAACGGCTAGACGTTTGACGAGAGCCCCGCACCTAGCGCGAACTCAGCACGAACTCCATAGCTCAGGTGACGATCCCCATGGACCGTAAATATTGCACTCGTGAACTGAAGAGTGCCGCGAACGAACCCTAGACCTTCAGGACGCGAGGCAAACGGATACGCCACGAGGACCCCGCGCGGGTGAGAACGGGTTGAGGACTACAGCTATAAGGTGACGCGACGAAAACACGAACAAGAACTGGCTGCCTCCAAGCTTGCTGTGCCTCCAGTCTCATTGAAATCTGTGACGATTTCAGACAAGCGTGTCGGAGCGTCAGCATGACGTCGTTTAGTGCTACTTATGTGCGCTAACCAGTTCTTTTACTCGAGAAGCGCAAGTGTAGAACACTACTTGTAGATTAGGCTAGGATGACGACGGAACACCATTGAGGCTGTTCCATGACCCACAAAACTAACCGAGATGGTAAATTCGGGCAACATTCCACATAATAAATTACACGGGACTGAAAGGCTCAAATGTCGCGACTAAGCTGTAAACATGCACATCTCATTGATTGTTTAAAAATATATATATATATATATATATATATACACATATATATGTCTGCATTGACATTGGAAAAAAATTGTGGCTGCCACCGGATTGCCGAAACCCGGGATTGAACCAGGGACCTTTAGATCTTCAGTCTAACGCTCTCCCAACTGAGCTATTTCGGCGGCCGAGAACTAAGTGAAATGTAATAATTAAATACAATAATGCAAATTATGTTACAAGTATTTTGTGACTGTTTTGTTTTTTTACGCTATGTTATCCCGTAATAATGCAGACACTACATTGAACAAGCATATTTCGCTGCATCTCGTCAGGTACGTTACTACACAGTTACATCAACACAGAAAGAAGCACAGAAACTATATGTTCTGCGTGGTCGACCTCTGGCTCTGTTACCAATGTGTAGTGTCTGTACAGCATTGCTCTCTTTGGTGCCTGTCTCATCTTAATCTTGTTACATACATGGCCAAACCATTTGATTTGTTGTTTAAATTTTAGTAATCGCTCTGTGCTGACTCTCCTCCTGATATAATCATCGTTTACAAGTTGATTTTCCTTGTTACACCTAGGAACATCAACATTTCATTTTTGTCGTGACTTTTAGTATTTTCCTGGTCTTCTGAAGACAGTGTAGTAATTGTTTGTTTTATTGTAATATGTCATAGTCTATGACATTGTTTTGATCCTCTGGTGTTTAGTATTCGTATTTTAATTTTCTCAAAATTAAATGCACGTGTATATTTTCCCTCCCAGAACTGTTGGTTCATTTTTAAGGTTGGGTGTTTGGTTTCTCGTAAATGGATGGTTAACTAAAGACTTGAACACCTCGAAACTACATTGCCATTGCCAGTTGTCCAAGAAAAATTCCAAATTTGATCCTCTTTCAGCCGCCCGAGGGCCTGCTATATCGAAGAAGGGTCCTTTGCTGTCTTATATGATTTCCTTTTATTTGTGGTGTGTAGACACACCTGATATTATTGTTGTTTGCTTCCTTGCTGTGCTGCGTTGTTTGCGGTTTTGGGTTCTGGTGTGATCCAGATCTCTTTGCGATGATATTGAAGGGTACTAGCTGACTGTTGCTGGTGCTTGGTTTGCCTCGTGCTGGTCGCTGTGCTGGTGCCCTGTTGCTGCTTGGTTGCCGATCTAAAAGCCGCCAGGAAAAGCCAAACAAACATCCGTTGCGCCGTCGATACGAACAATGTTCTTTTTCAGGACAACCAGGGCCGTCACAATCTGTTGTTGTGATCGGCCCAAAAAAAACAAAAATGTTTTTTTTTTTTTTTCCACGGAGTGTGGAGAAGTAGTGGAGGTAAGATAGACTGCAAATGAGAGGTCAGTTTGCCCGAATGTGCCAGTAGATGTGATAGTGAGGTCGGGAGAATGAGAGTGACATATAGATTGAGGGATGTGGCTTCTCGTCGCTGGAACTTCTCGTGGGTTGGGATCCATTGTCCTGAAATAAAGCTAGAGGCATTGTTAATGTTCATGTGACTGGGGGGGGGGGGGGGTGGCTTAAGAGAGCCTGGAGTTACCGAGTGCTGGTCCCCTTTGGTGCAATGTCTTCAGCGGTCTGCTTCAGAGCGTCGGGTGGCCTTTGGTGGTTTCCGTTGTCAGCTTCTGCCTGAGAGAATGTTAATTAAAGTTTTGGTAGTCACTTAGGCCTTCACGCTGGTATTCGGCCTTAGGGCAGGGTCTGAAATGGGACTGAAAGGCATTGTTATAGATACATTTAAGGTGGCGTAAGTTAGACAGGAATTCCCTGGTGCTGGTCCCCTTTGGTGCAATGCCCTTGGCTAGCTGCTTCAGAGCGTCGGGTGGCCTTTGGTGGGTTCCGCTGTCTACTTCCACCTGAAAATATACTAATTTAAGATTTGTGTTACAACTTTGGCATTTACGATGTTATTCGCCAGCGGACAGGTAGAGGCAGTGGTAGTAGCATAGGTGAAGAGTGCTGGAATGCTTCAGAGGACATAAAGCGAGGTCGGGAGAGTGAGAGGAAGGATAGACTGTCCTGGCAGGTGCCGCTGGTACTCGCAGGATCTGATCCGGTCCCATCTGGTTGTTCAGCTCTGGGTTGAGGGATGGCTTCTCAGATCGCTTTCCTCGTTCTTGAAATAAACTGCTTGACGAGTCGCTGAACCTGGTCCTCAGCGCTCACGCTGAGGCAGTTTTCGACAGTCATTGGTTCGTTTCTTGCTCTGAAGTGTAACACAAGATCTTGTCTTTCAGGTTCGTAGGTTTTGCAGTTCAGCAGGAAGTGTTCCATAGAGTTGTTGGCCCTGCATTCCTGACACACAGGCGTGCGGAATCGGTCTGTCCAACACCCTAGTCGCATCTTCCACAGCTTGCGGATGACAGGTATTTTCGTCGGCGCTTGCACTTGGTTCTTAAGACTGGGTTGTTTTAGTAATTTGTAGGCGATTCTGCCTTTATCGCTGGTCGACCACTGCTGGGACCAATCTCTGCAGACGTTGTTTCTGATGACTGCTTTTTGTTCTGTTTTGCCCAGTCCCGTGAACACTGTGTTAGAGCTGCTGGTGCCTCTTTTTGCCGCTCTGTCTGCTGCTTCGTTGCCTTCGATACCTATGTGAGCTGGGATCCAGCCAATGGTTACCTGGCATCCCAGGCTCTTCAGTCTGGTTGACAGAGTCAGTATTTCTTCTTTCAGGTCTTGTCGGCTCACTTTCGAATAGTCTTTAATGACTGGACAGATGACAGCGAGTCGGTGAGGATAAGGAGCTTTATGGGCGGCCTTTCGCAGGCTAGCTCCAGTGCTTTTAGTATCCCTACCAGCTCTGCCGTGCATACTGCTGCATCGTCAGTGAGCCTATATTCGTGGGTTATTTTCAAGGCTGGTATGAAGACCCCTGCGCCGACAGCACCCGTACTGGTTTTGGAGCCGTCTGTGTAGATAATCATGGTGTCTACTTCAGCATTCCGGATGTACTCGACGACTCTCGACCTTGCATCGAGGATGGCCTGGTTTTTGTCGATTTCGTGCGCCAGGCTTTCGTCCGTGTACGGAATTTTAAGCTCCCAGGTTGGGGTGGTCGGGTGGTACCTTATACCGCCGTTGTTGATGGTGTTCAGTTCTGCTGCCGTTTTCCAGGATGCTGGTCTTCGGAATGTATGTAGTGGGATGCTGGTTTTCGACCATGGATATTCATGAACAGTCAGTGCCTGGGCGGCAGGGTGGTGTGGGTCGAGCGATGTTTGAGACCAGTAGCTGTGCCTCAGTTGTCTTCTGCGTAGGCTGAGTGGTATGAGACCTAGTGCTACCTCCATGGCTTCGTGACTGGCTCCTTTCCCTACCCCCAGGATGATTCTCATTGACTCGTTCTGAATTCGGTCTAGAAGAGCTTTTTGTGTGTCGGAAGCAGCATCGTATACGACACATCCGTATTCGAGCTTGCTTCTGACGAACGCCTTATAGAAGTTCAGTAGGGTTCGGGTGTGCGCACCCCATCCGGACCCTTTGATTATTCTAAGAAGGTTGTTGTTGTTGGAGCATCTGGCGATGGTTTGCTTTATGTGTGGGTTCCAGTTCATCTGCTGGTCAAGTAACATTCCTAGGAATGTCGTTTGTGTTTTCCTAGGTATTCTTTGCCCGTTTATCACGATGCGGGTTTCAGAGTCAGTACGTGCCCACCATTTCCTTTTCCAGTGAAATATCATCTGGAAGGATTTCGTCGGGTTGATTCTGAAACCCCATTTCTCCATCCATCTTGCTACATTGTCGGCCGCCTCCTGCAGCTGGTCGACGGCGTGTTCTATGAGGACGCTAGAGCACCATATTGCGCAGTCGTCAGCGTACTGGGACAAACCGACATTGTCGACCCCTATGGCCTCCGCGAGATCGTTCACGAGGATGGAGAAGATAACCGGGGAAATCACCGAGCCTTGTGGGGTGCCGTTCTCTTGCCTGTGGGTTGCCGACCTTTCGTTTTTGACTGCTACTGAGAAGGTTCGGTCTTGTAGGAAGCTCTTGATATAGTTGAGAGTTTTCCCTACAATTCCAACTACGCTCAGTTTTCTGATTGCGGCTTCCCTCCAGCAGGTGTCGAAAGCGCTGGTCAGGTCTAGAAAGATGGCGGTTGTTTTTTCTTGTTTCAGGAATCCACACTTGACGTGATCTTCTAGCTTGATCACCTGGTCAATTGAGGATCGGTTGGCTCTGAAGCCGGATTGCGTGCTGCTGTATTTTTGGTGTTTTTCCAGGTGGAAGTTAATTCTCTTGGTGACTACAGTCTCCAGTACCTTTCCCATGTGGGAGGTCAGTGATATAGGCCGGTATGAGTCCAGACTCTGCGTGTCCCTGTGAGGTTTCGGTACTGGGATGACTGTAGCGTGTTTCCATTGTTGTGGGACTGTTCCCTCTCTCCTGACATCGTTATAGTGATCCGTGATGGACTGGACGGTTGTGCTGGGGAGCATTTTCATCAGCTTGTAGCTCAGGATGTCTGCCCCAGCGACTGTGTCCTCTTTCGCCCGGATTGCTGAGGTCACTTCTTCTACTGTGATGTCTGAATCGAGGTAGTAGTCAGTAATGTCCGGTTCAGGTTTTAGTTCTGCGGTCGCTAATAGTCGTGCTCGCCTCCCCCTTTCTGCCGGGCCGAGTTTCTCATTTGAGCTGATCTCGTAAAAATATTGACCGAACAGGTCGGCTTTTTCTTTGTCCGTGATCGCTAATCTCGGTGTTTTGATAGTGGGAATTCGAGTCGACTTTTTGTTCCCCTGAATGGCCTTAATTTGGGCCCACACTTTACTGGCGGGGGTGCTCGGATCCAGGGTCTGACAGAAAGTTTTCCAGTGGGCCTCTTTGGATTTAAAGATGGTTCTATTGGCCGCATTTCTCTGGATTCTGTATTCGGCAAGATTTGCATTGGTTTTGTTGCGCCTGAATCTTTGCAGAGCCCTTTTTCGTTCATCAATTACCGTCTGACATTTGTCGTTCCACCAACCCACAGGCGGTTTCCTTTTACGTGCCTGTGGATTGGTGGGTCGGTGCTGCTTGTTGCAGAGGTGGCTAGGCATGTTTTTGTTGGGAATGTTTCTGATAGCTGCTACCAGGATAGTGTTCGTGAGTCTTTCGGTGTAGTCCTCTAGGCTTTCGCCTAGGTCACGTACTAGTTTGGTTTCGTCTAGCTGTTGCTGAAACATTTCCCAGTTTGCTTTATTATAGTTGAAGGTGGGTCTGAGGCTGTCTTCATTGGTGCATGCTTGTGCGTTAAGGTATATAGAAATCGGGAGGTGGTCTGAATTGGAATCTTCGGAGATCACCCACTGGCAGCCTGTCAGGTCGGGTGTGGTCATGGTGATGTCGACCACTGTGTCTCTCATTCTCCGGCTGGGGTTTATTCTGGTAAAGGAGCCATCGTTGAGAATGGTGAGCTCGCTCTCTTCTACGAACTCCATTAACCTGTTCCCACCACCGTTTGCAGTGAGACTACCGAAACACGGATGGTGGCAGTTGAAATCTCCGAGGATTATCGTCCTTGGTTGTAGTTTTGTTTTCAGTTGGTCAGTGTCTGTCGCTTCTAGTTTCCCAGCTGGGCAGTACACGTTTATTAGTTTTAGTTCTTTCCGAATGCCGGCGATCGTCACTGATATGACTTCACAGTTTTTCGTGTCGAAAGTCTCTTGACTGATCACTCGGATTTGGTTGGGTACGAGGATTGCCACTCCCCCGCCCCTTGTGTCCTTCGTGTGGTCGTGTCTGTAGATGGTGTAACCGCGATGTTTGAATCGGTCGGTGGGTTTAAGGAGTGTCTCCTGCAGGGCTATGATTGTCAAGTCACCCTCAAGCTGATTAATTATGCCTAGAAGGTTCTTGATTCCCCTGCAGTTCCACTGGACAATTCTTATATTGGTGTCTTTCATTGTCGGTTTTTGGTCTGTTGGTTATGTGCGTTTTTGAATGGTCTTGTGTGTGTGTCTACAGGGCGTCTGGCTGGTTTTCACTGTCAGACGGGTCACTGCCCGCGGCACTTGTGTCTGCCGATGTTTCTTCTTCCTCGGTGTCATCTCGAGGGGGGCTGCTGAAGCGTGCATATTCGTCTATGCCGGTTTTTATTTTGTCGTCGATAGTAGATTGTAATTTGTTGAGGAGAGCCTCCCACTGGTATTCTGGGTCGGTTCTGGCTTTTGTGTTCTCGATTTTGTTGTCGAGTTCGGTGATGCGGCTTTTCGCCTGTTCCAGATCTAGGTCGACTATTTGCGCATGAAGTGACAGTTCTCGGACTTTAATTTCGAGGGCTTCGGCTTTCACTTTGTTTGCTGTGTTTTCTTTCTTTTCTATGCTGAGTGCTTTTCTCAACTCGGCTATCTCTTTTTTCAGAGCACACACCTCCTCGCTGTCGTTTGCTGGCGGCACCACTGGTGGCAGGTTGCTCGCGATCGCGACGTGCTTGGGTGTATGTGCTTGCGCCGTGAGTGAGGCCTGAAGTATGCGTATGTCCGACTGGATTTCTTGCGGTGATTTTTTCTGCGACTGGTTCCATCTGACTACTTTAATTGGTGTGTTGGTCAGGTTTGCCTCTCGCCATGCTATTTTGGTTGCTTTGAGTGCGGGGCAACCTTGGTATCTGGAGCTGTGGTTCCCGTTGCAGTTCGCACATTTCCGTTCCAGGTTGCTGGCCTTCCAGTTTGGGTCGTCTTTCGATTTTTGGCATTCTTTAGCCCAGTGATTTTGGGAGCAGAACTTGCAGACCGGAAATCGGTTCCTGCAATTCCTAAGAGAATGTCCAAAGACCTGGCATTTGGGACATTGGGTCACACGGGGAATAAACTTCTCAAAGAATTTTCCCTTCCCGTTGATAAATATGCTTGCCGGTAGGTCCCTTCCGGCTAGAGTGACTTTCAAAATGGAGGTGGGATCACCGTTTCCCTTCTTAATCCTTTCTACGCTGATTATCTCGAGATTCGGATTCTCCAGCCTCATTTTGTCTGTGACTTTCGCCGTTTCTAATCTTGTGTCCACGCCTTTTACAGCAATAACAGTTGTGTCCTTCATGATTTCAATTGACACCTTGACTTGGTGCGCGCAGGTCACGAATTGTTGCTCGCCTGAACTTTTGAGACGTGTGAGTAGGTCTCCTGTGAGCGCCGCACAGTTGAGGAATGCAATGAAGAATGCCTCGAAACTACAACTACAAGCCAAGAATTTATAAGAATCTCATCCTGGATGACAACAGCCAGCTGAGAAATCCAAAACGACTCTTTGTTAGCACGGGGATTGTGATCACAGGCGCGAGGGAACGTTAAAGCCGTTGTGATATGTATAAGGTTGTGGGCCTTTCCGCGGAGTAAACAAGACAGGCTAAGGGGGGAAGAGGACATACTGCATAGGCACTACAATTTCTTTATTATATTGGCCAGATCATGTGCTTTAGGAAGGTCTAGTCTGGCTAGTAACACTCGCCATCGCCATGGGCTGTAAGTCCCATGCCTCCCCTTAGCACAATATAAAACTATCGTCTGGAAGACGGAAAGGTACCACAAATAATACTAATAATCAGGGTTTTTGTTTCTAGGGGTACGCAATATCCGTCCTTTTTTGTGTGTGTGTGTGTGATGCCAAATGAAAAGTTAAAAAAAAAAAAATCAAATTGTTCTCAGGTGTATCCCACCTCACTGCGGTATACCAAGAAATTAGCATTCAGACTTACAAAAAATGGAATTTTAAAAAAAAACGATTCATTGTCATTACCAGAAATCAAAATGCTCATAAAGGGAAAATACAAGGAATTGTGGAAAGGAAAAAGCCAATAGTAACATCCACAAGACCTCACCAGCAGACTCAACAGAAAGCAACATACAACAATTTTCCGTCCAGGAACAGGACAATGCCGACTCAACTACCATAAATAAGGATTGTACAGTCCCAACAGTGTCATCATCATCATCATCACACATCATCGACAGCCCAGTCGCACACAGCTCTCGCTCGCTCGATCTACCGCCCGATACAGCCACGTGTGTCTCTCGTTAGCTTGCTAACTATCCATTCGTAGCCAGATTATCAATAGCTAGATACTGGTCAGAACTCGCTTGACATTCGGCTGAGTTTTGGCTCGACTACGCTATTGTTATTCGTCTGCGGGTGGGTTATTAGCGGCCCGGGAGCACATCATTGTTGTAGAGCCAGTCATACCAGCCAGTATTTTGAACGATTGCTAGAGAACTAAGGAGAAAGCACGCTTGGGTGTCCTTTTTAGGATACTCTAACAAGCCTTGCCGACTCCGAAGGGACCTAGCAATCAACAGCAGCCCGATCAGTGCAGCCTTTAGCCAGCCACATCTACTATGGCCCGTGGCAAATCCAGCCAGAAAAAGCCGTTTCAGCGCCGAGAAACAAGATCGACGCCAACTAACCAGGAGGAAGCACCTGTCGACGCACCAGCCCTTACGGTGCAGACGACGCCAGAAACTGCCGACGCTCCTGTAGAAACAACAGCATCGCCCACCCGGACGATACCGACCATAGAAGAAGAACCTGTCGAGGCACCGACACCAGACCAGACACCACCAGCCACGGCCACAGCAGAACCTGTAAGATCCACGGGCACCCGACACCAACAACAGCATGGATCCTTCCACGCAGGAATTATCCAGTGTTCCCGCTGCAACCGGGCGTGGCATACCGCCGCGACCTGCCGCAGCAGCCCAATTTGTCGTTACTGCGCCGGCCCACATGACTTTAAGGACTGCCCTCTGGCTAAAGTGGATCCAGACTTCAGAAAGCCTAATGCAAGTAGGAAGTGCTCCAACTGCTCAGGGGGGCACAGCGCCAGGTACCAGGGCTGCCCGTACCTGAAAGGGATCAAGAGAGCTGGGCCGACTACCACCACCAGGACCACTCACAACCAAGAGCCAAGAAGAAGATTCCAGGCGCCTAGCTCGACAGCCGCACCACCCGCGAACAACAAGGAGGTCACGCTTTTGAGGGAAGAAATTAAAACCCTCCGTGATGAAAACGCAAAGATCAGAGCACTAAGGATCCAGGATAGAGACGAAATGAATGACCTAAGAAGCATCCTTCAGTCGTCCCTAGAAACCCAAAAACGACTGGAGAAAGAAAACATCGAAATGATGGCTTTCAAGAGAGAATTGATGGCGATGCTCACTGAGCTCAAAAAGATGAAGGTAGCAGACGCCGAATCCGCCAAAGAAATTCAAAGAAACCATACAACCCCACTAGCTGATGTCGTCGATACCAAGAAAGAATCCTTAGAAACAAAAGCAGAGCTAGCCAAGACAAAGGAAGAATTGACCAAACTGAGCGCCGCATTGCAAGCCACCAACAAAGTCATGGACGCCAGAGAAAGCGCAAGGAAAGAAGCGGAACGAAAAAGGCTATCGATCCAAACCCGCCAAAAACCCCAGAAAGCAAAACCGACCGCCGCAGAATTAGCAGAGGAAAAAGAATTCGACGCAATACTGGAGGAAGACAGAAAAGCGGAAGAAGCAGCAGAAGAAAAAGAAAAACTTGAGGAGGCAGAACTAACCAAGAAGGTGGAAGCGATCAAAGCCAAAGAAGCACTCAAGAAACTACCCGCCGGCAAACCGTTCACGATCAACTACAAACGGCCCGACGCGGGAAGCCCGCTCTTCACAATCTAGCCCACGCCCACCAGACCAGCCGCCATGACAGCTGAACCAGCCAACCAACCAGCCCGAGAACTCCCACAGCTCGCTACCAACCAGGCATGATGTCAACCGCCGAACCCAATCCCTCCCACCCATTCGAGGCCGCCCCGGCACAACCTGTTAGTCCTTATCAGGACTAGCAGACACCCACTCCCCAACTATGTTGCAGAAATCCAGCAGACGTATGCACACGTCGACAATACCAAGTCAAACCCGCCCAGAAAGGAAGACGCAAGTAAAGCAACGTCCCAGTGACACGCTGAAGCGTCAGATTTTTTTACTTTTTTTTTTTACTTTGAACTCGAACTCGAACCCAACAGTGTGCATGTAAGGCTGGACCGCAAACACGTGATCACATTCTGCAGACCTGCCCACTCTACCGACAACCGCGAAAAGAAACCTGGCCTTAAGAGCAAAGTGTGCAGAGCCAGCTATGGGCAACCATAAAGGACCTGCTACTGACATGCGAGTTCATAGAGGCAACCCATCTGATGTTCTGATCTGAGCAATAAAAACCAAACGCAAAGAAGAAGATATAGATCGGGAAACAAGAAACAAGATGCCAACAAGCCAGTGCCCTTATTTAGCAGTTGACACCATTATTAAGACATCCAAACATAAGTATGAGCACCAAGAAACAGATTATAACCAGTATATTCATATCAGTACTGTATTACCAGTGCCAGACTTGGACAGTATCAAAGGTTAACCTATGTAAAATTAACACCTGTAAAATTAGAGGCCTGAGAAAAGCAGCCAACATAACCATCTGCGACAAGTTAAAAATAATATTTAAAGACAGTCTGTGAGAACAAAACAATGCAGCAAATTCCTCAACAATCAGAAGAACAAATGGTTCGGTTATCTAGTAGGAATGCAGCCAGTACAACTACTAACGGAAGCGATGAACGTGTAAAATATCCGATCTGAAAACAATAAGTCACTCTACGAGAACATGGATTGATAAAATTAAAGAGCTTCTACATCAACACGGAATGACATTAGCCACTTCTGCTCATTAAGCAATAGATGGCAAACTGTTCACCCCCACGGCGCTCAACAGCAGAGAAGTAGACATTCATGATGATGATGATGATGAATAATTTACTTCGTGAAATATTAATTTTGTCAATACCGCTTACACCTGCGAACTGATCACGCCATGCCACTGGTTTGTATTGTGCTTTATAACTATAAGTGTATCTTCCATTCTCGAGCTTATTCATACATTTTTATTAAACGGGACAATTGACATTTTTAGTACCGAGGCACGGCCGAGACACAGCCAAAAATGGGATGGTACCGGTAATAACGGGACGTACGGTCACCCTAACTGGTTCGATAGTCATGTCAGCGACAGGCTTCCTGTGTCCTAGCGTTACCTATAGTAATATCAATGTCCAGATGCCCAGTTGCCTTTACTGAAAAACCCGACAGTTTCCGCCACTAACAACATACGGATTTTTTTGGTATAATTATCGCATTCACATTTAAATGTCCACACAGTAACTTCCAACAAGCTATAATAGATAATTCTGCATGTGGAATTTTTTTTTTAAATCGATAGGGTCGATATGGACGATAGAGAAAAAAAGTTAACTGCTCTCAAGCAGGGCTGCGAATTTTTGTTGTTGCAAATAGTACATTTTTGTTTTGTTTTTTGAAAAAATCTAAAGCACTTCAAAAGGTACCAAATTTGTAACTTAAAAACCCGTTAAAACGTTTTTAGAACACACACATTTCATTATATATATATATATATATATATATATATATATATATATATATATATATATGTGTGTGTGTGTGTGTGTGTGTGTGTGTGTGTGTGTGTGTGTGTGTGTGTGTGTGTGTGTGTGTAACACTGGCTAACCTTATTTGTTGTGCCTCGTATTTCATCAACGTATATAATGTTGAAGTTTTCAAAGATAAGCGATTTTTTTAAGGTGGTTATCTTAATATTGCTAGGCAGAACAGAATGCCAAAAGACTGAGCATAATGGTTATACCAATAATAAAGCGATTTCCATCTCCTAGTTTTACTTCTGACATTTTTAACCACAAATTTTCTCTTTTATAATTTTTTTTTAAAACATTAGGCACTACTATATCCAAAATGTTTTTTTCTTTTTTAAATAATGTTCTTCCTAAACAATGGTACATTTCATGATTAATGACATAACTGATTTTGTTCTTTCTTCAGTAACACTTATGAATCCAGCCTACAATGCCAACAATTAAAATATTAATGCAAAATTTCCAAAACGATCACAAGTATCGAGCGTAGTAGAAAAAAAAGTTCAGTTTTGATCCTATTAAAAGTATCAAATTTGTACGAAAGTACCAACTTCGGCAGCCCTGTTCTTCTCAAATTGTCCTTTGTCTGTAAAAAACCTGGCCGGCGAAGGTGTGGCAAGTGGAACCCGAGTGAATAGACAACAGGTGTCCTGGTGTTTGGAGCAGTCTTTGTAGAAAGTAAATTTCTTTTTATTTATAAAATGTCCTTAAAAAAAGGAAAATATGTAGTAATCAAACCGATTCAGGACAGCGGTAAAATATACTATCATCAGTTGTAATCTGGTATTTCATTTACAACTGTAATAAGGTTCGTTATTGTCTCCAAAAACTGGCTGACAATGGTAGGGAGTTAGGGAGACAGAGTGGGCCAACAGGTGGTGGTCTGTTGTGCGGTGAGCGAGCAGAGGCGGAGGAACCTAAGGGTCATGGGCCACGAGCACCCCACCCCCCCCCCCCTACAACAGTTGTAGAGGTGGACAAACAACTTTCCCAACTATGCATAGTTCTCTCTTTTTCCTTTCTCTTAAAAAAAAATTATTCATAATTTATTTTTAAATATTTAATATTATTTCACTCATTCATATTATTCATATTATTATGTTATTATGATATACTTGACAAATGATAAGGTCCTTGAGGGCACCATTTTGTCAGTGCCCCTGGTTGTCAGTGCTTACAGCTACATATCTCTAAATTATTGTTTAATCAATAATGTGTCGATGGTAACAGATGCGTCATTTTATGTATCATATTTCTTTTTAAAAGTAGTTCATATTCAAGCTGATCAGGCAGCTGTAGAATTTTCCTTGAGTAGTACTAGTAGTAGCAACATAATTTTGACGATAACTTCTTCAAAAATTAAGGTTATAATTGGAATGTATATATAGTATCTCCTGTTTTTTCAGTGCATTATATTTTATTATATATAGTGTCCATTGTATTTTCATTGCATACTTTTTGTAAATATATATATCATAATTTTTTTTTTTTTCATTTTTTGTTTCTGCATTATTTAAAAAAAAGGGTTCTCCTTTAAACTTACCCCCAAAATGGCGGCTATAATATGATGCCACATTCTGGCCATAAAATATCAAAAAATATCCGAACGACGATTTTCACGTATATCTAAAATAGGACTTTCTGCCAAGGAACAAATCTCGGCAAAACTAGGATTAGTTGACAATCAATATCAACATTGCACACGGTAGTAGTAGCAGACGATAAATAACGACCGTTGACAATTTAGAGCGTTTCTGCAGACGATACTAGCGACCGTTGACCACTTTCGAGATTTACAGACGATGAAAGCCAATTATCAATACTGTGTTCTTCCGATTGGAAGATTTAGCAGCGGTAGATGTCAGACTTGTCGGCATGCGCCAAACGCGATTAGACTCATCGCCGAGTGTATCCCCAGTGCTGCTACACGCGGCGCGGATGGGGGGGGGGGGGGTCTAAACTAAACTAAACTGCCTGGGACTCACGAGTAAAGTAATTGGTGGAAGTTGCAGGAGATGCGGTAGCTGCCACTCGTGAGTCCCAGCCATCTACTTTAGTCCCCATCCGCGCCGCGCGTAGCAGCGCTGGGGATACGGTCGGCGGTGAGGCACACTCGCAGAAGCAGGTCCGCAAGTAACATATCGGCGAGACCCTGTTAGAGCATTTGTTTCGTTGTACAGAGCCGGCACATATTTTTAATAGAACTGAGCCCCATTTGGATATTTTTGGATATTTTAAAGCCAGAAATTGGCCAATTTAGCTCTCTTTTGAACGGCATCATAATACGGCCACCATTTTGGGGGTAAGTTCAAAGGAGAGCCAAAAAAGTGTTTATAAGAAAAAAATTTGGCTTATGAATTTTTTGGACTGTATAGGATGATACAAACATGTAACCATGCTGGCAGTTCATAAGTTGTCTTTTGTCTTGAAAAAATCTGGCAGGCAAAGGGGCAAGGCTGGAATGGACTTTCCCTATACTGCCATGTTGATTGCTCTGAAGCATCCCTGTGAAAGATGGTAATGTCTAAAAGAGCAGTCTAATGTGCTGAGAAAGCAAGATGCTGATATTATGAAAGGCATTAAAATCCAGATCTGTGAACTGCTTCCTGTGAGTTCCTGAAGGGTGTAACAGAAAGATGGCAGGTTTTGTGTGCTGGTGCTTCGATACACCTCCATGACTCTGATGGGTCAAGGGTTATGTTATGTTGCGTGGCGTAGCTTATGCTGATTGAGAGGCTCAATATATGGATATTAGGTTTGACAGTCATGTGAAAGGCAACAGTTCCTTGAGTGAGCAGGTTTGACAGTCATGTGAAAGGCAACAGTTCCTTGAGTGAGCAGGTTTGACAGTCATGTGAAAGGCAACAGTTCCTTGAGTGAGCAGGTTTGACAGTCATGTGAAAGGCAACAGTTCCTTGAGTGAGCTCACTATCAGTACACCATGTATGGGCTCTGCACTTTTAAATGGCAGAAAAAGCCTGTGCTCTGCTTCTGCCTTCTCTTGAGAGGGGCAGACAAAGGGCATGGGGGTTCATAGCAAAAGGGAATGGACGCTGCTTGGTGCAACAAAACCTTGCGTATGGTATCACGTCTGGTTTGAGAATGGAAGTGTAGGCAGTCACTGCTGCCTTCGACTTGCTTGAGAATTAGCTGTACACACATGCTGGGATTGTTACTGACTCATAGAGTATGCTGAGAAAGGTGGACACAGGCATGCTCCATGCAGAGTATCAAGCATTACTTCAGAGGTCCCGGGTAGTTAGCATCCTTTGGATATTTTCTCTATGTCATGCTGGTGTGTTGGGAAATGAGCAGGCAAATAGATACGCCGGTTCTGCACTGCTTGGTGGTAAACTGATGTATGACAAGCTGGATGTTGTGAGAGTTCTTTGGGAGCGATTGAACAGTGTTAAGGCACAGACAGATCATTACAGTCTGGGAAGAATGGTGCTGTGAGGACTTACAAGGGGATCTGGCCGGTGCTCAACACACAGGGGAAAGGCGAGATAGGTATACAATCAGACAGTTACTTGTGCCATTGGAATTGGAACTCTTTGCTTGCTGCTGAAGATGGGGATGTAGGGCTTTTGGTGGTGTCCCGAGTGCTATGATGTCGATTCCTAATTCAACATTCATTGCAAGCTGTCTAGTCTGGATGTTTCCTCTAGTGCAGGCATGTCAAAATGAGATTCCCCTGCATTTTTGTGGCGTCATGAGGGCCACACGACAACTAAGATAACTGAATACATATTGTTGCAGAATATTTACTGTGTGCGTGCCACAGGTGTGCTTGTCAAGGGCGTATGCAGCCTGTGAGCGACCAATTTGACTTGCCTGTTCTAGTGGCAACATCTGTGGTTCAGGGATGAAGATTTCAACACAACAGTGTGGTTCTGTAATGACCTACAAAACTAACCGGGAAGGCTAATCTAGAAAACAAATACCCAAATAAGTTGGATGGTTCCACCGAATATCACAGCTGTGCTGTATCTCAATGCAGATATGTCACTTAGGCGAACGAAGAAGATGAAGAAATAAAAAATGTCTTATAAAGTTCATGGTCAGTAGACTTGACATCCCATATGTCAGATGGTTCTTTCATTGGAAATCGTTGCCCCTTTCGCTCCATAATTGCTAAAGAAAGGGTCATGAACCCATGGAAATTTCAGGAAAAACCCTTTAAAAATAATCATATCACACTGGTCACTAATAGTATTTGAGAAAATGTATTTATTAACATTGTAAAATTTGTTCTTCTCAAAATATATGATGATATATAGAGGGGTAAACTACTTCTTCTTCTTCTTCTTCTTTTCATTTGTCTGAATGACATAAATGTGTTGTGCCTGTTTACAGCAGAGCTGTGATATTTGCCCATTTCTGCCGACACATCCAACTTTATTCAGCATTTGTTGACCAGGTTAACTTCCTGGATAGTTTCATGAGACAGAGAGAAGTTGTGGCCTTTTTTGTGTGGTGTTCACTTTGTCCCCTTTTCTACGGGTGTTGGCCCTACCTCGAGACCCTGTCCATGGTATCCACATGTAGACTGGTCGGCCTTCAAGGGAAGGCAAGGGCAGATCATGAGCATTCCCACTATCCAAGGAGGCTTCCATAAATGCAGAACTGACTCATGATGCTCTGGCCCTGGGTTCACCACAGGAATCGTCACATCCTGCACATGACTGCTTAACCTCACATCCATATGTTGAGCTTTTCAATCGTCAGGGCTGCCCCCTCCGAAAATCAGCAGGAAGCAGCTCGCAGGTACGGGACTTCAGTGGCCAGGATATTCAGGACCTTGTTTTTTAAGCCTTAAGAAATGTATCAGACAGTTATTTTTGCCAAACCAGCATGCTGACAGTGACAGACTGTCATGGTGTACCTCAGCGAGGTGTCAACGATGTTAAGAAACAGCAAGGGATGTACAGAGACAGTACTGTTCCTCGAGTTACCTCCCGCAAGAGATGTTGCTCGACTAGGCTGCGAGCATATCTCTTGACATAGAACTGAATCTCTGCAGTACAATAGTTCTTCACACTCGACAGACATTTTAACACAGCACATGCGCACATAGGACAAGTGGAACTGAACTACACTGTTCAAGAACAGGTCACCACAGACATGGCCACATATCGGCATTTATGTTGTTATGTAACAACCAGCAGTGACTAGATTTAGCCTTCTCAGGGTTAAACTGCTGCCTATGAAATAAATATGGGAGCCATAACATGGCTAGCAAGCTTGTCTGCCAGACCAGTGATCAGGTGTTCAACGCACCTTCAAATGGGATTTTAAAACAGTTGATGTGTGCACCTAAAACATAACATAACCCTTGACCTGTTAGTCACTAGCACACAAAACCAGCCATCTTTTTCTTGCGTCTGCTTGTTGAATAGTGTATTATAATTTAGTCCTGTCCATTTCTTAATGTTGTAATTCCAACTTCTTAGCACCTCTCTTCTTTAACTACCTACCTTCCTTCAAAGTCGGAGTACATCTGAGAGGTATGAAACCAACAGTCTACATACAGGTGAGTCAGATCTGTAAAATGCACCACTCAGGGTTCTGGAACAGGACTAGAATCCAGAAGTGGACTAATAACAAGAACTTTCCACCGGAGTTTATAGCCAGTGGATGCGAAGAAGAAGAAACTATTTTCCAGTGTTCGTTGAAGTATAGTCTTTGCAATCAAATCATGTCTCACCACGTGCCTGAACCAAACCTAATTGCGATGTTTCCCACTGCCAAAAGAGGCTCCTAATGTACTGCAAATGTGTTAATTTTGTCTCTTACATATTTGTTAGTTTTATGTTCTAAATTGTTAATTCGTAAAATTCTTTTATAGCATTTATGTCCGAAAGCCTGAATCCTTCTTTCCATTTCCAATTTCCACACTGAGAGTCTAACTCTAACATCTGTATAAGAAGATAGACAATACCAGTTATTTGTTTATATTACACTTTACTGCTATGCTGATTTTTCTGGAAATGTTTAGGGAAGTAAAGCATCATTTACTGAGCAGCAGTTAACTCTTTGGATATCAATGAATGCATCATGTGCTGATTTATAACTACTTTAGCAGTCCTCTGGTAGCAACAGAGGTAACAAATAGGGAACTAGCACCATATTCCGTGGCCCGTTTTTTTTTTTTTGGGGGGGGGGGGGGGGAGATCCACTGCCTCCTAACAAGCATGTCATAATAGGGGACTAATTAGGGCAGGGCTATTCAGCTGAGTTTACTCAGGTGCCAACATTTTGGAAATGGAGATCGTCGCGGGCCATAATCTCGTCCAGCATAGAAAGATCAATAATACAATACAACTGGCAGTGATCTGCAGGTCACTTGCTAGGCCTCTGCGGGCCGCCATTTGAATAGCCCTGAATTAGGGGTTTGCAAAAGTAAGATGTGTTGGGCTGAAATGGGTAGAAATTACAACCTTGCTGTAAACCACAATGCAGTGTGTGATTCACCCTTTTAAGGAAATGAACAAGAAGGTAAACTAAACATATCTAAAAGGGTCTGTTACGTTTACTTTACTTTTATGAAAGGAACGTGTTCACATTACATATAGAAATGTTTGTAGGAAAGGACATCTCATTTGTTTGTATCCCATGATCCTCCAGGTTGTTTGATACTGTGTTCAAGATCTGTTAAGATGACTGCAAACTCCAGCCATAAAAGTCCTGTCTTTATCCATCCATTGGATGAGCTGAAGTGCATTGCACAAGATAATGGCCTGCATCTGGAAGATTTACAGTTTGCAAAACTGATGGATGCCCAAGATCCACTTAAACAATTACGGAATGAGTTCCACTACCCAAAGATGGGAGACATTTTACGTAGTAAGTATACCTACCTACTTACTTAGTTGCTCCTCTTCTGCCTTTCGAGGTAGAGGTTGCCAGAGAGATTACCAGACTTCTCTGTCAGCAGTTTTCTTTTGAGCTTTGTTCAATTCCAATCCTCTGTCAGTCAGGGACTGTTGGATGTTGTCTTCCCAGCAGACCCTGGGTCGCCCTGGAGGTCTGGTTCCCTGGTTCTTAGCCTCCCATGCCTGCCACGGTGGCTGATTTTCTCTCATTCTGCATTCATGGCCAAACCATCATAACTGTGACTGGTCCACTCGAGTTTGTAAGGCCTGGGTTTCAAAATATTGACATATTGTCTGGTTGTGAACTTTGTCCCTTCTTAGTAAGTGTATCATGCTGTGATAAATTGATTGCTAAGATTGCGGTTGTGAATGTCACGTATAAAAACAAATTATTTTAAACTGCCAGAAGCCCGAAAGACTGGCAACAAGGATACATTGCAGAAGTTAAGGCTACTGACAACAATAATTTGGCACGGATATTCATTAAAGCAAGCCATAAAAGGCAGAATTCTTCAGCAAGCAGCAATGAGATCAATAAAAGAACTAATTCATTGTCCAGTTGTGCAAAGATTTAGTCTTTTGAGCTGAAGTGAGAATAAAAGATAGATATAATTAACAAAGCATAATTTACTCTTTGACCACCAAGCAGTTCACCATTAGAGCTTCTTTACCTGATATGTTTTTATCAACTTCCTAAATCCTTTTTCAGCTGTAATATGAACTCAAATTGTCATACTGTATTTCCCAAGTATAAGACGATCCTGTGCATAAGACGCACCTTGATTGTGAGATCAGAAATTTGGGGAAAAAATATTTACATTACCTGGGTACCTATTTTGTGCTGAGCTTACCTGGGAGCCGAGGTCAGTTTTGGGGAATAACAATCCGGCATGATGCAGATTCGAAGCCAAGACCTTTAGGGTTAATATTATTAATCCAGCTTGTGTGGGTTCTGGGGTCTCATTGTTCGGGTAAGAACACGAGTAAACCCACTGGCCCTCCAACAAACATGTCGTAAAAGTCGACTAATTGGGCATTTCCTTCGAAGTCGGATGGAATCTACCTGAGAGGCAAAGAACCAATAGTATGTACACACAAAAAAGCTAGAAAAAAAATGGATATATACACAAAACTCAAGTTCTGAAATAAGACAGAAGTGGACGAACAACCAGAACTTTCTGCCAGAGTTTACAGCCGGTGAACGTGAAGAAGAAGAAGATTGTTAAGAAACTCCATCCACATTTTATCTGTTGATTGCTTATTTTTAAAATTCCCTATTCTATTTTTTGTTTGTTAGCTGACCACTCCTTGGTGAATCCTATGGATGATTGTGTTTACTTCTGTGGAAACTCTCTGGGATTGTGTCCAAAGAAGGCCAAAGAGTATACAAATGTGGAGCTTGAAAAGTGGGCCAATATGTAAGATATTCTTTCATTTTTCTGATTGCATTGACTAGGTGGAGTTTCTTATGGTAATTTTGTTTGTTATAATCTTCTTCTTCTTTATTTTCTTCCCGTTCACCGGCTGTAAACTGTGGCGGAAATTTCTGGTTGTTCCTCCACTTCTGGACTCAAGTCCTGTTCCAGAATGTGAGTGTTGCATACACATCCGTTTTACAGGTATGACTCAGTTGCATGCTGATTTGGTTCCTTGCCTCTCAAGCAGACGTACTTGGACTGTGAAGGAAGCTCCCAATTAGTCAACTCTTACAACATGCTTTTGGGCAGGCATTGGGTCTATTCTTGATTTACCTCCACAGTGGGGCCCCAGAACCCACATGGGAATGTTTGTTATAATCTGCCTGTCTCTCTTTCTATGTCTGACTGTCTTTCTCTTCTCTCTCATCTTCGTCAGTTGATCTCCTCCCCTATGTATTTACATCTGTCTTGTTTGCCCTGTCCCTCCATCTCATTCTGTCTCTCTCCACTTCCTTCCTTTCACAGCCTTCTCTTTTTGGCACTGGGATGAAGTTTCATGTCATCTTTTTGTGTGTGTTAAAAAATCTCTGCCTTTCTGTCTCTCTCTGTCTGTGTGTGTGTGTGTCTCTGTTAATGTGTCTTTCTCTCTGTGTGCGTCTTTCTGTCTGTCTGTCTCTCTTCCCTTCTCTTTCAACATCTAGTTTGAAAATGGAGGTGGAGGCAGTGACTGTAGACTTCTGCTGGCTTGAAAACCAGCTGCACATACATGTTGTAACTGTATCTGACCCATGGGGATATTTTGAGAAAAGTGGAGACAGGTATGCTTGTGCAAAGGAAACAGGTATGCTTGTGCAAAGGAGACAGGTATGCTTGTGCAAAGGAGACAGGTATGCTTGTGCAAAGGAGACAGGTATGCTTGTGCAAAGGAGACAGGTATGCTTGTGCAAAGGAGACAGGTATGCTTGTGCAAAGGAGACAGGTATGCTTGTGCAAAGTAGCAAGCATTGCTTTAGAAGTCCCGCATAGTTAGCACCCTTTGGATGCTACTGAGTTAAGTTTTTGGTACAGCACTGTGAGCTGTGGATTCAAGTGGAATGGTCTTTTTTATGTTGTGCCGAGGACGACTTTGTGCTTTGAACTGTACTGAAAATCATGGGTGGCCGAATCACATGTACTTATGCAGTATTCAGGATTTTGAAACTGACTGATTGCATCAACAGTGAGCTGCAATTTTGGTGTAGGACTGTTAAGTGTTGGCATATCTGACACTTGGCATGTGCATTAACTTTGTGAGTTCAAGCTTCAAGATTTTACTGGGACTGACTAGAATTCAAATGGGTGTGTGAAGGACATTGTATGTGTGATTTTTCCCAGGTACAGGCACGGACGTTGTGGGACAACCCATGTACAGTTAAATTTGAACCTTGATTAACAACATGAGCCAGTTCTTCTCAAAAAAGTTTGGATCAGATGAGTTAATGTGCCAACTGCCTGCAATACTAGAGTGGAAAAAATGTGAACTGTCTTTGAACCAGGGCTTTTTAGGTAGATAGGTAGGTAAGTTGTACCCCACTAGGACACCATACAAGCGATAAACACCCGATGACACAAAATGCCACCGTTTGGATGAGGATCACCGTGGAGAGGTCCCAGAAACCGCGTTCAGCCATTAGGCCATATTTATGGTCGGGCTATATTGCAGCCCCTGGCAAGCGCCAGAGTAGGGCTTCAAATAACGAAAAATTATGGTATGAGCAGGGCTTTTCTCCCTAGCCAGACAGAATAGTAAACAGTTCCAGCACCTTTCTTCTAGGCATAATTTTTTTCAGCACTGCTGTAAAAGACACTTGGTGGTGAGTACCGGCACCTTATGGAGATTGTGAAGTGAGTACTGTCACCTTCTTTCTAGAAAAAAAAAAGCCTTGCTTTGAACTGTTCATAAATTTAAAATATTTTATTGTTGTCTACTTTATATATAGAGCACTGCAAGGCCATCAGCATGGTGATCTCCCTTGGGCTTGGTGTGATGAAGTACTGGAAGAAGATATGGCCAGATTAGTTGGTAAATGAAATTTGTGGCATATAATTTATAAATGAGATGATGTATGTAAACACTTGAAGATTGATTCATCAGTCTGTTCCCTCTGGGCTGCAACCTAAATGTTTACCATACCATCCTGAGATTTAAAAATCACAATCTGGTTGGCAGACTAACAAAGTAGATCGCAGATATCCTATTCAACCTACACAAGTTATAATTAGGGCACGTGAAATGGTTACACCAGCCTGATGTAGCCTGCAGTTTATATGTGGGTAAGGACCAGGTTTTAACATTTAGTTTCAGATTAATCTATTACCAGAGTACCATGTATTGCAGGGCTTTTTAACTGGCAGCCCACAAGCTTGCCTAGTAAGTGGCCCGCCAATTGTTGCCACTGAAATGTATTATATTTGAAAAAAAATTTAATCAGTCAATGTTTCTGTATCAATCTTCAAAAACCAGTAGTGTTGATTGAGAGATCTTCTGCGTTCATCCTTGCATGGGTGGTTGGCACTTCATGTTGTGATTTACTGCTAGGCTGGAATAGCTGTGCCTTTTGACCCAACAATGTGATTTCAGCAAACTCTTAATTATTCACTTTTTGTGTGGCAGTGGGTTTAATCCCTTCATCCCTTCAAAACGGGAGCCCAGGCCACAGAATCCACACGGGAAGCTTCCTGTTTCAACTTCTGACTTTCTTTTGCATTCCTGCTTTCCGTGACATGTTTTATCATAATGCTTCCAAATATTTTATATTTTAAATCTGATCTTTGTACACATCTTTTCATTCTTAGGTTTTAGAATGGTGTTTTAATTTATAATGTTCCTTACAGGTTGCCAGAGGGAAGAGGTGGGTATTATGAATGGGCTGACTGTGAATCTTCACTTGCTGTTGGTAAGTCCTGTTTCATGATCTTTACCTCTATACTGCAATACTTGATGCCTCAATGCATACCTGTGCAGTAACTGTGTCTGTGCCAAATGCATACTTGTGCAGTAACTGTGTCTGTGCCTTAATGCATACTTGTACAGTAACTGTGTCTGTGCCTTAATGCATACATGTGCAGTAACTGTGTCTGTGCCTTAATGCATACATGTGCAGTAACTGTGTCTGTGCCTTAATGCATACATGTGCAGTAACTGTGTCTGTGCCTTAATGCATACTTGTGCAGTAACTGTGTCTGTGCCTTAATGCATACTTGTGCAGTAACTGTGTCTGTGCCTCGATGCACACATGTGCAGTAACTGTGTCTGTGCCTTAATGCATACTTGTGCAGTAACTGTGTCTGTGCCTTAATGCATACATGTGCAGTAACTGTGTCTGTGCCTTAATGCATACTTGTGCAGTAACTGTGTCTGTGCCTTGATGCATACATGTGCAGTAACTGTGTCTGTGCCTTAATGCATACTTGTGCAGTAACTGTGTCTGTGCCTTGATGCACACATGTGCAGTAACTGTGTCTGTGCCTTAATGCATACATGTGCAGTAACTGTGTCTGTGCCTTAATGCATACTTGTGCAGTAACTGTGTCTGTGCTTTAATGCATACATGTGCAGTGACTGTGTCTGCCTTGATGCATACATGTGCAGTGACTATGTCTGTGCCTTAATGCATACATGTGCAGTGACTGTCTGCCTCGATGCATACCTGTGCAGCGACTGTGTCAGTGAAGGCAGTCGTGAGAAAGGCTAATATTGTGGAACTCATTCAAATCATAGATCTGCAGTCTTCTTTTTGCTGGCTCCTCAATGTGTAGCTTGTGAAAAGTGGGGAAAAAATACAGAATTGAAGTTTACCCAGAGAAAACCACTGATCCGGCATTTCTGGCTTTTGCCAAGTCTTTGGGTAGTTGCCACTGTATTTATATAACGACTTAGGTACTGGCTACATCTGCATAGACAAGGTGGGTATATATGGCCATATACAATAATTTGAGACAGGTCGGCGACCGGTCTGAATTGGCTCGTTATAATAATTGAAAATAAAATATAATCATGATTTTTTTACCTACTTGATATCCATGATGATACGGTGGCCTTCATTTTCTCCTGTCTGCTCCATGGTCTAGAGGTTCGACCCCCTGGACTTTTATTTTAAAAAACTGACTAAAACTGTGAATTATTTCTGCTTCTTTTTCTTCTTTCCTTCATGTCTCATGGGGGAGTTTCAGAGAATTATAAGGATGTCTTTAAAGAAATTTTGAAAGAAGTCATGTTTTAAGATTGAAGGTCATGTTTTAAGATGTGAAAGGGTTAGGCAAGGCCCTTAGGGAACAAGCAACGGAATCAGTAGAGAAACAAGATTATTATGGCCTGGACAGAATGGGACACCTGGGTGTAACTAGAGAGTCTGGACGGCTCACTACACTCAGAGGAAAGGCAAGACGGACTTTTAACCAGATTGCGACCAGTACCACCAGTATTGGAACTGCGCTGGCTGCTGAAGATGAGGACAGAGCTTGCATGGGAATGCCCCGAGTGCTGTGATGTCAATTCTTGACTCAACTCAACTTAGCTCAGGGTTAGGCAGTTAAATGTAAAATGTGATGATTTCTTAGATGAGCCTAGTGTAAGAAGACCGTGGATCAGCTCGGTATCGGGAACCAGTCGCGGATAAAGTGGCAAAGATGGCAACACAAAAGTGAGATTATGCAGTGTCCCACAAAACTAACTACGAAAGCTAACCCAGATAACAAAAACATGAAGAAGCCAGATGTATCATCTAAAAGGCACCAGTATTGCAGTAATTATGCCCCTCAAATGAACATTGAAGAAAATTAACTCTTTCATAGTGATAGCATTGAACTATTCTTATATGTCTGTAACTCATTGCAGATTTCATTTTACCGACCAAACAAAGACAGATACAAAATTTTGTGTGAGAGCAAGGCTTTTCCCTCTGACCATGTAAGTATAGTGGTCCTTGCTTGTTGATATTATAGTACGAACAATCATTTATTTATTATTGCACCACTTAGGGGTGTATTGATGTATAACAAGCTAGATATTGTGGGAGCCCTTTGGGAGCAAGTGAACAGTGTGGAGGCACAGATAGACTATTGTGGTATGAGGAGAATGGTGCTGCGAGGAGTTACCAGGGGATCTGGCTGATGCTCAAGGGAAAGGCCAGACGGATGTATGATGAGACAGTTACTGGTGCTATAGGAAAAGGAACTCTTCGCTTGCTGCTGAAGATAGGAATGAAGCGGTTATGGGAGTTTCCCGAGTGCTATGATGTCAATTCCTAATTCAGTATTCAAAATCAGCATTTTTTAAATTTATTGCTGTTGTTGTAAGAAATAGTTTGGCTTTACTCAGAATAACGGTCCCAAATTATGGAGGCCGAAAATATACCCCAACTGGGCCTCAGTCACATGTAAATTGCTGACCTCTTCCGGCGACTATACAGCATACCGCAGAAGAGCTTTCGCCAAGTTAAAGTCACTACCAAGAGTATTTCCCATGGCACGGAGCAAGGCTATACTAGATGGCTGGGACTCATGAGCAATAGCTACCGCATCTCATGCAGCTTCCTCCATTTTATTTGCTCGTGAGTCCAAGCCATCTAGTTTAGCCCTGAGATACTCTCAGCGGTATGCTGTGTAGTTGCCGGAAGAGGTCCGCAATTTACATGTGACTGAGGCCCTGTTAGGGTGTATTTTCGGCCTTGATAATTTGGGACCGTTATTCAGAGGATAGCAAATAGTTTTAATGGTATGTATTTCAAATAGCAGCAAATTGTATTGTGACACATAATCTGAAGTTAGTGACAGGCACCTCTGGTGCCTGCCTTATGCATTTGATGTGTGTGCGAGCTGTTAGATTTTGTGAGGACTCTAGTTATATTTTTCACAGTGATGGGCATTTTGTGTGATTTTCAGTGGCACTGGAATGGAGCAATTTTGGAGTGATCTGTTCGCGATGAAGTTGAAACCTTGACTGATAGCTGGAATCGGAAATTACTAGTATATATGAACGAAATGTACAAAGAAAGAAATTGTGACACCCATTGGCAAAGTATCAGCAGCTTTTGATAGCTGAATATGCAACTCTTTGTCTTTTTCTTTGCGTTCACCAGAGCTAAACTCTGGCGGAAAGTTCTGGTTGTTCGTCCACTTCTGGACCGCAGCTGTATTCCAGAACCTGAGTGTTGGGTGTGCATCCGTTTTACAGATCTGATTAATTTTTTTTTCAGACTGCTGGTTCTTTGCCTCAGGCAGATGCAGTCTGACTTTGGAGAAAGCTCCCAATTAGTCGACTTTTACGACATGCTTTTGGGTGGGCAGTGGGTCGGTTCTTGTTTTCCCCACAATAGGTCCCCAGAACCCACACGGGGAGAGATGAATTCAAAAGGGGTAAGGAAATCAAGAGAAATATCTAGGCAACCACCGATATCAACACTTATAAGACAAAGACGATGTTGCTGTCCTGAGAAGAAACCAGCAGAGAATCAATAAACAGGTATTGAAATGGGAAATAGAGTGATTGAGGAGGCAAGGATGCCGAAAAGAAATCCTAAAACGGATGTGGATAAGAGAGGCCAAGGGTGCTAGACTGGATTCCATCCCTGACATTGAACTGATTGCACAGGATAAAAACGGAATAGAGGAAGAGACTGCAAACGTTTTATGACATATAAAAGCATGACAAGACTAAAAAAAAATGAATAAAATGTCAGATTGTTTTTAATATGCTTTGTTTTATTCTTCTTCTTCTTCACTTCCTCTTTTACCGCTGTCGGTGTCGAGGGAGATATAAGGTTCTGTCTCTAGCTCTTCTGGCCGCCTTGACCATAGGCTTTGTTGTGTTTTATTAACACATTAATAAATACACAACCCCATTTCTTTGATTTATAGTTGCTTTATTGTTTTTTAATGCAAATACTTCAGTATGCCTTTGAAAGTCAGTCAAGACTCCATGGATATGACCCCAGTGACACAATGATTTGTATGGAGCCACGAGAGGTAAATCATTTCTTTCCTTCTGTTTTGACATTTATATGAACTAAAAGTAGATATTCTTCTTCTGTGTTCATATGTTCATTCTGTGTGCCTATTTATAGCTGTGATATTTGCACATTCAGCTTCTGCAAGCATTTGTTGACTGGGTTAGCTACCGGTAACCTTCCCGGAAAGTAGAAATTACTGTGCAGATATTGCACCTAAAATGATGTTGTTGTTATGTTCTTCTTCTGTTAAGTTAGGTATCCTTTACAGGAAATTGCAAAGCTAACCCCAGCATTTTTTGGTTGTTGCTGTTTTTTTCTAGGTACATTTTATGTTCAATAGTTTGCCATTGAATCCTGAACCGTCAGCTCTTGCTACCATTGTCGAAACCAATGCAAGACAAACCTTCCGCAGCTGGGATCGAACTCGGCAACCAGGCATTATGAAGCACATTTACAACGCCTAAGCCGCAGACTGTATTTGCCCTTAAAAGTATAGTTGGCACATTGTGTTGTTGTTTACAGCTAAGCTTCGATATCTGCATTTATATGGCCTAACACATCTAATTAAAGGTATTTAAAAAAAATTCAATTGCCTTTTATGGCATGCATGTGAAGAGACAGTTTATTGTCCACCCCTCCCTTTCAACTCTCATAAAAAGGGTCCCGAAACCCACACAAAGAATAAAGCTGTTGAAAATGTGCAGGTTTTTGAAATTATGGTTCTTTTCCATTTTTTCACCCCAACTTGGGGTTGGGGGATTTGGTAGGGAATTCCTGGGAGTTCCCTAGACAGTCCTGTATTGTTAAGTGGTTAGGGCTAGTTTACTCATCCTCTTCTTTCGTTTGCCCAAAAGAGATTTTACTCATCCTCTTCTTTCATTTGCCCAAAAGAGATTTTTAACATCTGCAGTGTTGTCTCTAGTATGAACTTCACTGTCTTGTGTAATTCACTCAGCGACCCGTAAAGTTCTTCTCGAGCTGGTGTTTTTTTTCTGTGGCCAGAACTTAGGCAGTTGGATGCAAATTGGAAATATTTTGGGACGGGCCCTGATAAGGGCCGGCATGGGGTGGGGGCAGGGAAAGGCCCTGTAAAGAAGTGACAGTCTCCATGTATGCATATTGGTGGTTAGATGCAGCAATCCTGACAGGTCAAGGAATCTCATCACGAAAGTGAGAATACAAAGTAAGAACACTGCTTCCAAACAGGGCACAGTGATGATGACAAACGAACCAAAGTAACATCCTGGAAATGATGATGCAGTAATCAATGAAAATGTTGAAAACAACCAACATAATACACCCCCTGAGTATAGAAGTTTGAGCAGTTTAGGCCTAACATTAACAGACACACACACACACACCCCCTAACATAGGACTGTCCGGGAAACTCGCTGAGAATTCACTACACAATTTTGGAGCTCCCAACAAAATTATTTGTAGAAAAAAAATCTATTTTATATAATCCAATAACAGTTATGTTTTGACATTAATGTTCCAAAGGGTGAGTTCACGCTCCGAACTGAAGACATCTTGTCCAAAATTGAGGAGGAGGGAGACAAGATTGCTGTGGTTTGTCTACCTGGAGTCCAGTATTACACGGGTCAGCTATTTGATATGCCAACCATCACCAAGGCAGGACAAGCCAAGGTTTGGTCTCATTTGTCTATGGTAGCACTTACTGAAAGAACAGTTATTCTGCATATTGAAATGTTTCTTAAATACACATGTGTAAACACTACTTTTACCTTGTTAATCTCTTTTTGATTTTGAATGAGCAGTAAGGAAAAGAAGGCATTCTTTCAGTTTCAGTAAAAACACTATAATTTCTCTGTATATGAGAGGGATAATGAGTTATTGATTTTAAATGAGCAGTAAGGAAAAGAAGGCATACTTTCAGTTTCAGTAAAAACACTATAATTTCTCTGTATATGAGAGGGATAATGAGATTGATTTTAAATGAGCAGTAAGGAAAAGAAGGCATACTTTCAGTTTCAGTAAAAAAAAACCCACTCATTTCTGTGTGTGAGAGATAATGAGTATTTGTGAAAGAGCAGTAATGGAAAGAAGGCATGCTATGAATTAGATGAGCACCATCTGAAATTTCAGTTTCTGTGCAATGTAGTTTATTATTATTTTTAGGTTGTCTCAGTGTGTGTGGTGAAAGAAAGAAATTTAGGCTGAGGAAGAGCAGTAATGGAAAAATGGTGTGCTTCCTAACATCAGCTAAACAAAAAAATACTGTTTATGTCTGTATGTGAGAGAAAGAAGACGTTCATCTTTGTTCATCTGATTTTGTTTTGTTTTGGATATAATTTTGTCATTTCTGTTTACAGCAGTATTGTGATTACATAAATGATGTCCCCAGCAAACTGCAAACTCTGAGATCCCCTTGCTAATTTGGTTTGTCTGTGATGGGCATTACTGGTGGTCTGTGACACTGACTTATGGTAGAGGTCTTGCATGAGTTTCTATAAAACCAGCACAGAGCCCCTTGGTCCACAGTGTGACATATAAGGCATCATTTTCAACCCAACTCAGCTGCCTTAACTTTCTCTCATGGCAATGACCGCAGTCAGCACACCGCGTGTGGGAGTCATCAAAACCTGTGTTCCACTTTTGCCTTTCTTTAAAGTGATTTTTAAAAACATTCTTGTTCATGCTTTTGGTATGGTAGATTTATGTGATGTGCTGATGAAGGCTGTGTAGCCACAATATCAGTTGTCATTTGTGTTTTCGATATTGTGAAGATGACTGGTTCTACCTTTTGTTTGGTTTGATATCTTTTCTTTGAGGGCCAACTGACATGCAGCTGTTCTGGACATGATTGATGGGAAGCACAAACCTGCAGAGAAAGAGGGGAATATAGCACCACAGTAATGTCCTATGAAACCAATTGGGAAGGCTAAAATTCTTTTTTTCTGTGCACATCTGTTTAATAAATCTGACTTAATTGTATGCAGATTGTTGGTTCCTTGCCTCTCAGCTGGTTCAGACCGTGAGTCTATTTTTTTTTCCCCACAATGTGGCCCCGGAACTCACACAGGGACCCATCTTTTTAACTTCACTCTGTAGTTCCTGTTTCCATGTAATTTTTGAGTCATGCGTGTACCACTGACCCCGTGGATTCTGATGTAAGGGCAGTCAAGTTATATATATTGTTACTAAGTTGTCTCAACATATGTTCTATCCAACACCAGTTGTTTTTACATTTACTCTTTGGCAACAGTCGGCTCTGTGGCTAAGTCGATGCGAACGCTTTGTAATGCGGATGCCGGATTCGATCCCAGCTGCGGGCCATGTGCCTTGCGTTGGTTTCGACAGTGGTATCAAGAAAGCCGACCGTCCAGAAAGCAATGGCAAACTACTGGATGTAAATTTGCCTAGAAAAACCACACAATAGCCAGGAGCTGTTGAGGTTGGTTCTGCAACGTCCTGTAAAGGATACGCAACTAACCTTTGGCAACACTTGATTTGAGCTTCACATAATGTTCGAGAATAAGATAGGAGCCAGTTTGTTAAAAAGCCTATGTATGCTCTGTTGGGGTAAAGGGCTCAAGAAGACTCCATAATAAGCCATTTTGTGATTGTCCATAAACATTTTATATGCTTGCCCGGTAGTTTGGATTCAGAGGCTTCAGTCTCCACTGAAAGGGATGTTAAAAGAAAATATACTTCCACTTCCAGGTTTGCTTCAGCTTGAATTGGGCACCATGAAATGTCATGGGAACTTATTAGTTTCAGCTTAAACTGGGTACCATGAAATGTCATGGGAAGACTTCCAGGTTTCAGCTTAAACTGGGTACCATGAAATGTCCTGGGATGTGCAGGCCACCACTGGGCACTGTTCCACGTTATCTAGTGAGAGCCTGTTGGTCTATAGAAAATATAAGCCTCACAGTATATGTCCGATAACCACAACCTTTGAAAATGGCACCTGTGGTGTTTTTAAAAATTTTTTTTGGGGGGGGGGGGAGAATAAAAAAAACTGATTACATTTATATGGTTTCCCCTAGCCTTCCACTTCATTATAAATGTTTTCTTCTTGTATGTTTATTTTGCCAGGGTTGCTACGTTGGCTGGGATTTGGCTCATACAGTCGGCAATGTCCCACTTGATCTGCATGGCTGGGGTGTGGATTTTGCTTGCTGGTGTACGTACAAGGTGAGATATTTTAACAGCAGAACATTAACTCTTTGAGTCCCAAGGAACACATCATACGTGCATAGATTCCTACTTAGAAGCCCAATGAATGCATTATGCGCAGATTTTAAGTCCCTCTTGACTACCCGTTGGGCCTGTGATGTTAAACCCGCTTGGACTCAAAGAGGTAACAACAGCTCCATCAGTATTCTGTCTCCTAAATCCCCCCACTCCCACCCCTCACCTTCCTGCCCACTTTTCTTGTTCCCTCCCTCCCACCATCATTATGAGAGTAGACCAAGGGTGACCAATTTTTACTGGTTCCTTCTTGTGTGGGAAGTTAAAAAATAATCAGCTTAACAAGCATGTATTCTTCTTCCTTGTATATCATTTATCCCCCACTGGAGCATAGACCTCCCACTGGAGCATAGACCTCCCACTGGAGCATAGACCTCCCACTGGAGTATAGACCTCCCATTGTAGCATAGACCTCCCATTAGAGTATAGACCTCCCATTAGAGTATAGACCTCCCATTGTAGCATAGACCTCCCATTAGAGTATAGACCTCCCATTGTAGCATAGACCTCCCATTAGAGTATAGACCTCCCATTGTAGCATAGACCTCCCATTGGAGTTTAGACCTCCCACTGGAGCATAGACCTCCCACTGGAGTATGAACCTCCCACTGGATTATAGACCTCCCATTAGAGTATAGACCTCCCATTGGAGCATAGACCTCCCATTGGAGCATAGACCTCCCACTGGAGCATAGACCTCCCATTGGAGCATAGACCTCCCATTGGAGCATAGACCTCCCACTGGAGCATAGACCTCCCATTGGAGTATAGACCTCCCATTGGAGCATAGACCTCCCACTGGAGCATAGACCTCCCATTGGAGCATAGACCTCCCATTGGAGCATAGACCTCCCATTGGAGCATAGACCTCCCACTGGAGCATAGACCTCCCATTGGAGTATAGACCTCCCACTGGAGCATAGACCTCCCATTGGTGCATAGACCTCCCATTGGCGCATAGACCTTCAGTCAACTCACACTGTCATTCCATCCTTTGCAGTTGTATGTAGCTCACCCAGTCTTTTCCACCTTATTGTCTGTCTTCTCTTTTTTTTTTTTTGTGTGCCTTTATTTCTTTAAACCTATGAGTTCTCTTGCAAGAACCTTATAGTTATATTATCTGACTTTCCTACATGTGTCCTATCCAATGTCAGCCTCTTTTCCTCACCTACTTATTCACTGACATTTGTTTTCTCCTAAAGTCAACATTTATGATTCAGTGACTCCATTTAATCCCCTCATGTGTTATGGTGAGCGTCGATATATAAAATCCCACCTGTGTTGTCCTCTGCGGGCATCAGGTTGGAGTCTGTTGACTGTCAGTTTAATCCTAGACAGTCCATAAATACTTGAAGAGTGGCATGTGTATTTCATGCAGCTGCTACCCTAATTATGTGGAATACTTCTTCTGCCTTCACCTGAAGATGTATAGGCGTTGTGCCTGTTTGCAGTATGGTTGTGATATTTGTGCGTTTGGCCGAAAGATCAGACTTCTGTTGGCATTTGCTGCCCGGGTTAGCCTTCCTAGATTCTGTGGAATTCAGAATCAGGGGTCCTAATGGAGCAGTGTGCCAGCTGTTGGATTTTATAGGGAGTACTGTTTGTTTGAGTTTTTTTTTTTTTAAAGCTCGGGACAATAGATGACCTGTTTGCCGTGACTGGTAACCTGACCTGACGAAATTTGGAATTAGATCTTTGATGAGATGAAAGAAGATTTAAGAAGACAGTGGTGTCAGGGTGGCACATAAAGTAGTTTCCTGTAGGGACATGGACAGTAAGTATGCAACCAGTAGAGACCGGTCACCAGCGGGCTTACTCAGTCAGCTATGTTATCGTTTTGCTGTTAATGAAACGGAAAAAAAAAAATTAATAATAACAACGGTCGTCCAATTCCAGTGAATCAAGAGACGAGGTAAAGGTGCTGGCATTGTGTAGGACACACATTAAAAAACCTAATAATATAACTTAAATATCCTCGCACTGAAACCCACATGACTAAAGGAATGCAAACAGACCAAAGACAACTTGGTATTAGTAGGTTGAGGACCTGTACACTTCCTCGACTTACAACCTATGTGACTTACAACCTGTGCAACTTACAACCTGTGCAACTTGATGACCATCTACACTTACGACCACACTCCCACACACACAAAAATAGTAATTTTAGTGGGTTTTTTTTTTTTTGGGGGGGGGGGGATTTGTTTACAGTTTGTATAGCAGACATGTATTTTTTCAAAATATATACAACTGTTATATGAACAAAGATTGAACTTTTGTTTTATTTACAATTTGCATAACTCCCTTCAAGGAAAATAGTGTTGAAAAAAATATAAATTCAACTTGTGACCAATTCAGCTTACGACCTGTTAGTCAGAACATAGGTCAAGGTCACCCTTTACTCCATTGGAGGACAAAGAGCAGAGAAAGAAAAAGACATGATTGTCTACAGAGGGTGTGCAGATACGTTAACTGTTTCACTGGTTATTGCTTCCCAGTATCTGAATGCTAGTGCTGGAGGTTTGGCTGGGCTTTTTATACATGAGAAGCACAAAGGTCACAACTTTCCCCAGCTGCTGGGCTGGTGGGGTCACGATATGTCAACACGTTTTATGATGGATAATAGTAAGTTATGTCTGTGTGTTTTTTTTGTCTTTATGTTTTATGATGGATAATAGTGAGTTTTGTCTGTGTTTCTTATCTTCATGTTTTATGATGTTTTATAATGGATAATAGTCAGTCAGTTATATCTGTGTTTCTTGTCTTCGTATTTTTATGATGGATAATAGTGAATTATGTCTGTGTGTTATTTTTTCTTTGTTTTATGATGGATAATAGTGAGTTATGTCCGTGTTTCTTACCTTCATGTTTTATGATGTTTTATAATGGATAATAGACATTCAGTTATATCTATGTTTCTTGTCTTCATATTTTATGATGGATAATAGTATATCTGTGTTCTTGTTTTCGTGTCTTATGTTGGATAATGGTCAGTTATATCTGAGTTTTTGTCTTCATGTTTTATGTTGGACAATAGTTAATTATTTCTGTGTTTCTTGTCTTCATGTTTTATGTTGGATAATAGTCAGTTTTATCTGTTTCTTGTCTTCATGTTTTATGATAAATAATTGTTATATATGTTTCTTGTCTTCATGTTTTATGATAAATAATTGTTATATATGTTTCTTGTCTTCGTGTTTTATGATAAATAATTGTTAGTTATATATTTGTTTCTAATCTTCATGTTTTATGATAAATAATTGTTATATATGTGTTTCTTGTCTTCATGTTTTAAGGTGTATAATAGTTGTATTTGTTTCTTGTCTTTATGTTTTATGATGGATAATAGTCAGTTATATATGTGTTTTTTGCCTTCATTTTTTATGGTAATAATAAATATATACTAGCAACAAGAAGCAGCCATAAGGATTGTTAACCGTTGGAGTTTTTTAAACCATTAAACAAGACGTTAGCCAGGGATGTGTACTATCAGTCGATTTATTCAGTTTGTACAGTGAAATAATAATTAGATTCGTACATGGTTTTCCAGGAACATCTGTTGGTGGGCATTTTGTTAAAAACCTGGGATTTGCTGATGATATAGTTTTAACCGCTGAAAATAAAACACAACTGCAAGAAATGGTGAATATCATTATAACAGAAAGTCAAAAAAAGGGTCAAAATTGAACAGCAGAAAAACAGAAGTAATGGTAATTACAAAAAAAAAAAACTGACCCTCCAAAATGCAACTTCAAAGTAAATGGGACAAACCTTGAGCAAGCTCATATGTTTTAAGTACTTGGGTACCCTGATAATACCAGATGGAAGATGTGTTAAAAAGTTAAATGTAGAACTGCTCAAGCAGAGGCAGCATTTTACAAACTGAAGATTTTATGCAGTGTTTCTTTGTTAGTTGAGACGAGAAAGGTCAGTTGAGACGAGAAAGAGAACTCTTAAAAATGATATAAATCCTATCTTGATATATGGAAGTGAATCATGGTCGGTTAGTTGATTAGTGAAAAATTATTTGCAAGCCATAGAGATGTGGTTTAATTGACTAATTTTGAGAATACCCTGGACAGATAAAAATAGTAATGAAGATGTCTTGAAAAATTGACTCACTTTGAGAACTCATTGCCAACATCAGAAAGAGACAATCTACATTCTTTGTTTATAAGATGAGAAGGAGAAAAATACATCATGACAGTAGGAAAGTTGAAGGGGAAGAGAGGCAGAGGGAGACTGACAGAAAAGATACTGGACAGTCTGATATCATGACATGGAGGATCGTCTCTATCACAGTTGATTGAAGTATGCGAGACAGAAGGTTGTGGATAGACATGACTACCAGTGCCACACGGCATGGACTTTGAAAGGAGGAAAAATAGTCAGTTGTATCTTGTGTCCCTTGTCTGTATATTTTATAATTGAGGATAGACGTATATCCATGTTTCTTTGTCTTCACATTTCATGATGGATGATGGACGTATATCTATGTTTCTTTTTCTTCACATTTGATGATGGATAATACTTATAACTATGTTTCTATGAAGACTTATATCTATATTTCTTTGTCTTCACATTTCATGATGGATGATAGAGACTTAAATCTGTGTTTCTTGGGACCATTTTTGTTTTAAATGTAAAGAGGCTAATGCTGACATATTCCAGATGATTAATGTGTAGTGGGTTATGTGCCTTGCTCTGAGTTAATGGCGATAATAAAAGACCCCCCATATGCCTATTAAGCTGAGAGACTCCTTGTGTAGTCTGAAACAGAGGCTAGGAGTGAGGGTATTCATAAATAATTCTAAGTGTAAAATTGTGAATTTTTTTCATATGTATGTGTGCTTGCGTGTGAGTGAGAAAGATTTGATAATGTACAGTTTGTGTAGCAGATAATCTGTTGTAGATTTTTTAATTTTTTAATTGTTCCTTCAGAGATGCATCTTCTTCCTGGAGCCAGAGGTTATAGAATCAGCAATACTCCGGGCTTGTTATGTGCTCCACTCAAGGCAAGTTTAGAGGTAAGCATTGCGTCAGAAGTCACTCCATATATTTTGAGGTAAGAATTTCCCCAGAAGTCACTCCTTGTCCGTATAGTTTGAGGTAAGCGTTTCCCCAGAAGTCACTCCTTGTCCATATATTTTGAGGTAAGCGTTTCCTCAGAAGCCACTCCATATATTTTGAGGTAAGCATTTCCACATAAGTCACTCCATATATTTTGAGAAAAGCATTTCCTTAGAAGTCACTCCTTGTCCATATATTTTGAGGTAAGCATTTCCCCAGAAGCCACTCCATATATTTTGAGGTAAGCATTTCCCCAGAAGTAACTCCTTGTCCATAAATTTTGAGATAAGCGTTTCCCCAGAAGTCACTTCATATATTTTGAGGTAAGCATTTCCCCAGAAGTCACTTCATATATTTTGATGTAAGCGTTTCCCCAGAAGTCACTCCATATATTTTGAGGTAAGCATTTCCCAAGAATTCACTCCTTGTCCATATATTTTGAGGTAAGCATTTCCCCAGAAGCCACTCCATATATTTTGAGGTAAGCATTTCCCCAGAAGCCACTCCATATATTTTGAGGTAAGCATTTCCCCAGAAGCCACTTCATATATTTTGAGGTAAGCGTTTCCCCAGAAGTCACTCCTTGTCCATATATTTTGATTTAAGCATTTTCTCAGAAGTCACTCCTTGTCCATATATTTTAAGGTAAGCGTTTCCCCAGAAGTCACTACTTGTCCATATATTTTGAGGTCAGCGTTTCCCCAGAAGTCACTCCTTGTCCATATATTTTGAGGTAAGCGTTTCCCCAGAAGCCACTCCTTGTCCATATATTTTGAGGTAAGCGTTTCCCCAGAAGTCACTCCTTGTCCACATATTTTGAAAAGTAGAACTAGTCTGCTACAGTATCACAAACACAAACAACTAGTAAATGCTGCGGCTAAAAAAACCTCTTCATCTGCACATTATGTAAATCAACACTACTTAACTGACATATTCCCGATAAACATCACATTGCTGTCCGGCAAGTGAAATGAATGACATATGAGGTAACAATTGATAATTATAGGACCAAGAAAAGTGTTTAATGGCCACCATTGACCTAAACTGAGCTAACAGGGATCTCATAGTTGGTGTCCCTGTAAGAATGCAATATCACAGTTCCTTAAAGTGAAGAACTTAAGAACTCAACCACACTGCATGGGTGATGACATCCAGCACAAAACTCTGCTTATGGTACCAAACTGACAGACTTGTCATTGCTTCTCTAGGTTTTCAACAAGACAAGTGTGAGTGATTTAAGAAAGAAATCTCTACAGCTCACTGCATATCTGGAGAGTCTTATCAAATGCTCATACCAAAGGCCAGCAGGACAAGACCCAAAGGATGATGGGGATCATGTTTACATTGAAATCTTCACTCCCTCTGACCCAGAACAGAGAGGGGCACAGCTGTCGCTGGCTTTTAATGTGAGCATACTGGAGGTGTTCAAGGAGCTGGAGAAACGGGGAGTTATTGTAAGTAGTATTTGGTGATGGTAAATGTTGTGGTTGTTTGTAGTTGATAATGACTGTTTCACTTCTGCCATCATCCGTTACTACATTTGTGAGATAGAAAAAAACGTGTTACTTGTTCTAATATCTCTCTGTTTACTGTGATGTTCACGTTTGGTCGCTCTCTCCATTGTTAAGTATCATAGTTTTTGTTGTTGTTTGTTTTGTTTTGTAATGTTAATTTCTTAACTGTACGCAAGGTCCCAACCACCTTTTAAAGGCAAGCCTAGAAGAAGAAGAATAAGTTGTTTGCTTTTTGTAGTGGAGTGTATCCTCTTCTTCTTCGCGTTCACCGGCTGTAAACTCCAGCGTAAAGTTCTGGTTGTTCATCCACACCTGGACTTTAGACTTGTTCCAGAACCTGAGTATTGCGTGCACATTTATTTTACAGATATGACTTATTTGTATGCAGACTCTTGGTTCCTTGCCTCTCAGGCAGATGCACTCCGACTTTGAAGGAAATACCCCGAATCAGTCCACTCTTATGACATGCTCACATTTGTCATGCTTATGTTATATCTGTTTTCCCTCTATATTTCAGTGTGATAAACGATTTCCAAGGGTTATACGCATCTCTCCAGTGCCACTGTATTGTAGCTTTGAGGATGTTCACCGATTCATGGGTTTTCTGAAGGACGCACTTATTGCAGCCAAGAATTCACTTCAGCATCTGGATATTCAAGCTGTATAAAATCATCAAAACTTTTACAAGTTCAAGGGCAATGTCAGTTCCCAACAGAGAAGACACAGTCTGGAACAGTGGTTCCCAAGTGGTGGTCTCCTGACCTCCGGGTGTTCCTGAAACAATTTTAAGGGTTTGTGATATTTAGAAAACAAAAACAACCCTGAACCGTCTAGTTTTTTAAATTCTTGTGTAGATTTTTACCCTCTTCTCGGCATGTGCCACTTGAATCCTACACATTTATAACCACAACAAATAAATTAATGAAAATAGTAAATTTGCTTGAATGTTTGTGTATAGTACGTACAGTATAGTACATACTATTATATTACATATTATATATAATAATTATACGTACATAGATTGGATTTTTTTTCATTTCACCATGCAATCCTCAGTATTTACCAGTCGTGTTATTTTTGGCTAATGTTTTTGACTCGTCTTTGTGTGTGTGTGTGTGTGTGTGTGTGTGTGTGTGTGTGTGTGTTCTGGTAAAATAAGTTCTGTAACCATCAGCTTTTTTGTGAATTTAAAAAAAAATTAATTGTGTTCATGTTGATTGCAGTTTTGTGTGTGTGCGTTTGTTTGTTTTGCTTTGTGCAACTTCTCTTGTTTTATTGTATTGTATTTTTATGATTGTATTCGTCTAAAGCAGGCCCTCTACACTCAGGTTTGTTTTGCCAAGGGATTTTTTTTACGTGTACAACAATGTACACAAGCATCCGATCTCACTACCCAGAGACCAGGGAGAATTACTAAAATGTCAAGTCCACATAAAACAAAATATCAGTCCTTACTGAGGATTGAAGCTGGAACCTCTAGCACTCGAGGCGAACACCATGCAGCCCCCACCCCTCCCTGTATCTAGTCAATAGCTATATGTACTTTGACTGACATGTGTTCACCTCCATGGCTGTACTGATTTTGTTTCTTTACTTTTTGCTTCATTGTGACACGAACAATCATATACGCTCCTTGTTTAAGTGCTCAGTCTCCAGCAGTGTATCAGCTTCTGTTTGCATTGGTACCAGCTTCGTAAGGTATTATGATGGAAGTCATGGTAGCACAGCAGCTAGATGCTTGCATTACAGCACAAATGTTTAAGGTTCTAATCTCATTGTGAAACAAGTTTATACTGCCCTCTGTGAATCTCAGTGCTCATTCTCCATTTCAGGTTGCATATGTTTATTTTGTCTGTACCTGTTGTTTCATTTTTAGACAAATAAGCATATACTGCCCGTCAATGGGTCTTCCTCCTCCTTACGTTCTTCGGCTGTAAACTCCAGTAAAGTCCTGGCTGTTCATCCACTAATGGATTTTAGTCTTATTCCAGAGCTCGAGTCTGCATGCGCATCCATTTTACAGATCTGGCTCATTTGTGTGCAGACTTTGTAACCCAGTGTTTGATTCCTGCTCTGGGTGGGTGTTCTCATAGTTTGCATGATATGAGAGGGGCAGGCGATCAGGGTCTCAACACGTAATAACCCTGTAGCAGAAGTGCATATATGTGCAGCCAGTGTTCACTTGTGGAGACAGCTCGCATTTTTAAAAATTAAGTTATATTTCGTTTGTTGTCTTCTCCTCCTACTCTCCAGTTTTATCAAGAATTTTCCATTTCTGTTCCAAACGGAATAATAACCACAGTGAAATAATGTCAGCATGTTAGTTTCAAAGTGACAATACATGGGGTATTTTGTATTAGAATATCTAGCCAGGTTCCCTTTGAATGCTTAAGCCAAATGATGAAGAAATAATTATATACAATATGGGGTTTGATGCACACAGACGATAGCTGATTTTGTATAGTACGAGAGAAAGAGTTAATTTCTTTTGTATGTTTGAAAAACTATTTATTTCTGATGCTGTGCTGTGTAGGTTTTGAATGTTTGAATGCATTTATTATCTCATGAAAATGTTGAAGTCAAATCTATTTAATTACTATCTTGAGGATATTAACATCCCATGTCTTCCATATGTGTCAAATATGAATGCATTTATTTTACCGTTGGTTGCTGGGCTGCTCATGCATACTCTAGAGATGGCAGAATTATCTGATGTTTTGTTTGTGAATTATTTTTACTTGCCAGACACTTTCAGCTGTTACGTCTTACAGAAATCACAGCCTAGTTGTGAATCACAACATAGCATGTGCAGGATCAAGCAGAAGTATTATTATACATTTTACAATTTGCTTGACTTTTACTGATACATTCTGTGTTCTTATTTTTAACTGTGGTTGCTTTTATAAACTGTAAGATGTGAGAGCCATTTTAACTTGCTATATTATTCTAGTCATGGTTGTATATTGACACAAACGTCTCACTTTTCAATAGCACAAAAACCAAATATACAACAACAACAACAAAATTATATTTCCAATATGGAGTCGTGAAGAAAAATTCAAAATTAGTAAGGCTGTACCAAATATTCGCTTCATATTTGCTTCGGGGCAGAATAGTGGACCTATTGACTATTCGGTATTCGGCCGAATAGTTGCGGTCGGGCCGAATACGAATAGTAGTTACCTCACACCCACGGCCTTAATACTGACAACATGGAATTTGTTGAAAGCTAATGCCGCTTTCCTGCATTAACTAAGCTGTCAGTGACGTTACAAGTTTAGTTACTTGTTATAATACTTAGGATTCTTTCATTCCTAGTTATTAGTTACCACAGACTGACTGAAGGATGCAAAAAATAAAATGTTTTTAAGTGTTTACTATTCTGTACAAATACTAACTAGACATGGAAAGAATATAAACTCCCGCCACATCCAAGTCGATAATATGAAAATCAAACGAACGGAAACATATAAGTACTTGGGTGCAAACTTTAATTGCTCCAACATGCTGAGAGAAGAAATACAATCTAGAATACAACTAGAAATAAAGTATACTATGCCCTTCAACATCTGCTCAAGTCAAAGTGTCTGTCTCGCAACACCAAGATCAAAATATATAAAACGTTGATGAGACCAGTCGTTTATTATGGCTCTGAAACTTGAAGCAGAAATTTAAAAAAAGATGAGGCCTTATTACAGGTTTTCGAAAACAGTCTTAGGACAAATCTTTGGACCCATTAAAGATGCTAACAGCGGGGAATGGAGAGTGAGAAGCAACAACGTATCACATAATCTGTTTAAATCACCATTGATCACTGGCATCATGAGAGCTAACAGACTAAAATGGGTGGGGCATATTGAAAGAATGTCAGAAGACAGAGAAGTAAAACTGTATACACCTGAGAGAAGAATGGGAGTAGACCACGAGGCAGACAAAAAAGAAGATTGAGAGATAATGTCCAGCCAGACCTGCAAACAACTGGTGTCACAATTTGTGAAGATAAGGCCAGCCAGAGAGATGAATGGGGACGACTGATATCTGCAGCAGTAAACCTCAAGGGCTCTGAATGCTGAAGAAGAAGATGATATAGATATATTTTATACACTATCCGTATTCGTATTTGGCCGAATAGTTGGTCCCGTTATTCGTATTCGGCTGAATAGTGAAAATCACTATTCAGTACTGCCCTAAAAATTAGTCCCCTGTACAGTTTGCCTAAATAGAAAATGATCTTCTGACAGATCACCATTACTTGTCAAGAGGTGCTTGCCAGGAGCCAGCAGAAAGAGTCAGTGTTATACAGCAGTGGTCTTAAACATGTTTCTGGTGATGCCTGTGAGTATTTGACAAGACTGCCCACTCCATACTTGAGTATATGGCAAGACTCTCCCCTCCCTCCTTGAGTATATGGCAAGACTCCCCACTATAGTATATGGCAAGACTCCCCACTATAGTATATGGCAAGACTCCCCACTAGAGTATAAGGCAAGACTCCCCACTCCCCCCTAGAGTATAAGGCAAGACTCCCCACTAGAGTATAAGGGGAGACTCCCCACTCCCCACTATAGTATATGGCAAGACTCCCCACTCCCCCCTAGAGTATAAGGCAAGACTCCCCACTCCCCCCTAGAGTATAAGGCAAGACTCCCCACCCTCTCCTTGAGTACATGGCAAGACTCCCCATAGAAAAATGTGATTAAAATGAGGAGGACACACACACAAAAACATTCACCTAAAATTTGTAATTTATTGTCCAAATATCAATGTGATGGCTGACACTGTTTTGTCTTGATATCTATTTCTTTGGGTCTGCTGTTGGACAAGGCACAAAGGAGATCATTCTCCACCTCAAGCTGGCAACACTGTTTTTGTTTTCCTGTCCTGTCTAAGTTCAAAATCCTGATTATTACAAGTACAAATGTACTCAGTTTCAAAATTGCTTGGGGCCCACCTTGAAACTTTCTTTTGCCACCCCCCTTCCTCTTTTGTGGCGTGCCCTCTTGGTTTGAGACCACTGAGTTTTTGTGTGTGTGGTTTTTTTTTAAAATATCCAGAAACCATGAGTTCTTAACCCTTTGGCTAAGTACTATAGATATCGCAACCTTTCAGCCTTGATTCCATGATAAATACCGTGAATCTGAGAGAAATGTGACTTTTTTGCCTATCCCAGGGCGTGAACCCGGACCACAAGGAGTAAATCACCCAGTCGTCGCGAAGTCAGGTTTAGCCAACTACGCTAGCGAGCCGTGCAGAGACCACTGTTATAAAGGATATTTAACCATATTGAGCCTGTTCTCAAAAAAAACTCCCAGCTTTTGTTGCTGGAAATGCTAAGAAGTGAGCCCCATAGGGAAAGTAGAGCCAGCTTCTGAAAATGTTGAACATGTACTCCAATATTGTAAATTGTACGCTGCTGATAGAGAGAAGCATCTGGGCCTGTTTCAACTTTGAAGGACACATTGATCCTGTCATTGGCCAAGTTTCTTAGGAAACTTTTGTTTTCTTTTCTAGGAGGACCACGTACAGAAAGTCTTGACTGGCACGAGCCCAGGTCCTGAGGCAGCACTGAAGGTGATGATTCACCTCTGCATCCCTCTACAAAATCAAAGCATGGCGTGCGGTGGCTCCCAAACTTTTTTCAAGTCGCAACCTGATTTTATAGAGCTATCAGGCCTGTTGCCACCTCAGCCAAGACAAAGTTGCATGTGGCCAAGGGAAATTTTAAGTTCACGATAGCTTAGTCTTCTGATAGGTGGATTGATGAAAAAGATGTGGTGCAGAATAAAATTAAGTATAATGGTTACTGATCACTTGGTCTGTGTAGTGACCACTGATCAAATATTCTGCTTGAATATTTTTATTAATAGCTGGTCTGATTAAAAAATTATTTATTTCAGTATTTGAAACTATTCTATCAGTGCCAAACCTGTACACTTATCTTACATCCTCTAATGAACGTAAAATTGTGACAACAGAGATGGAATTCCTTAGAAGAGCTGCAGGAGTTTCAAGGAAAGACAGTATGCGAAATCAGACAAATGCTAGGAATAAAGCCAGTCTTACAGGTCATCAAAGAATAACAAATGTAGTGGTTTGGACATCTAACAAGAATGCCGTGATACTATCTACCACAGCGAGCCACATTGAAACATTACAATGGGTATTACCAACAGAATACTTAGGAAAAGATGGAGTGATGGCATTAAGAACAGCCTTACAGAAATGAATATCAGTCTTAAAAGTGCTTTTGACAGAGCTTATCAACAAAAGTTACATCTTCCACCGAAACTGACTTGTGATTTTGACCCATTGAGTACTGATTGGTCTTTAAAAAATTCAGACATAGCACCACATGCTGGATGCACCAATAGAGTGAAAAGGGTCGTTTATGTTTATTTTACTTACTGTTTGAATACTATAATATGTGTCTAAACAGAGAAACTCAGGATACAATGGTTTATATATATTTTATTATCTATCCTTCATTGTTGAATTCCACGATCATTTATACAGGCTTTCTTTCATTCTTATAAATCTCATAATGTGACTCAGAGTTTATGTTAGCGCACAAGCAGGATCATGAGAATACCCTAAAGGTGGTACACGTGGGTGTGGTTATTTACTTTGATTTAGTTGTAATTATTTTAATGCAGATTTATTTTACAGGTCTTGACTTATTTTGTGCAGACTGGTGGTTCCTCGCAGGCATATGCACTTGCAACTTCGAGGGAAACTTATCATGTTGTTGGCCAAGTCTATTAGGGAACCTTTTTTCTTCTAGGATAACCAAGTAGAAGTATAGATAAGTCTTAACCAGTACGAGCTCGGTATCAAGGCACCACTGCAGATGGTGATTCACTTGTACATCCCTCCAAAATTCAAAGCGGTTTGCAGCCTTTTCCGAGTTGCGACCCCATTTTATAGAGGTGAAGTGACCAGTAACCAAATAGGTTTAAAATAGGCTTATAATCTTCTTCTTCTTCTCGTTCACCGGCTGTAAACTCCAGCGGAAAGTTCTGGTTGTTTGTCCACTTTTGGACTGCAGTTCTGTTCCAGAACCTGAGTGTTGCATGTGCATCTGTTTGACAGCTCTGTATGCAGCTGTTGGTTCGTTGCCTCTCAGGCAGATGCACTCCGACTTTGAAGGAAGCTCCCAATTACGACATGCTTTTGGGTAGGCAGTGGGTCTATTCTTGTTTTTTCCATAGTAGGGCCCTGGAACCCACACGGGGAGGGACTTATAATAATAGTAAACATAAAAAATGTATTTTTCAGTATGATTTCTTTGTGCCTTAAAAAAATTGTCATAGCTCACCACCGCCTGGCAACCCCATTTTGGGTCGTGACCCATGGGTTTGAAACCCATGATGTAGTGGTTTCTGTAATGTCATTTCTCATTTTGTTTTTCTAGTGAGACGAGCAGCTTTTATTAGCTTGTATTCACACAAGTGAGTTTTAATTTGTTAGATTCAGGAAAGGACTAAAGGAAAACAATGAAGTAGTTCAATTTTCTGCTTGAGCGTTATGTGTGTAATCAGCATAATGAGAATTAATACAATTTATCTATAATATTTTACAGAACAGTATTTGTACTATCATTATTATAATTAAAGAAACTTTTGAATCAAATGTTGATTGAGTGTGATATGTTTTAAGTTAGTGATCTCCTGAATGATGTGAACATTGTGGGGGACTGGTTCGTCAACTGAAAGACTTCAGCCATTTTAAACGCCTTTACGGTTTGGAGGAAACAGTACTTAAGACTGGTTTTTGGAGGAAGAGGGAGGGAGTGTTTACAACATGGACACAGCAAATCAAGGACACTGTGGGTATGGAAGTTCACAAAGGTTTATGTATGTTTGTTTAGATTTATTCAATGGATCAACATCATGGCACTCGGGTGTAACCCATAAGTGCTCCGTTCTAATTCTAACTCAAGCCCGAGTCTGAAGAATCTCAGCGCAGCGCACAAACTCCATTATACCAGCGAGGATCCTTAAATACTTTGGGTAGATTTTAAACTCCACATTTTGCCCAGGCAGTGCCGTTAGGCTACTCTTTTTTGATTTCCAACTGCCAAGGGATTTTTTTACGTGCGCAACAATACACACAGGCGTCCAATCTTACCACCCAGAGACCAGAGAAAATTACTAAAGTCCACATGAAAAAATCCCAGCCTGAACCGGGGACCTTCAACACTCGAGGCGGATGCCATACCCCAAGACCACTCAGCCCCCCCACCCCTTTCCCCCAAGTTCACAAAGGTGTGCTAGGATGGTTTTATGATGTGCTGTGATGAGAATGGGCACAGCAAATCAAAGACACTGTAGGTATGGAAGTTCACAAAGGTGTGCTAGGATGGTTTTCTAGTGTGCTGTAATGAGAGTGCGCACAGAAAATCAAAGACACTGTAGGTATGGAAGTTCATGAAGGTGTCCCAGGATGGTTTTCTAGTGTGCTATGATGACAGAGACTTTCTGCAACGGATCGTCTACATGATGATGTTTTTCAGGTAGCAGCTTGGAGAGTAACAAACAAAAGGAAGAAAAATTCCTTTGAAATTATAATTTTTGAATTAAATGTCCATCAATCAAACATCCAATTAATGGCAATTTCAATTGAAATGTTCACCTAAGGCAGGGCTATTATGCCAGTGTTGTTGGGAAACGAGCAGGCAGATAAGACTGGCTGGTTCTACACCACTTGGTGGTGAATTGATGTATAATAAGCTAGATGTTGTAAAGAGCCCTTTGGGAGTGAGGGAACAGTGTGAAGGCACAAAACAGATCATTACGGTCTAAGGAGAATGGCGTTGCGAGGAGTTACCTTAGGGATCTGGCTGACGCTCAACACTCAGGGGAAAAGTGAGACTGAGATACAATCAGACAGTTACTGGTGCCATCGGAATTAGAACTCTGCTTGCTGCTAAAGATAGGGACTGTGTGCTGTGATGTCGATTTTAATTCAACATTCAATATTTTCCTTTTCTGATTATAAGCAAAAATGAAGACAGAAACATTCATTTTGTATCCATTTATGTATTTGAGCTCCTCTGTCATATTTCACATTCATTTACACCAGTTCAGTAGCAGTCACTCTATTTTCTTGATTGTTTTGTTACAGAACTTTCAATTCTGTAATTCTCAGCACAACCATAATTAATCAAGCTGTTAATTTTACAGGCCCAAATCCATTTATTTTCTTTGACAGTGTAATTATCTGTCATGTTTATAGCACCCAAATCCCTTTTTTAAGCACAGTGTATTTATTACAGATAAAATAGAGAAAGAAAAAAAAACAGCAAATAAATAAATGACCAGTAATCATTTTTAGCTTTAAATTATCAATCATGTGTTGGTGCGTATTTACATCCACCACATGCATGAATTTAATGATTTGTTTAAATCTATCAATCTTTTAATGGGAGATATTTACATCATCCACATGCTATTTTTTTTTTTAAACATTCTTGTGCAGGGGGAGGGTGGGCGAGGGGGACTGAAAGCAAGCGAGCAAAAGGTAGACAACGATACAAGTAGAGCAATCTTTTTCTTGTTTCCATTCACCAGCCATACCTGAGTGTTGTGTGCACATCTGTTTCACAGATCTGGCTTAGTAAAGTAAAAGTAAAGTAAAGATCCCTTTTCACGCCTTTCGGCGCATCGGGCATATGGGCAGAGCGTCCCATATTTTTACAGACCATCAGCACTCGGTGGGTAATGTGGTCAGCATTACGCCGGCTGTCTTTACTTTCCCAGGACAGCCCATCCTGGTACCCATTTTAGGCTGGGTCGACCTGCGACGTCCCATACCACGACAAAAATCCACGCAGCCTGCAGTGGGTTTCGATCGCGGTATGCTGGCTCACGAGTCGGACTCGCAACGCCTTAGGATCTGGCTTATTTGTATGTAAATTTGTATGAGTCTTATTTCTTGCCTCCCAGGCAGATGTACTCCTGATTCTTGCCTCCCAGGCAGATGTACTCCTGATTCTTGCCTCCCAGGTAGATGTACTCCTGATTCTGGCCTCCCAGGCAGATGTACTCCTGATTCTTGCCTCCCAGGCAGATGTACTCCTGATTCTTGCCTCCCAGGCAGATGTACTCCTGATTCTGGCCTCTCAGACAGATGTACTCCTGATTCTTGCCTCCCAGGCAGATGTACTCCTGATTCTTGCCTCCCAGGCAGATGTACTCCTGATTCTTCCCTCCCAGGCAGATGTACTCCTGATTCTTCCCTCCCAGGCAGATGTACTCCTGATTCTTGCCTCTCAGGCAGATGTACTCCTGATTCTTGCCTCCCAGGCAGATGTACTCCTGATTCTTGCCTCTCAGGCAGATGTACTCCTGATTCTTGCCTCCCAGGCAGATGTACTCCAACTCCAGATGCCGCCAATTAGTTGACTCTAACGACATCTTGCTGGGGAGGCAGCGGGTCTATTCTTGTTTTCACCCACAATGGGGCCCAGTAAATCACAAAGGGTAAAGTGGGAGAATAATATCAAGAGATAGATTAACAACGGTCTCAGAAAACATACAATCCAGTGTTGGAGATCACTTTCTGTGTTGGTTCTGGGGCCCATTTGGGGAGGGCAGACATAATGCCCCTAACAAGAATGTCATGAAAAAGTGACTAATTCTAAATTTGCTGAAATCACATATGCTGGCCCAAAGGAGCGCACACTGCAGCCCAGCTGTACACCACAATGTGCCAACTGCCCTCACACAGAAGAATAAGAAGGCAAGGGGTGGACAATATCAAGAGATGGATAAACAACAGTCTGAGAGTGTACAACCCAAACGTTCCACTGCAGCCAACTTTCACTGTGGAGATGGCACCTGACTGACTGATTAAGAAGTGAATATTCGCCTGAGGAGTAACACTGTGTTTTATTAACTTTTCCAGAGTTTTTAATGTCTTCTTTTTTTTTAGAGATCTGGTTATTTGTCTGCAGACCCTAAGGCAGATGCAGACTCTGAAAGAAACATCCGTAATTAGTCATTTTGTAAGACATGTATTTTAGAGGGCGGTGGATCTATTCTTTTTCACCCCTACAAAATAAGGACCACACGGGAAGCCCTCAGAGGGGAATGGTGGTTAACTGATTACAAGTTAAACAGAGAAAACAACACTGTGAAAGCTGTAGGTGACTAGGAGAGATCTTCTTGTCGTCGTAAAACTACCGGCACGGATGTACAGGGCAGCATGCCGAACTCTGTGACTACAGCCGTGATGTACTCAGATCCTGTGACATCATACATGAGGTTTAGCAGTCCTAAACCAATGTCTTCCCAGTTGGTCAAGATAGGGGTCTTGTGGCCAATAGAGACTAAGTCCTTGCCCCGAGCTGTGGAGGGTCACAGACATTGGTGCAGGTCAAAAAAGATTAGGCATATTTATAGGACTGGTTAAAAACATACAAAAACTGATAAACGATCCAGGAGAACAATTTAGCAGGTGAATTTTTCTTTGTGACATTCAACAGCTGTAAACTCGTGCTGAAAGTTCTAGTTCATCCACTTCTGAAGAGTTTTGAGCGCATATCTGTTTAACATGGGGAGTCACTGAGGCGGAGCGGCTAGACGCTTGCTTACAAATCGGAAGGTCGTGAGTTTGCTCCCTAACGGAGCCGGACTTTTTAAAAAATGACCTTGGCTCCCAGGTCGACTCAGCCTTGAGTGGGTACCGGTTGCAGTCCCGGGAAGTAAAGGTGGTCGGCGTGATGATGACTACATCACCCATCTTGTGCTGTTTGGTCTATAAAATTTAGGTCTAGCCCTATATGCCCTATACTCCTAAAGGCATGGAAAAGAGTCTTTTACTTTTATTTTTTTTACTTACTTATCCGTTTTACAGATCTGACTTATTTATGTATGCAGTCTGTTGACTCTTCGCCTCTAAGTCACAGGCACTCTGACTTCAAAGGAAACGCCCCTAAAAAGTATACTTTTACAATTTGCTTGTTAGGGAAGGGAGCAAAGTATTCTTTTTGCTCCTGGAACCCAGTTGGACATAACACCAATTAATTAACTATATATTTATGGCAATACTAAAACCACAGCTAAATGATTCACTACACCAATTAAATTAACCAAAGAAATCAACATTATATCTATCAATATACAAAAAAAGGTTATCTAACCATAGGTAAATGATATCAGGATGGAAATGGATATCTCATCTTCAGCACCAAGTTCCTTGCCAAGTGGTGTAGGCCAGTGATTTCCCAAACTGTGCGCCACAGCACCCCGGTGAGCCGCAACTTTTTTCACAGAATTTAAGAAAGGGGCAGCAAACTAAGAAAAGTTTGGGAAACACTGGTATAGATGATGAGGCCTCCCCACAACTGAAGATTTTAAACACATTTCCATGCCATGACAAAAGGCTATCAAGAATCTTCTCAAAATGTCTTTCTCTTTTCAGTTCTCGCAATATTGGCCAGTTTCTGACATCTCATAACATGGCCAAGAAAATGATGACTGCCAGTTTCTGATAAGTTGTCTTTGGGTTTTCACCTCCTTAATCCAACTGAGATAAACATCATCTAACACTCTTTCGTATTCTGCTTTCAAACTTAAAAAGGTACTTGGCATGTTGTACTGTGGTTCACAGCTAAGCAGTGGTAAATGTACCTTTCAGTCAACACATCCGATTTCACCAAAAGCCTAATATTAAACATTTATGGCGTGCTAGTGGGGGGGGGGGGGGGGGGGATGTTGGCTCTGTGGCTTAGGCGTTGCAAGCGCGCTTTGTAATGCCAGGGTGCTGAGTTGGATCCCTGCTGCAGACGATTTGTCTTGCGCTGATTTTGACAGTGATACAAAGAGCTGACAGTTCAGAAAGAAATGGCAAACTAATGAACGTAAAACTTGCCTAGAAAAACCACAACAGCCAATAAATGCTGGGGTTGGTTCTGCAACGTCCTGTAAAGGATACACAACTAACTTTAACTATAGTGGGGGGGGGGGGGGGGGGGGAGGTTTACTTTTTTACCAAAACTGGGTCCTGGAATCCAAACAGGAAACAACATGCTCTTATTTCTAATATGTCCAAAAAATTATGACTGCCTCTTTCAAATGCCTGTGATATTTTATTTTTGGGTCTTCTCTCTTTAATACATTGGTGGCAGAATCTATCTACTACAAAAAGGAATCAAGGAAAAGCAATAATCCTCACAAAGACCACCGACCTTATTTACAACCGAGGCTTTGCAACATTAACAACAAAACAGAACGAACAATGGTTAAAAAAAAAAAAAGGTCCCTTACTTAACAATCGCCTCCTTAATCTCAGATAAACAGATAAATGGCGGATCTGATACTTACTATGCAGGTTGCTGTCTCCCGTGTGCAGCTGCACTTTGTCTGTGAACTTATAGGTTTCACAACAAACCAGGACAGGGATGTTGTTGGCCTTAGCCAAGGCTGCAATCATGGAGTTGCCAGATCGAGAGTACATGTCTCCGATAGCAAACATGGCTGCCGCCCCAAGGAACACTTTTGTCGCCTGAAAAAGAACAAGAAAATTGAAAGATAGAATGTGTTCAAATATGATTTATGGTGAGGGTCGGAGAACCACTAAAGACATGCTATGCACACATACTAAGAAAACTTGATAACGAACGAACATTATTTTCAGAGGGTCACAAATTAGGCACCCAGGCCCGTCTTACATTCAGCACTTCCAAAACCCATCTTTCACACAGCAGTTGTATTTTATCAATAAAGCATTTTATGTTCATATAATATTATGAATATCACACACACACACACACACACACACATATATATATATATATAAACAGTATAAGATAACAATATAACTAGCACATCCTTGTGCACTGGAACTCAGATAATCAAACATTTGAAAAAAATGCAGGAAACAAAATAAAATGGAGAAGGGAATTACAGAGTGACAAGAAAAGATAGAGAGGACATGGATTAAGCAAACCAACAGGAAAAACTGTAATGTCGGCTGAGGGCCTATGGTCCATTGAGGAAGTAAAGGACAGAAAAAGAAGAAGGTTGTGCCGTTCTTATAATGGTTTTACAATAATTTGTTCCTTCCAAACCACTAACCTCATTCATTGCGTGCGATGCTGAACCAATATAAATATATGAACATGGGATGCCACATCTGACCAAACATCTCAGCATCGATTTCCCTGGGAAAAGAAATAACATCTTCTGTGTTACAGGGCAATTAAAAAATATTTCAGCAAATTAATAAAACTCAAAATAGGAACTCTTTCAATACCCGACTTTATACTACGTACATATTAGTTACAATGTTTCAAAGGGAAATTATATTTCAATTCACTCTTCTCTTAGTCAAACTGTACATTAGTTGTAATGTCTTTGTGTTAAACTTTAACATAACATAGCCCTTGACCAATTAGGGTGGTGGAGGTGTGTCGATGAAAGCACTTGCAAACAAAACTTGTCATCTTTCTCTATCTTCTGCTTGATGAATAAGTGTATGATAACTTTCTCCTCCTCTTATTCTTGTTCTCCTTCTCTTATTCTTGTTCTCCTTCTCTCATTCTTGTTCTCCTTCTCTTATTCTTGTTCTCCTTCCTTTATTCTTGTTCTCCTTCTCTTATACTCCTTTCTTTTATTCTTATACCTCTTATTTTTCTTCTTCTTCTACATGATACAAGAATTGCGGGAAAAGATTAAGCAATTTATAACCAGAACTAAAATCCATATATAAAGGGTAAGAAAAGGCCCATGCTCTCAAGGTATTTATTTCAAATACTTTAACCTACCATACACATCTCAGTGGTAACTAATTCTTCTTCTTCAATCATACTTAAACCTCCATGCTAAAGTGCAGTACTAGCTAGCATCAGATTAAATCCTAGTTCTACTACATACCTTCACTACGTGGCCGCCCTTCAACAACAATGACACGGAATCGTTTCCCTCCTTTATAGGCTGTTTTCAGCACTTGACCAATCAATGATGACCTAATTGGATTACAACATTAACAAAGTGATGAGTTTCTTTCTCATTTTTATTATGAGGTTCTCAAATGACTGCCAATTACAAGAGTTTCTGAAAAGCAATATAAAAGAAACAAGGAAAATATTTTTGCTATATTAAATTTGTGTTTATTGAGAATCTACAACACAGCACTGGGGACACTTCCATAAGCGTAACATCCTGAACTTCAACATCAAGTGCAGAGTTGCAATTCTAATGGTACCAGCAACAAACAGTCTGATTGTACATCCGTCTCAACTTTTCCCTGAGTACTAATAAAATACACAACACCTATAAAAAAAAAAAGACACAAAAAATACATAACTCTTTGAAAAAGATAAGGGATAAGTTGAGGACAAAGAGGTAGACAGCAATACATCTGGGAAGACAACACTAAGACATGGACCCAGCCAGAATTGCAAGACCATGTACATAAGTCCCAGTACACAATGCACCATTATCATTGTAGTCACCCCCGTGTGGGTTCCGGGGCCCTATTATAGGGAAAACAAGAATAGACCCACTGCCTACCCAAAAGCATGTCGTAAGAGTCGACTGATTTGGAGCTTCCTTCGAAGTCGGAGTGCATCTGCCTGAGAGGCAAGAAACCAACAGTCTGCACACAGGTGTGTTAGATCTGTCAAACAGATGCACACGCCACACTCAGGTTTTGGAACAGGCCTGCAGTTCAGAAGTGGACGAACAACCAGAACTTTCCTTCCACCAGAGTTTACAGCTGGTGAACGCAAAGAAGAAGAAGATTGTAGTCAGGAATCATCATCAAGTTCCTTAACAACTGGTATGGGCAACAATGCCTTTCTATAACTTGCGATCCCCAACAGCCTGTGGATATTCTTCCATACCACAGCAAATAGGCTCTCAAGAATCCTCGTGTGTTGTCTTCTTCAACTACTCTTTTCATAAATCTTTCCACTTGCCTTAGTTTGTTTACTCTCATAAATGGCCCCAAAAAGGACGATTGCCTCTTTCTGATGTTTGTGATTGGTTGTCTTCTGGCTGTTGCCGTTGGTTGTCTTCTGGCCGTTGCTGTTGGTTGTCTTCTGGCCGTTGCTGTTGGTTGTCTTCTGGCTGTTGCTGTTGGTTGTCTTCTGGCCGTTGCTGTTGGTTGTCTTCTGGCCGTTGCTGTTGGTTGTCTTCTGGCTGTTGCTGTTGGTTGTCTTCTGGCTGTTGCTGTTGGTTGTCTTCTGGCTGTTGCTGTTGGTTGTCTTCTGGCTGTTGCTGTTGGTTGTCTTCTGGCTGTTGCTGTTGGTTGTCTTCTGGCTGTTGCTGTTGGTTGTTTTCTGGCTGTTGTTGTTGGTTTTCTTCTGGTCGCTGCCGTTAGTTGTCTTCTGGTCGCTGCCGTTAGTTGTCTTCTGGCCGTTAGTTGTCTTCTGGCCGTTGGTTGTCTTCTGGCCGTTGGTTGTCTTCTGGCCGCTGCCGTTGGTCGTTTTCTGGCCGTTGGTTGTCTTCTGGCTGTTGCTGTTGGTTGTCTTCTGGCTGTTGCTGTTGGTTGTCTTCTGGCTGTTGCTGTTGGTTGTCTTCTGGCTGTTGCTGTTGGTTGGCTTCTGGCCGCTGCTGTTGGTTGTCTTCTGGCCATTGCCGTTGGTTGTCTTCTGGACATTGCCGTTGGTTGTCTTTTGGCCGTTGGTTGTCTTCTGGCCGTTGCTGTTGGTTGTCTTCTGGCCGCTGCTGTTGGTTGTCTTCTGGCCGTTGCTGTTGGTTGTCTTCTGGCCGCTGCTGTTGGTTGTCTTCTGGCCGCTCCTGCTGGCTGTCTTCTCGCCGTTGCTGTTGGTTGTCTTCTGGCCGTTGCTGTTGGTTGTCTTCTGGCTGGTGCCACTTTCAAACCATCTGGATTAGGCAAATATGCAGCCTAACCGACATCATACCTGGTGCAGAATGGATACCTGTGCCTCAGGCGTTTATTTGTTCATTTTCCTGTATTGTCACACTCAACAGGCGATGTAGAGAAGAGAATCCTGTTGCTGTTAATGCAGAGGTCAACGCTCTCATCGGTGAAAATTCAGACGAAGCAGATGCAATAATCTATACAGACGGATCCGTTATACGCCAAAGAAGAAGCGCATGGGCATTTACAGCACGCTCAGCGGGCAGAACAGTCAAAGAAGCCAACGGCGCCTTCTCCATGACAACCAGCAGCATGACGATGGAGATGATGGCAGTGACACAAGCGCTTGCCTGGCTTGAAACACAAAAATACACCCGCGTGTGTATACTCAGTGATTCAATAAGTATGATCCGGAAGGTTCAGGCAGGTTCAGTGCGAAGACAATGGCTTGAATCATTACAGAAGTCCACTGTCCGTGGAGTCACCTTTATTTTTGTTCCGGGACACGCAGGCGTCGATGGAAATGAAAGAGCTGACAGGTTGGCTGGATCCGCTATCACTACCGACGGTCAGCCTATGGATCATGCTGATATTATCAATGCCCTCAGAGAAATGGGAAGGATAGACGACTTTGGTGGCAGTGAATCCACATCACTCGCCAGAATGGCAGACTTGGGAATTAAGATCGGCACCGCAAAAAAACGAGACGCACACCAGCTACGCCAGAAGACTTGTTAATCAACATAGAACTGGTACTATTAGCCATCGGACGTTGGGGTTCATACTGAGGGGAGGATCTGAGCACCTATGGACATGTCCGGAGTGCAATGAGGATAACCCAACTAACTAACTAACTAACTAACTAACTAACTGGATTACTCAATCAGGTGTCTAAAGAATTTTCAGTATATTTTATGTAAAATCATATCTCTGCGGCTTAAAGAAATTTTTGTAGTGAAAAATACTTGTGAAAATCATACAAATGTTGGACTTTTCTTTCTCTGCCCTTTATTCCCCCAATGGAGCATAGACCCACAACCATCTCATGCCAAGCTGTTCTATCCTTTGCTACTGCATACAGATATGATCAATTTATCTGTTGTCTTATGGTCAGGTAATTTCCATGTTGCCTTGTGTATTTTTTTATGTGAGTAAATGCTTCTTCTGCCCCTAAACATTTTTGTAGTGGCTAAGAATACTTGTGAAAACAGTGCAAAAGTTGTACCAACACATCCCCATACTTGTTTGGGAAAGAATGGGGGGAGGGGGGGGGGTGTGAGTGTGTGGAGGTTGACTCACTGCCCCCTAACGAGCATTTCGTAAAAGATGACTCACTGAAGGCTTGCAGAAATCTGATGTATCAGGCCAAAGGACAGAGATATCACAACCTAGCTGTAAACCATCAAACAATGTTGCCAACCACCCTTTACGGCTGAAGACAGAAGAAGAAGGGGCACTCACGCAGCATAAATGAGAATAACATCCCCGTTGTCAATTTTGGTGTTGGCATAAAATGCCACGGCTTCAGCTGCTTTGATTATGTTGACTTGAATGAAGTTGTCTATTTCGTCCCGTAGTTTGGAAATTGCCTGCAAACAGAACCCAGAAATGGCTGAGTAATTGTCTGAATATATAAACAATAAACACATATGCCTGAAAACACCAACAGGAATAATAAAGACAAACGCACACAAACACAAATAGGGAAGCTCAGAAAAGAGTCTGAGAATACAGAATGAAACAAATTTCCTGACAATACAAACAGGAAAAGCTAAGATAACTGAAAATACTGATAGGAAAAGTGTATACAATTTTCTGAAAATACAAACAGAAACAAACAGGACAAATGTCTGATAGCTCCAGTGCTGACAAGCATTCTCTGTCTTTCTTTTTTTCTCTTAAATTTTTTTAATTAAATATTTTATGTCAGAAAACGCCAAAAAATAGCATGAGTTACAGACTATTTGCCACTTTAGTGGCTTCTGAATCCATCCCATTCAGACTGTTCCCCACTTTAGTGGCTTCTGAATCCATCCCATTCAGACTGTTCCCCACTTTAGTGGCTTCTGAATCCATCCCATTCAGACTGTTCCCCACTTTAGTGGCTTCTGAATCCATCCCATTCAGACTGTTCCCCACTTTAGTGGCTTCTGAATCCATCCCATTCAGACTGTTCCCCACTTTAGTGGCTTCTGAATCCATCCCATTCAGACTGTTCCCTACTTTAGTGGCTTCTGAATCCATCCCATTCAGACTGTTCCCCACTTTAGTGGCTTCTGAATCCATCCCATTCAGACTGTTCCCCACTTTAGTGGCTTCTGAATCCATCCCATTCAGACTGTTCCCCACTTTAGTGGCTTTTCATAAAGACACCCTAATACTGTTTTGTTTGCTGTGAAAATGAATTTATATAAAGTTTGTCATCATGCCTGGATTACTTTCTGATTTGTTTTAAATTGATTAGGTGTGATTCAATTTTATGTGACTTTTCCAGACCAAATGATAAGGGAAAAGGTCTAGATCTGTTCATACTTCTCTGTCACTTATAAATCACAGCCAGACAGTGACAACAGTCCTGATATTATGACTGATAATACAAATGACAAACCCACTGACGATAGTTTAGGTTAGGATGGCGGAAAAAATATTTCAATCAGATCATCATGTTTCAATCAGGTGTTTTCCCACTTTCGGTTGTTGTGAAATCTCACATATCATGCAAAAATGGTCATAACATCCAAAGTAGTTAAATTTACTGTTTTAAATAAAGACTAGCTGATACATAACTGAATAGAGAAGGCAAGTGAATTCTTAGAATTGGTTAGCAGTGTTGTTGAACAAGTAAAAAGTAAGGTAAGCACAACATGTTTGTGTAAATAATCTTCATATCTGTCTAACATCCTTGAGTCTTGTGTGATTTTAATAATATTTTGTTGTAATACTGACACTTAAATAGTTTAGATTTACTCTGCACCTCTTTCTCTTTATTTGATATACATCTCTATACAGCCAATATTTTTTCTTTAGGAAGGTTTTAGCTTTATCATGTTGCAGTAAAAAAATTCCGCTCAAAATTAATGCTGTCAAAACCCCAGAAAATATGTCGCCCTGAAAGAGTTAATTATGTCAAAAAAAATTGTTTTATTTGTTCCCAATAGCTGCTGGAGCCAACCATTTATCATTCTATCCAAACTTGCCAAAGCGGTTTAGAAGATTGATTAGTTGATTAGGTAATAGCTGCTGGGGTACAATTTGCTGTATCTCATTCTCTATTCATCTGAAAACGTAATTACATTGTGCCTGCCTGCAACATTAGTGTCATCCGGCTGACACATCCAACATTTTCAGATATTTGTTGCCCGGGTTAGCCTTCCTTCTTATAATAATTTTCTTCTTCCTGTTCACCAGCTGTGAACTCCAGCAGAAAATTCTGGTTGTTCGTCCACTTCTGGTATTGTTACAGAATTAGAGTTTTGCGTACACATCTGTTTTACAGATCTGGCTTATTTGTATGCAGAATGTTGGTTCCACGCCTCAGATGCCCTCTGACTCTGTAGGAAAGATGCCTAAATAGTCGACTCTTACGACATGCTTGTTGGGGGAGGGGGGTGTCTATTCTTTTTTCCTCCTACAATGGGGCCCCGGAACCCATACATGGGGTATCTCATCATCATCATCATCAAGTGCCTTGGCAGCTGATGTAGGTGTTTATGCATTCTCCACAGATCTTGGTCTCTGGTGTTCTGGATCAATTCCACTGATGATATTCCTCCATGCCACTGTCTTAAGCCATCCACCATCATTTCTCTTGATCTGCCTCTTCTACCAGTGATCTCTCCAGTCATCATCATATTTTCCAGTGCTCTTTTTCTCATCACACGACCAAAGAACCTTGTCTCCTCACTGCTGTATATAATGTTCTACTTTCAGTAGCCATTCCCAGGCATTCAATGTTGGTTATTCTGGCAGTCCAAGTTATTTGCAACATTCTTCTCAAGAACCACATTATTATCTATAATATAAAAATAGTGCTTCATGGACAAATTTCAAAATAATTTTTTTTTAAATGAAACAAACATCTTCAATAGCAGGGATAACAAATAATAAAGGAGTGTATTGAAGAAAACATTCAACTTACAGTTTCATCATCCATGTCGCTTGGTATTTTATTAATATGATGTTTTAAATGCTTAATTGCGTTGCCCATGCTTGTGCTGATAGGTCGACAATAATTGATGTACCTGTAGAGATTGAGTGGAACAATTAAAGGTTTTAACTTGTTCTATCCCAAGGCAGTTACTACTTTAACCTATTCTATTAAGTTGTGCTTGAAAGTTCAGATACAGCAAAACTCATTAGCATGAATTCAAAGAGACCCAAATATCAAGAATCTGTGTTTGAAGAGAAAAAAATGTGAGCCAGCCTCGGGATTAATAGTTGTGTTATGAATAACTAGATTTGTTCAATGGCTTCACCAGGGACAGTTAATGTAAATATAATTTTCCCATCCACCCCTCTTTGTCTCCATCACTGACATATGTTTATTTATTGTCTCCATCACTGACATATGTTTATTTATTGTCTCCATCACTGACATATGTTTATTTATTGTCTCCATCACTGACATATGTTTATTTATTGTCTCCATCACTGACATATGTTTATTTATTGTCTCCATCACTGACATATGTTTATTTATTGTCTCCATCACTGACATATGTTTATTTATTGTCTCCATCACTGACATATGTTTATTTATTGTCTCCATCACTGACATATGTTTATTTATTGTCTCCATCACTGACATATGTTTATTTATTGTCTCCATCACTGACATATGTTTATTTATTGTCTCCATCACTGACATATGTTTATTTATTGTCTCCATCACTGACATATGTTTATTTATTGTCTCCATCACTGACATATGTTTATTTATTGTCTCCATCACTGACATATGTTTATTTATTGTCTCCATCACTGACATATGTTTATTTATTGTCTCCATCACTGACATATGTTTATTTATTGTCTCCATCACTGACATATGTTTATTTATTGTCTCCATCACTGACATATGTTTATTTATTGTCTCCATCACTGACATATGTTTATTTATTGTCTCCATCACTGACATATGTTTATTTATTGTCTCCATCACTGACATATGTTTATTTATTGTCTCCATCACTGACATATGTTTATTTATTGTCTCCATCACTGACATATGTTTATTTATTGTCTCCATCACTGACATATGTTTATTTATTGTCCTGAGGCACCTACCCCTGCCCTTAATTTGACAGGTGAAGCTGTCACCCCACCACTACCCCCACGTGGCAGTAGCACCAACTCTAGCTAGGAAATACTGGTCAAACCACTATACTATCACAGTCCTCACTGCTAAAAGAAAATAATTGCCACTGTCCAGACTACAAATCTAAAGAGAGATGACAGCAAAATACAGTTTTATCAAAGTTAATCTTCAAGGCACTTTAAAAAAAATGTAGATACTCAATGGATACAACTCCAGTGATGTTAACCTTTAGTGACTGTGGCGTTAATTATCAGATATACATAGAAACCTTGTTGCAAATAGCACAGTAAACCTAGACATTGTGCTTTTGACAGTTTTTATTAAATAGAAATATGCAGACAGACATAGGGATTTTCAGTTTTACAACATAAGATACATCCCTGCTGGTAGTAAAACTGAGTTTTTGTCTTAAGTAAGTCGGTGGTAACAAAGTTTTACTGTAATGAAAAATTATTTATTTGTAGGCTACTCTTTTCAATTTCCAATCTGGACAAAGAACACTTACAAAATAATTTCTTTACTTACAATAAAGATAAAGTAATGTAGAGACTAATGTAATTTTGAAATACATTTACATAATTATGTACCTGTGGTGGTGAAAAGGGGGGGGGGGAAGAAGGGGGGATGAGGGCCTTCAAATAAAAATCTATATGTGCCTAATACTGCTGACATACTTAAAAAAAAAACTGACAGATTACAAACTCAAGTTTGGAACCAGACCAAAGCCCAGAAGTGGACAAACATCCAGAATTTTCTGCTGGAGTTTATGAGGAGAAGTAACATCAAAATTACTTTTAGAAAATCAATTATTTAAGAATAGATAATCTACTCACTTTATACATGGGTTAAGAAAGTTCTTTTCCAAGTCTCTCGACAGCTCCTTTCCATCTGGTGTTCTATATCTTGTGATTACCTGGGGGTAGGAAGATAAGTGGAGTAAAGACAAATAAGTGAAACACCCATTCCTAAAGAGCGGCTGAGAATTCAGAGCTCATGGGGAGACCCAGGTTCAAGTCCTTGGTAAGGAGATTTTTTCTTCAGCTAGGAGTAAAATTAAATTTTTAGTTTTCTGAATAAAATATTTCTATGAAAAAAAATACATTTGAGACAGTTCACACACATACAAAATGCAGAAATATTCCATTTTCAGGCACAAACAAACAAAAATTACACACTAAAGAAACAGAGTAATCAGTAAAAATGAATGCAGCGGTTATATAAATTTAATACATCAACTCATTTTTTACCATGTGACTGGACCACTGGAGACCATTATGACTAATGTGAAGTCATGACATGGAAATTGAACTAGTTATGTGGCCCTAAATCCTCAGGCTCAAGACCCTTCCTCCTCCTACACCACCCTAAAGACTGGTAGACACAGGAAGTGAAGACAGGTTTTCTGCCCCTTTTCACACCAATTCCCACATTCTTGTCCAGTTTTTTTTTTCTGCATTCATCCAAAGATGTAATTGTGTTGTGCCCATTTACAGCATGGCTGCGACTGTTGCACCTTTCAGCCCACACATCCAACTTCTGCAGGCATTTGCTAACTGGGTTAGACTTTCCAGTTCTTGTCCATATTTTAATAATGAATACTGTACTCATTCATATGTAACAGATCCTCTTAATCACACATGACAGATTCTGTCAATCACATATATTAGCTATTTTAATCATTCAAGTGACCCACTTAAAAACGAAAGTAGAGATCGCTTAGTTACAAGATGGCGTCGGTGGTCCACGAATAATGGCTCCTTTGCCTATCAGTTACTTTGAAATCCTGTTGCTCAATACTGGCTGTTCAGAATCGAATATGTGGGCTCAAAGTTATTCAGAAAAGGTCGCTCAACCAATCGACACCTAACTTACATAGCGATCTTTGTTCAGCCAAATAAATTTCACTATTTGCCATGCGGGAAGTAAATTTCTTTAATATCTCCTTTTTAAAGTGAATATATATACTAGGAATCGTCATTTTTGGATTCTGCGTCCATTTTTACATAAATATGGGCAGTTTTGCTGGAATCTGTACATCACAAAATTTAAACTTTCAATTTCTTCCCGGTTACTTCTTTAAAGCTGAATCGGCGATTTTTCAAAATGGCTACCGCATGGCCTAAACAAACTGTTTATCTCAGATTAATTAATCTAGTTATTTATAAAAACAGTTCAAAAATAATGCAAGTTTTATTTGTATTAATAATTTACCTTTCTTTAACTTTAATTTCACATGAGTTTTAATAATTTTAAATACCTGAAAATAATGTTTTAGCACGTTTTTAACCAAGGGTATTTTGCGTTAAAAATAGACACAGACAGTGGTTTAAATATTTTATAATAATAGTTTCAAATGAATATATAGTAGTTATTTAATCATTTTTTGAATCTTTAGCCATTATAGCATTTTTTAAGCCATAACCTATCATTGGGCATGAACAACATTTTTTGTTTGAAGCCTTTTTACCTGTTGACCCCCACTCCCCGCACCCAGACTGACATTTTGGACGCAGACAGTGGTTTAAACATTTTATAATATACTTTTAAATGAATATATAGTAGTTATTTAATCTTTTTTTGAATTTTTAGCCATTATAGCATTTTTTAAGCCATAACTTATCATTAGGCATGAATAACATTTCCTGTTTGAAGCCTTTTTACCTGTTGACCCCCACTCCCCGCACCCAGACTGACATTTTTAAAAAATGTCTGCCACACATTTCTGCACTATGATTTTGTGGTGCATATTTATTGTCTTAAATAGTATAAATAACAGTTATTATTTATGACTGATACTGTTTTAAAATTGACTTATAGATGATGATTTAGAAAGTTGATTAATAAAATTAATAATAATATATTATTTTCAACTGAATAAATTCACTTACTTACAACTTATGATTAATAATATTTAATCACAGATCACGTAGGACATAGATAAGTTAATAAAATATAATGTAATTTTTCCTCTTACCTTATGAAATGCTGCTCCATGAAAACACAACATAAATCCGAAGCGAATTACATCTCCATGAAAACACAACATAAATCCAAAGCGAATTACAAAGGAGCTTATTTAATAATTTTACTCCATGAAAAACATAGCACTGAGTCACAAATCGGGCATGAGCGGTTACCTTCGATTATTTTGAACAAGTAAATAAAATATCAAGCAGTGACTAGTTAAGAAGAAGAGGGGAACAATGTGGTGAAATGTCTCATCATCAATAAAATGAAAGAATAACTCACAAAGATTGAAAAAGGGATTATGTTAAATCAGTAAGAGGGGCGCTCATTTTCACTTGGTTATAAAACAATATAGGAATATAGGGGTCTCCGTATCAAAGTGGTCAAGCCGTTAACCTCGCGCTCGGAAGATTGTTGTACGTTCATTTACAACTGCATTGTTCGACTCGAAAATGCATTTTTTTGGTTAGCGGAGACCTCTGAGGGCTGTTGCTGGAGCTACGGTATCCAGGCTTTGTGCTAAGCTCTCGGCATGCGTTATTTGTTCAGTATTGTGGAGAAAGACAAAGCCATATAAAATCAGTAACAATGCAATGAAGTCAATCCACTCGCTATTAAATATTAATATTTTTTAAACAGTGGAATAAAGCAAATTTCGGTCAGATGTATGCACACACACAAAACATACACACACACACAAATAAGAGTGCGAGAAAAAGCATTTTTCAACAAATAGAAAAAGATGCATCATAACAGGAAGAATAGATATAAAAGTATATATATATATATATATATATATATATATTACAGTATACATCTTGCAAGACTCACTGGATAATTAATAATAATTAATTCATAAGGTATTTAATGAATACTGATAAATTTACTCATTTTTATGTTATTTAGGTTTGCATCACATCATATTTTTTAAAAAGGCAACAACTTTAGTTAGAGCTTGCTGTCCTGAAAGCAATGACATATGGTTGCTAAGGGGTTCAGCAAAAAACTTGAGAGTTATTGACATTAAACATGATAAATTTAGGTCCAGTTTTCACTTGGGAACACGCCGCCATCTTGTTTCTGTGTTTTCCATTATAATTTTTTGAGGGCACTTTCCGTCACTGAAATGGGAATATCTCCGCTTAGAATTGACATACAGACTTCATTGAGGTACCGTTGAACTCAGTTTTTCAACCTCTATTCAGCTGTCTTGGTTTAAAAGTAAAAAACCTAAAATAAAAATTTTGACTAAAATCCCTACATATATCAGATTCTCTCACTCACACAATGCAGATTCTCTCAATCATATTAATAATTCTCCCACTCAAGCCCTATAGATACCACTAACATATTACAGATTTGCTAAGATGTTACAGATTTATTCTCTCATTCATACATTACAGCTTATCTCATTCATACATTACAGATTCTCCAACAATACAGATCTATTTTCCTGTTCACACATTACAGATTCTCTCACTTCCACATCATACATTTTCTCACACACATTACAGATTCTTTTTTATGCACAATTATTAAAATTTTTGGCTATCTTCCGAATAACGGTCCCAAATTATCAAGGCAGAAAATATACCCTAATAGGGCCTCAGTCACGTGCCAATTGCGTACTTCCAGGGACTATATCGCCGCCGCAGAATTGCGAACTTCCAGCGACTTCCGCCACCGCCGAGAGTATCCACCCGCCGCGTGTCCCCCACGCGGCGTGGATTGGGGCTAAACTAGATGGCTAGGACTCACGAGCAAATAAAATGAAGGCAGCTGCAGGAAATGCGGTAGCTGCTGCTCGAGTCCCAGCCATCTAGTTTAGCCCCAATCCACACCGCTCATGCGGCGTGGGGGACAAAAGCGGGGGGATACTCTCGGCGGTGGCGGAAGTCGTCGGAAGTGCGCAATTGACACATGACTGAAGCCCTGTTAGGGTATATTTTCTGCCTCGATAATTTGGGACCGTTATTCAGAAGATAGCCACAAATTTTAATAATTGTGCATAAAAAAGAATCTGTATTTATTTTCTCCTGGCATTGTTTCTCTCCTTGACAAGGAGCCGCATCTATTTAAGTTGGCTGAAGTACCATTTCATACTTTGATCTCATTCCTAATGACTACAAATTAATCACAAAATGTACAGAGTAAACACAGAAACTGACCTCCTTCAATGTTGCCAGTAAGGCCATGCACCTCGCATTAGCACCAACAATGTTGTGATGAAAGTACTGGAAACCCAGGTTGAGAATGCTGTTGTCAATCTTGAGTGCGATACCACTGCAAGTAGAGTTTCACTGAATCAGTTTACCCTATCAGCCTACAATATCAATGCGATATCACTGCAAGTAGAGGTTCCCTGAATCAGTTTACCCTATCAGCCTACAATTATCAATGCGATACCACTGCAAGTAGAGTTTCACTGAATCAGTTTACCCTATCAGCCTACAATTATCAATGAAATCATTAACCTACAGCCCAAGGGATTTTTATTGTAAAATTATCTGGAACTATAAATCTACATTCTTAATAGACCTTTGTGCATTGAATGATGAGATAAAGGGAGTCCCCGTGGCGGAGCGGCTAGACGCTCGCCGCGGATCGGAAGGTCCTGAGTTTGCTCCCTGGTGGAGCCGGAGTTTTTTCAACAAAATGACCTTGGCTCCCAGGTCGACCCAGCCTTGAGTGGGTACCGGGTGCAGTCCTGGGAAGTAGATGCTGACCACATCACCCATCTTGTGCCGATTGGTCTACAAAAATATAGGTCTAGCCCTATATGCTCCAAATGCCTAAAGGCGTAGAAAAAAGTCTTTACTTTTTTTTTTAATGGTGGGATAACAAATCTCAAATCTGTTGACATTTTATATGATAATTTACAATTTTTCATTTGACAGTCTTATGGAATTTTATGCCATAACATGGTATGACACTGATAGCTGATAAGATATGCAGTCTTTAGTTTGAATAAATCCTAATATACTACATGAGAAACATTCAAAAACATTATCACATGTAAGTAGAAGAACAATATTTCAACATATTTTGTCTCTTCATAACTTTCTTTTTCTTCTCCTTCTTTGGTTCGATTGAAATAAATTATCTATATCTGCAATGTTGTCTCTAGTGTGAACTTCACTGTCTTTTGCAATTCAGTTAGTGGCCATAAAGTTTGGATTCTACCAATGAAATCCTGCCCGGAAATGTTGTATTTAGGACAGTCTTAAAGAATGTGATCTGTTGTCACAGGTGCCAGTCCACATGTGCACATGGCTGATTCGCCAATCTTTAATTTTGTGAACATGTTGACCGTGTCCTGTTCTAAGGCATCATAACTTTCTATTTTTGATGCTATATGTGCTAAGTCACATGTTGTTTTTTTTTGCATGTCATTGCTGTTCTGATTCAGTAGAAAAACTTAACAGTTGTTCTGTTTAAAGTGCTAGAATGACTAGAAATACCGTGAGAATCAAAAGTTCAGGGAATTTTTAGATAGGAAATGTGGGTTAATAATTTGAACTTTGGGAAGCCGCTGGTGTCGTGGCTAGACGCTCGCTTGCGGATCTAAGGTCGTGGATTCAGGTCCTTGGAACTTGGAAAAAGAATATAAAAATGTCAAACTTAGTCCTCTTTTAGCCGCCCGAAGGCCTGCTTTATCAAGGACGGTTTCTTTGCTATCTGAATTTAGTTTGTTTCTTTGTGGTGATCATTTTCGCCTAAGTTTGATTTCTTGCTGCTACAACATATCTGCTCGATCAGGCTTGGTGGGCGTAGTCGGGCTTTTTGGGAGTGGATTTGGCAGCCCTAAGAAGGGCTGCCATTTTTGCCTGGGGCGGCCTGGAACAGGGATGGGAAGAGCCAGACTTTTAAAAGAGAAAAAAAAGACCTTGACTCCCAACTCGACCAACCTTAAATGGGTATCAGGTAAGGTCCTGAGAAGTAAAGGCAGATGGTGTGATGTTGACATCCTCACCAACTGCCGACTGGTGTATAAAATATAGGTCCAGCCTTATAGGTCCAAGATGTCTGAAGGTGTGGGAAAGGGTCCTTTACTTTCTACTTTTAATCAGAACTTAGACAAATATGAAAATCCCTGGAAAGGAGGAATGTTTATTTTTATACATAAATTCTTGGGTGAAAGGATTCAAGCAAGAAACGAATACTATGTAAGGCCCCATACTTTCACTAGTCTAAAGGCCATCAAGGGGGTGACTTGAACAGTACTTCATGGCTCATCTTCATTTCTCATGACACAACTCAGATGCTTATTTATATTAAGACTGGGTAAATCCCAGCTTCTTTTTCTTCTTCGCTCTATCAAAAAAAAAAAAAAAGACAGCTGGTGTGCTGTGTTGGGGTTTACAGCTAGGCTGCAATATCTACACCTTTTGGCCCAATGCCTCGAATTTTAGCAAACTCCAAGTTAGTTACCTGCAACTGCATTTTACAGCACTTGCTAAGGGTCAAGGAGCATTTCTGAAAGTGCTAAGATAAATTATGGGTGAAACAGACAAGGACCAGAGTTGCAAGAGAGGACAGCATAGTCCTCAGGACTAGTCCTTGTCAGGACTTAGCCAGAAAAAGTCCACAAGAAAACAGCAGCATGCAACTAGACCCCCTAAGGCAGGGCTATTCAAATGGCCAAATCTGGCCCGCCAAGGCCTAGCAAGTGGCCCATGGATCACTTCTAGCTGTATTGTATTTTCCATCTTTCTATGCTGGTGCTGAGGCCTCTGGCCCGTGACAATCACCGTTTTTGAACATTTTGGCCCCTGAGCCAACTTGAATAGCCCTGCCCCAAAGGACTAGCTTTCAAGATCATAACCCTTGGATATCAGACAAATGGGATCACAGTTGATGCAGAACAGAACATCTTATTTTGAGTACAAGTGACAAGGAAGAAACACTATTGAATTCCCAACTATAACCATGATCATTTAGGCTGAACAGGATTTTTCATTATAGGAAAACTTTTTTTTGGGTCAACACTAACTACACTCACAGTATTTCTCTCTCTTTCTTCGCCCACATCTGTTCTTCTGTTTCACCCTGGACTGCTACATTCCCTCCGGACTTCTTCTTAGAGTTTTTCTCACCACCAATTTTGTCTCCTGCAGGTTTTGACTTGTCTACTGCAGGTTTTGACTTCTCTACTGCAGGTTTTGACTTTTCACCAGCATTTTCTTTTCGGCCTGTGAAACCAAAAAAAATCATGTGTCCATGTTAATGCTGTTAAAAACAAAAAGCAGACAATCTACATTCTCTGGTCATGTCATGAGAAGAAAAAACTGGAGCACATCGTGATGGTGGGAAAGTTGGAGGGTAAAGAAGAAGAAGAGGGAGACCAAGAAAGTTTGGACAGTTTGACACATCTGTATGATCATCTGTGTCAAAACTGACTGGAAGTACCTGAGACAGAAGGTTTTAGACAGACATGATCAGTCATGCCATACGGCATGGACTATACAAAGTAGAAACTAGCAGATTAATTCAACCTCAACTGTTTCTAATTAAAATATCTCAACCCACCCTACCTCACATACATAAGGTAATTTTCATAATCATGAGGGGTAACCAGTCCTCTTTCCGACTTCCTTCACTGCCTGAATAATTTCTAGACAATTCTGAAAACTGTTTAGCGCCCACTGTACAAAACTGGGCCATCTATCATCTTTGTGATGCTGTCCACTGTTAATCTTTTTTTCTCCTTCTTCTTTACGTTCACTGGCTGTAAACTCCAGCGGAAAGCTCTGGGTGTTCATCCAACTCCAGACTTTAGTCTTGTACTAGAACATGAGTGCTGCATGCGCACATGTTTCACAGTCTGACTTATTTGTATGCAGACTTGTGGTTACTTGCCTCTCAGGCAGATGTATTCCGACTTCAAAGGATATCCCCAACTAGTCAACTCCTATGATATATTTGTCGGGGAGGCAGTGGTGAGCCTATTTTTGGTTTCCTCACCACAGAGCCCTGTAAATGACGAGAACTGTCAGCAATGTGAACATGGCAGCTACATCATGACAATGCATTCATATAATCCTCCTACCTAACATTTTCTTGACCAAATACACAATTCCTCTGGTTCATCAGGTTCTCCCCATATGGTTTCTGGGGCCCCATGTTGGGAGGGGGGGGGGGGGGGGGAACAGACCCACTGTCCCCTCAACAAGCATATTGTAAAAGGCAACTAATTTGGGGATTTTGCTTGAAAGTCAGTTCTGCCTGAGAAGTGAGAAACCACAACCAAAGTCAAGAAGTAGATGAACAGCCAGAAATTTCCGTCAGAGTTTAAAGGTGGCGAGCGCGAAGAAGAAAAAGATCAGGTTTCATACTCCGCTAACGTAGCTTCTTGCAACTGTTCGCTCTTTCCCAAACTGAAAAAGGACTAGATTTCAGACTCAAGAAGACACCAGGCAAAATACAGCAGATGAGCTGAACTCTGTACCTTAACCCTTTCGCTGCTATGGACGAGATAACTCGTCTGCCCGGCAGACTGCTAAAGACGAGATAACTCGGCTGCAATTTTCTGTGCCCTCACTGCTAAGGACGAGATATCTCGTTCTGGACATTTTTTTACAGATTGCTAAGGACAGTAATTCTTAGGGGTGAAATAGCAATACACATTAACTTAATCTGATCAAACTGATCCGTTTACATACAATTAAAACCCTTATCGAGTGAGTTTAGGCGTATTTAGATGCATTTCACGTTATCCTGTTTCTTTGTTACCATAGAAGCATTGTCGGTGTTCGGTAATTTTTTTGCCCTGAAATATATTTCTGGTTTTGCGTTAGTCTAATTTTTTTTTTTAAAATACAAAATAACAAGAACATTTGTTTAAATAAAGAAGAATTAATTGAGTTTCTTTCAAGGAGTAGTAGTAAGGATCACTTTGAAACGTGTGAGTTATATGAGCTGGGTTATCTTCGCGGCACGCCGGCGGACGCGTGTACTTCTGGCTGTGAACAAGACTGACCAGTGACCATATGACCTAGCTATCTACATCGACTGGATTTGAAACGGATCCAACATAATCAAAAAAAAAAAAAAAAAGATATAGTCACGTAGTGACGTGATGATTAATATTAATTATATACTATACAACTGACATAAATGTGTTTGTCTATTAAAGTGTACAATACTGGTCTTTTTTTCAGTTCATAGTTTCATGTGAATTTCTAGTGTAGTTGGTATCACGTCTGCCTTACAATCTAAAGGTCCAGCGTTCAACCCCTACGTGCCGTTTTTTTTTTTTTTTAAATTAATTATTTTAAATGCAAATTTTAAATTTAAGCTGTTAGCATTTTCGGCAACAGATAACCAAAGAAATAATTAATTGAACATACTGTCACGTGCGTTCAGGTGGATTTAGATGCTTTACACGTTATGTGAAGCGTGGTTGGTGTACTGTGCACATTCATTATATAAAGTTGTTGTGGGGAAAAACACACCTGTTGCCGAATTTCACTTAATGTTAGTAAGAGAAATTCTACATAAATATTGCAAGGAAAAGAGAAAAAGTGTAGGAGGACAAAAAAGTGAAGATCTGCCACTTCGTTTAGTACAAAGGCATTCCCCTTCAATAATAGAGTCCGTAACATCGCAGAAAAAATTCCCAACCAGAAAGTGTGTGGTATGCGCAAAAAGCAAAAAACGACGGAAACCCAGATACATGTGCAAGGAATGTGATTTGGCATTGTGTGTCGCACCTTGTTTTGAAATATTTCACACACAAAGATATTATTAATAATAATAAAAACCATGTATTTGCTTACTAAAGTGTTTTGTGTTTGCTTTGTAAGTTTGTAGTGTTTTCTTTTTGTTAATGAGTTTTCACAGCGTAGTAATAGCGCGTCTGACTTGTCAGCGCAAAGTTCAACCACACGCCTTCAACGATTTTTTATTTTAGGTGTACAATTTTTACCCCGTGCCGTAAGCGCGTCTTCTGCTTTTGAAGGAAAAAACGGTATTCAGCACAGGGGGAAAGATTAGCTCTCGCCTGGCTTAGCACAGTGGTTACGTTGGCTGGCGGAGGGCGCAGCAGCGAAAGGGTTAAAGGCCTTCCTGATTTAAAAGAAAATTATTCAGTTTTTCAGTTCTATGTTAAAAGATGATGGTGTCGAACAGTACACACTTCTCAGAAAACTTGAGAATATAACTAGAATGTATTTATACTGGAACCAACAGAGGTATAGAGATAATGGCAGACCCAAAAAAACACATGGAGGGGAACTAGAGAATGAGGTTAAAAAGACAGGGAAGACATGGGGTGAGCTACATGAGACAGCAAAAGATAGGATAAATAAGTGTAAGTTCGTCAACAGCTATTGCTTCATGAAAGAGTAAAGGTAAAAGAAGAGGTTCGATGCTGACAATGTCAACTGTTTAATTAGTTTGCAGTTTTTTTTCCCCTGTTGATAAAGGCTGAAAGGAACATTTGGATATAATTAATGTGTAATTATTTGCCTCTACTGTGCTTTCTAGTCACAGTTTGTGTTGTGTTACAATAAACTCAGTATGACAACAGCTAGAAGAACCAACCTGTCGTTGTACTAGCAGAACTTGCTACGCCAGCAGAAGGCTCACTTTTCTTGGCATCTTTTGCAGCTCTCTGAGCTTCCTGTTAAAAATTATTAACATATGATTTTTTACAATGAGCAATACATCATTCTTTCTTCTTCTTTAAGTCCTTTGGGGGGCTGCGTGGTCTTGGGGCATGGCGTCCGCCTCAAGTGCTGGAGGTTCAGGCCCCGGTGAAGGCTGGGATTTTTTTCATGTGGATTTCTAGTGATTTCCCTTGGCCTCTTGGTAGTTAGAGAGGACGCCTGTGTGTATTGTTGCACACGTTAAAAATAATCCCTTGGCAGTTGGAAATCAAAAATGAGTAGCCTAACGGCGCTGCCCGGGCAAAAATTTGGAGTTCAAAATCCACCCACAAGTATTTCAGGATCATCCCTGGTACTACGAAGTTTGTGCAGTCATTATAAAACAAAAACAGAAGGAGATTGATACAATTACATTTAAAACTACAACAATTTACAGTAACTTCTATGTGGGCTTTTTTGTGTGTAGCATTATTTATAGTCTTTTAATGCAGCAGTATTGATACATTTCTGTAAAAGGGAAGATTTAAAAGATTCAAAATGACGAAGCGAGAAACAGGTGAGGTAATAATCAGTGTCAATGAAGTATGTTAGGAGACTGAAGACTGAGTGAAAGAATGACAGAAAGACAGTGGTAAAAGAAGAATGAGGGAATAATATATGTCCATACATACTTGGACTGCCCTTCTTTCTGCTCTCATTTGTGCCTTTGACTTCTGCTCCCCGTCTGCTACTCCTGGTGTTGTGTCTGCTTTACTCTTAGCCTTGTGTTCACCATCGACAGCACTGACTCCCTTCACAACTTCTTTTGTTTGTGCCTTTGGCTTCTTCCCATGATCACCTTCTGCCCTGCTGCTTTGGGGCTGTTCTTGCAATTGACCTTTAAATGTAAAATTAATTGTTATTAATAATTGTTGTTTGTTCATTAAATGGACAGTTCTAGAACAAAATAAACAAACAAAATTACAACATGTGAGAAGAGATGTATAAGAAATGTGGCAGGGAAAACAAGAAGAGACAATCATCAACAAAGAACTAAGAACAATGGTAGGCAGTGTATCAGTAAATAATTTAATCGAACATCAAAAAATCAGAAGGTTTGGTCATCAGAATGTAACAAAATCAATCAGCAGCTACAGCATACCAAAGCAGAACAGCGGCTATAAGTCAAGAGGCCAACCAAGAAAGAGATGGGGGGAGGGAGTTAAGGAGACACTACAGAAACAAAATATTAACACAAGCTACGCGACTATAAAACAACAGAAAACTACATTTAACTCTTCTCTGCAACGCTTTACCGCTTCAGCTTAGCAGAACCAAAAAAAAAAAAATAAGTTTGTTCATTCCTTGGCTGGCACCTTTCTGTCCTTCCAGATGATAGTGTTATATTATTTTATAGAGAGGCTTGGGAATCACTGCAAACTGAGGCCAGGGGTAAAGTTCTTCCTTTCCACAGAACAAAGCCACAACAGTATTGTAGAGACCATGTGTTACTCATGCAGCATGAGCCCTCACTCAGCCTGCCTGTTTACTCTAAAGACAAGGTAACAACAATACGTTTACTTTTTAATAATAAAAAGTTTTAAAAAGGTTAAAACAAGAGGAACGGCTTCACCTCCCCGAGTTTTATCGCATGTTACCCAGTCTCTCTGTGCAGAAATGCTAGTCGATATCCAAGTATATCGCACAAAACAAGAACTCCATACAAAGTGCAACAATTAATGATTTTAATATGGCTCAAACAAAAATGCTAGCTTTTAAGCAAAGCAAGGAATCCAAAGAGGCAACCTTCACCTATGACCTGGAAACTTTTCATCGCCGCCCGATAAGTAGACAACAAACAAGCCAACATTTATTTTTTTTACCTAGTCAGAGTTGCACTGTTACGAAATCAGCAATGAGCAAAAGGCTAACATTAAATTAACTCAGAAAAAGCACCACTGAGATAGTTGAATTAATGCGACAAGTTTATAGGGATAATTGTTTATCTAGTGCACAGATTTTCATGTGGTATTCACGTCTCAAAAGTGTATGGTGTGGAAATGATTACTAATGCAACTAGTCCTGAACGCCCAATTCCTGTTCAACCTGTCTAACTTGAGTATTCATCACCTGGCAGTTTTTTCCTTCTTTATGAAAATGCACTGGCTCACCGGGCGGTAGGTGTACAGGAATCTTTGGCCCAAAAACAAGTGTATATTCTCAACCATCCACTCTATTCCCCAGATTTGCCTTCCTGTGATTATTTTCTATTCCCAAAATAAAGTTACCATTGAAAGGATGCTTCTTTAACAATACTGATGACATCCAAAGGGTCGTAACATCAACTTTAAAGGCCATAAGAACATAAGAACTACAGAGGTCGTTCCAGTGTTTGTTAGAACATCCAAAGGGTCGTAATATTAACTTTGAAGGCCATAACAACAGAAGAACTACAGAGGTTGTTCCAGTGTTTGTTAGAACATCCAAAGGGTCGTAACATCAACTTTAAGGGCCATAACAACAGAAGAACTACAGAGGTTGTTCCAGTGTTTGTTAGAACATCCAAAGGGTCGTAACATCAACTTTAAGGGTCATAACAACTGAAGAACCACAGAGATCCTGCCAGTGTTTGTTAGAACGTGCCACTTGCTGTATCAATGCACAAGGGGCTGCTTATCTTGAATAAAATACAGGTTATATCTTCAACTGTTGATTATTTTAATTTTTATGGAGTTAGTCTCATTACTTGTCGGACCTTGCAGTTCCAGCAACAGTTCCCTAGAATCTCCATAAAGGAATTGCCAGAGGAAATCAATCACAGTCCCTGAAAGAAACCCATGATCTTCAGAACACTAGACAAACAGCTTAACCATGGAGACGTGGCACATACTTTTGTTCCTTATCCAAGATGGCTTGGTTATCCAATCTCACCCCCAGGAAATAATGACAGGAAATAAAGCAACATGTAATATCAATAGAAAATTTCACTAGAAAGAATGGTCCATGTAAAAATTAAAAGATCTGTGCTAGATTTGCCTTGAGCAGGAAAGTGCATGAATCAGGAGAACTGGCGTGGGAACCGAGTTTATTTCAGGCGTGCTGTGGTGGCAGTGTCGTTCTGTAAAGGACATGACACATGATGAAGATGACGATGATGATATAATCTTGGGTTAGTTCGACGTTAGTCTCCCCATTTACACACCCTTACACACTAGCTCATTTCTGATTGGTCGACCTTCAGCCTAGGAAACCAAACAAGAGAGTGGGACACACTCGTAACTTCTAGGAAAGTCGACCAGCCCAACAAAATTATCAATGAAAACTGACCTACTTTGTTTGGGGAGACTAACGTCGATCTAAATTAATCTTGTAACTTCTGAATCTGAGGCAAACACTGGGCCACTCATCATTTCTCACATATATACCCGAACCCACTCAGCATTTCCCAACAAATATACCCAACCCACTCAGCATTTCACAACAGATATATCCTAACCCACTCAGCACTTCACAAAAAATATACACCAACACACACATTTAACAATGACTGCAGTTTAAATATTGAGTAACACATTGATACTGATCTTGTTATGCTGAACGTTTGTTTTCTATTAATGAATACTGTCTACAATGCCAAAAAGTTAGATGTAGTTTTCTGTTGTTTGCTAGTTGTGTAGCTTGTGTTAATGTCATACTGCGTTTTTGTAATGTCTCTTTAACTCCACCCATCCATCTCTTTCTTGGTCAGCCTCTTGCCTTGCAGCCAGCTGTTCTCATGTGGTATGCTCTAGCTGCTGGCTGATTTATTACTGATACATAGAGCACAAACTATAACATGAAGCTCACAAATATTTCATACAAATAAAATATGGGTGTTAAAATGCCATACTTTTCTGTTGTACTCCGTCACATTTAGGTGTTTCGTTGCTCTGCTTTACTTTGCCAGACTGCATTTGTATTTTTGCTTCTGGTATTTCCCTGTTTTTCTCTCCCTGCTCTGTATGTTTAGGTGTTTCTGTTCTGGGTGTATCTTTTCTTAGCTTGCTTTCATCTGTAGTTGGTGTCGAAGATTTGCCGGTTTCAGATTCTTGCTTTGGAGATTTCAGCTTCTGCAGTTGATTAGCTTTATTTTCTTTCTTTGATAAGTGTTTTTCATGTGTTTTCCCATCTGCACTACTGTCTCCATGACTTGATATTTCTTCTCCTCCTGCTTCATGTGTTCCAGTCTTGTTTCTTGAAACTTTTCCCACTGCTTTGCTGTCTTTTAACTCTTGCTCTTCCCCTCTGGCTACACGTTTTTCCGGTGGGTTACTCTCCTGTTTGCTGTCACCATTGACTGCAGCTGGGGCTCCTTCTGCCTGACTTGCAGCCGCAGAGCTTTGACTTGTTGACTGAGACACTGGTGCTGCCGAAGGAGCACCGTCCCCTGATGCTTCTGCTTTCTTCTTGTGCTTGCGCCTTTTTTTACCACTTCCTTCCTGGGCTTTCTTTACTTCTGATCCCGGTGATATAGCTTTCCCACTATCTGCCATGGTAACTGTCAAAGATAACAAACTGCAGACAATTAAAAAAAACATTTATAAGTGTGTGTGTGTGTGTGCACGTGTGTGTGTGAGAGAGAGAGAGGGGAGCGAGAGAGAGAGAGAGAGAAAGAGAGAGCGAAAAAGAGAGAGAGAGAGAGAGAGGGGGGGGGGGGGGGGTTGCTTAAAAAGCTTCTGAATAATATACAGGACAATTTGTATCATTTTTCTTAATAGAGAACAATGTCATAATAAAATATGACACCTCATTTAATAATACTTAGAAATTGGCACATAAGAGGTCAATGTCTTTCTAAAACTTTCATTTCTAGCATCCTACAAGTCATTACATGTATTCATATCTTTCCCAGCCAAGAGAGGCTATTTAGTAGCTCAGCAGTCATTTCTGTTCAATTTCCCTCTTATGGTGCATGAACCAGAACTGCAAAATTATAATACACATTCCTTGAACAAAAGGTGCAGATACTCACAAGGTGTACAATAAAAAATAGTGTAAATTACAGTAGTGCTGGACAAAAAAGGATGCCTTTGAAAAGGTACCAGTACTACGTACCACTGCATACCATCAGAAAAAAGCTGTGAATACACATGTTTATTTCTTTGACATCTTATGTAAAACTGGTGTGTTTTTTTAAATCCTCCATTATGGTTCATCATTTTTAAGAAAAGGTAAGTGTTTTTAAATCCTCCATTATGGTCCATCATTTCCAAGAAGTGGTAAGTGTTTTTAAATCCCCTATTATAGTCCATCCTTTCTAAAAAGTTTTTAAAATCCTCTATTATGGTCCATCATTCCTCCATTGTGGTCCATCATTTCTAAGAAGTGGTAAATGTTTTTAAATCCTCCATTATGGTCCATCATTTCTAAGAAGTGTTTTTAAATCCTCAATTGTGGTCCATCATTTCTAAGAAGTAGTAAGTGTTTTTAAATTCTCCATTATGGTCCCTCATTTCTAAGAAGTGGTAAGTGTCTTGAAACCCATTATGATCCGCCGTTTCTAAGAAGTGGTAAGTGTTTTAAAATCCTCCATTATTTATACCAACTCAGCACAGTTTTAGGGTCTTATGAGATTAGTTAATATCGCTATAAGACAGAAGAGTTAAAACTACATTTATTAGAGTAGAATGAATTAGCGTTACAGAAGAACTGAAGACAGCAGTTTGAGAAATAAATGCACTGCGATTTGATTGGTGCTAAAAGATTTAAGAGTGGAAGTATAAACTCCTGTTCATGAAAGCTGTTCTAATTCATTATATCATTAAAATTAATTTAACTTTTCTGGTCAGGCCATTTATTACTGAATGGGTTTTAGGGCCCTATTATGGGAAAACATGATTAGACCCACTACCATCCTAACAGGCAGGATAGTCAACTAATTAGGGGTTTCCTTCAAAGTCGGAGTGCATCTGCCTGAGGGATGAGGAACCAACAGTCTGAATATAAATAAGCCAGATCTGTAAAATGGATGTGCACTCAACACTCAATTCTGCAATAAGATTCCAGAAGTGGTTGAACAACCAGAAGTTTCTGCCGGAGATTACAACCAGTGAAAACAAAGAATAATTTCATGACAGAGTTTAGAACAGCATGTGACGAGGCAATGCCAAACAATGTGTGGGCAAGCTGTCACTGTCTGGTATCTCTTCTCTTTTTTCCCCTCCCCCCGGTCCCCTCGCTGGTTTTTTCCACGTGTTATATCCAAAATCAGTGTCTTTGCTTCTTCATTCCTGATTTACTTGAACTTGTTTAGTTTTCTCCTGAAGCTCCACATTAGTGATTCTATTCCTTCTATTACGCATAGGCACTGGTTAAAAAATGTCTGGAGTTTATTGGTAACTGTTTTAGTATTTTCCCATGTTTCCGCTGCACACAGCAGTACTGATTTTACATTAAGTTTATCACTAGTTTTTTTTCTTTCTTTCTTTGATATTCACAGATTTCCTAGTGCCAGGAAAAATGAATCTGGTATAAAAAGTAAAAACTATTTTTCCCCATAAATCCAGTACATATTCAAATTATTATTTTTACATTTCACTATTCTCTTCTGGGCTTTGTTCTTCATGAGCATTCCTATCCTCATTATGATATTATAATGGGAAATATTCAGATTTGTGTCACTTCAGCACAGTTGAGTTGACAAGAATTGACATCACAGCACTCAGGGCATTCCCATGCATGCTCAGTCCTCATCTTCAGCAGCCAGTGCAGAGTTCCAATACTGATGGTACCGGTCACAATCTGGTTTTATGTTCGTCTTGCCTCGCCTCTGAGTGTAGTCAGCGGGCCAGTCCCTCTGGTTACACCCAGAGGTCTCATTCTCTCCAGACCATAATAATCTTCTATCTCTACTGATTCCGTTGCTTGTTCCCAAAGGGCCTTAACCATATCTGCCTTGTGATGTATCAATTCACCACCCAGTGGAGCAGATCCAGCCAGTCTGTCTGCCTGTTCATGACCCATCATGGAGTGAAGAAAATATCCAAAGTATGCTCTTCACCAAGTTTGATTCATGAATTGTAACCCTCAGTAATAAAAACACACATAATCAATATTATTAGTAAACTGCTTCTAATATGTCTCAAGAAGAATATTTTTTAGATCTATATATTATTCCGTTTGGGTTATATTTTTTAGATTCCAAATATTAATTCATAACTCTTAACGGATTTTGCTTGATCCGTTTAATTTACATTATTTATTTATTTTTTACCTGACATCATCTTCACAATAAATTCCTTTCAGCAACAAAACAGCTCTAAAAGCAATTTAAACAACTTTAACAGTAAAAGTATGCTCTCTTTCCAGCATAATTTAAAAATATTTTTGAAGAGTTACATTGCTGAATTAGTTAAATTCAGAGAAAAATACAATCATGAGATCTAGTAATCTGGTAATCTTAGTTTCAGCTTCACAGCAAACGGGTCACCCCATAGTTGCTCCGCTCCTGTGCCAACGAAAAACACACAGAATGTTTATCACAGTCCCTTGTGGAAAGATTGACAAGACTGCTGTCTCAGCATATGCACTAGCATACACACGCAATAAAAGCATACAGTAGCCAACCGAAGTGCTAAAACAAACAGTCTGACATTAGAAATGCAGTTAAATATGGATGGTAGCAGAAGTCACCAACAGATCAGCAGCTGCACATGCGATCAATTTTAATCACATACGGGCACCACCAATATTGTGACATCAGGCATCGTGCCATTTTCTGAATCTACAATTTACACCACCACGTTGGTCACAGTAAAAAAACATTTCAAATGAAATCCGCAGATCACAGTGTCACGCCATGCACTCAACTCAGAAGCTGGGAGACGAAACTATATCCTTTTTTAGTCTACAAATGGAGCAAAAATGCAACGGCCACCGTCTGGCAGAAGCAAAATATCTACCACGGCTCAAAACAGTGGTCATGCCACAATGATGAGATTAATTCTATCATGTTATGTGAGTGTCTCATATTCACTGGTTTGGTTTACATTTTTCTTTTTTTTTTTCATTAAAAAGTTATGTTATACTTGTTGATAATTTAAATAAAATAAAACTTAATAAAACAGCAAAGCACGCAAACTGAACTCTAGGGACCAGGTAGATAATCTGACATTCATTCATTCATTCATTCATTCATTCAGTAGCATGTCCCTCGTGGAACCTCGCTGCCATAACAACCCTCCGGAAAACCTTCCTATCATGAGCAAGATGTCCTGCGTCTGATACACCCATCTGGAGATCATCTGCCACATCCTGCACCCATCTTCTCCTTGGCCTTCCTCTTCCTCTCTTCCCAGGCATATACCCCTCCATTATTGTTCTCTCTAGACCTCCATGACGTTTCAAGTGACCAAAATATTTCAATTTTCTTTGTTTTATTGTCTTTACTAGCCAACCCTCTTCAGTATTCAGCTCTTGAAGTATGGATGCATTTGTTCTTTTCTTTACCCAAGATATTCTTAGAACCTGTCTGTAACATTTATATTCAAATGCATTTATGCGCTGTTCCGCTTGTTTAATAAGTGTCCAGGTCTCACAGGCCTATGTTGCAATGGGAAAGATGCATGCTCTTAAAAATCTGACCTTTGTAATTCTATCTGTACAATTCCATAATTTATTCAGTTGTTTTAGTCTCTGAAGAGCAATTGATAGTCGCCGTTTAATTTCTTTCATTGTGTCACCATTGTTGGTAACCAGTGACCCAAGATATTCGAAATTTTCCACCACTTCCAATCTTTCCTCATTAACATATATTTCCTTCTCCATGGCAGTTTTGTTTGTATGCATTATCTTTGTTTTTGTTGTGTTAAGAAATAAGTTATGATTTTCACTATTTCTTTGGAGTGAGGTTAATAAGTTTTCTAAACCATTTTGTGATGTTGATAGTAATACTGTATCATCAGCATAACAAATTTCTGGTATTTCATGACCACCGATGTTTAGGGCATAATATTGTTCCTTGTTTATATCATCTCTTACATTTCTCATTATATTTTCTGCGTACAGGTTGAACAAATTCAGTGACAGCACACATCCCTGACGGACTCCTTGCTTGATGCCAAACCAGTCTGATGTCTCTCCATCTATTCTGACTGCTGCTTGTTGGTCTTGATAGAGCATATTAATGAGCTGCACTATATGTGATGGAAAGCCCATATTCCTCATGATTTCCCAAAGCTTCTGATGTTGTACACAGTCAAATGCTTTTGAATAATCCACAAAACATAAGAACAGATTTACATTAAATTCTCTAGTCTCTACACTTCTCTATTATTAAACGCATGTTGAATATATGATCTCTTGTTCCTCTTCCCTGTCTAAATCCAGCCTGAGCTACATTAATCTCTTCTTCCATTTTCTTTTGCAGTCTTCTCATTATAATTTTTAGTAGAATTTTACTTGCATGACTGATCAGGGCAATAGTTCGATAGTTTGTACATAATTTCAGGTCACCCTTTTTTGGTACTATCATCAGGGAAGGCTCGCTCATGGGCCACTCAAACATCCAAGACCTACAACGGATTGCAACGGACCGCCGTGCATGGAGAGTCACGACCTCTGCCCTATGTGCCGCACTCGACACAAGAGGAAAGACTAACTAACTTTTTTGGTATTGGAATGAAGATAGTTCTCTTCCAGTCTTTTGGCCAAATACCATATTTCCATATCTTTTCACATAATGCATGATAGATTTTTATGCTTTCTTCTCCTCCCGCTTTAATAAATTCAGCTGGTATCTCATCACATCCAGGTGATTTACCATTTTTCAGGCTCCTTATTGCCCATGAAATTTCATCTAATGAAGGTTCAGGTTCTGCCTCTACTGTTACTGGTTCATGTATATCATTCATATCCTCACTGTCATTCATATCATACATTCCGCTGCAGTATTCCTGCCATCTTCCTAGAATTTGTCTAGATTCTGTTAAAGTGTATTTCCCAACTTGTCACAAATAACATTTAACTGAGGTTGAAAATCTGACATTGCATCAAGTAAAAAAAAATTAATGTATGATCATCACATTATATTGGGAGCACGACGTTATATTTTACCTCTGTTCTGTGTTGTTGGAATGAAATTATGGCACAAATGTTTACTACAGTATTTGCACTGTATAGTTTTGCATCATTCCGGAAATAACATAGAGGACATTTTTAGAAGATATAATTAAAAAAGTAACATTTCCGAAACGAAACAAATTAATCAATCAGACCGCCCCCAATACTTGACGCAATTTTAGTGTAATTTATAGCCCCACTTCGGCTTTGATCGGGGGGCCCTAAAGTAACCTAACCTGTTGGTTGAACGGGGTTTCTGAGACCTGTCCCCGGGTGATTCTCATCCGAATGGTAGCACTTTGTATCACTAGTGCTTATCGCTCGGTTGTGAGTTATGATTTATCTTCACGGCACTCCGCCTAAGTCCATAGGTGCTCATTTACCCCTTCAACATATACATCAGCGTCCCGCTGTTGATAGTCCCAGTCCTTTGTTGGGACATGTTCTTGCTCTCTTAACAAAGATGTGGATGTGATGCTCCCTAAATCCTCCGAACGTCCTACCTCTCTAATAGCATATCTGCATGATCCGTGGGCCGCCCTCTGTAACTAAGACAGAGCCAGCTAATATGTCGACAACAACACCCGCATGCCGTGGGACAAAGAAAAAAGTAACTCCGCGCACAGTGGTGTTTTGTAATGACTCGATCCACTGTCTGCGTACAAAGCCTGCCTTGACCCGCAGTATCATGTTCATGGAAGCACTCAGCACACACACATGAGAATAACCCTGCGATGCTAGCCACATGAAAACGCGTGTCACCGCCATCACCTCCATTGTCCTGCAAGACTGTCCTCTCCTGGCGGAGCTGCGGAGCGACATATGGCAACACCCAGTAGAACTGACAACTAAGCTTTGGGGAAACCTAAGAGACCTTGAAAAGACATCCCAGTTTATGACCCACAGTGGATTATGCGCATGACCAGAGATCGCTGAAGAAGAAGAAGATACTGCTAGTAGTCACAGAGAAGACACCACTGGCTTCATGGACTGTTCTGCCTGCAGAGCATGCAGTAAATGCTAGGCCTGCACAGAATATCCGCTTCGTATTCGCTTCGGGGCCGAATAGTGGACCTTATTACTATTCGGTATTCAGCCGAATAGTTGCGGTCGGGCTGAATACGAACAGTGGCTACCTTAACCCGTTTCTGCATTTCCTGGGGATGAACTGAAATAACTCCCTCATTAACACAATAGCTGCTGGTGCCTAAGTCTGTCGTAGCGGGGGAAACTGCGACCCAGTTGCGTGGTACAGCAGCTGGCAAGGTCTTTGCCTGCTGACTCGACAGAGACATTACAGCAGAGGTTCTCAAACTGGGTGCGTATAATAGGGGTGCCGAGGCGAAAATCAAGAAAAGTCGGCTATAAATTGTGATTACATTTTGGCTTAAATTTTAAAGTGGAAAATGTGGTCTATACAATAGTAACTGTTAGCCTCGTCAAGAAAGCCCTTATATTTAAAGGTATGTTGGTATTTGTTCGCTAGCACAGCTGCCACTTTTATTCCATGCGGATGGACTAATGCCATCCCCACAACCCAACCCTGGTTACGCCCAAGTGGCCAACCCCTCCTTCCCTCTTTAGACACTCAGTGTACGCTGTTATGTCTGTTGGCGTCTACTCCGCCCATTTCCCAGGTATACTGACCCTTTTTCGCTTCCTGTCCGCGCGCTGGTGATATATAGTGTCCGCGCGTTGGTTAGTACCTGTCCTAGTCATCCTGTTGAACGAAGTTTTTCGCCAGGGACACAGATGAGTATCATTTTTTTTTTTTTTTACATTAGAGTCCTATGTAGTCACTTCATAAATAGAGCATATTTGTGTATGTGTACTGTGTTTTTCTTTATGTGCTGATGAAGGCTAAACGCTGCAATGTCCTTTGTTTGTTTATTGTGATCGATTTTATAAAGCTAACATAAAGTTTTTGTTTTTTCTTACCCACTTTTTCTCTTCCCTATAATTTTCTACCCCTTTAAAAACTTATATTTAAAGGTAATGCGTTCTTTTTTTTTTTTTTTTTTTTTTTTTTTTTTTTGTTGCTTGTGTGTGTGTGTGTGAGTGTGTGTCTGTATGAGAGAGAGAGAGAGAGAGAGAGAGAGAGAGAGAGAGAGAGAGAGAGAGAGAGAGAGAGGGGGAGAGATATCATGCATGTTTCGTTCTTCCAGGATGTCTTCTCACAAATCAAATTTGAAAATATTGCTAACGAGAATATGAAGGGGCGTTTAAATTACATCGAACGAAGGGCCGAGAAACGTTTTGAAAAGAAGCGGGAGCCCGAAGACAACTAATCACAGACATCAGAAGGAGACAGTCGTCATTTTTCGGCCATGTTATGAGAAGAGGGAAAATGGAACATATGGTGACCACTGGAAGCCGGACTCTCTAGCGTAGTTGGCTAAACCGGACTGCGCGGTGACCGGGTGAAAAACTCCTTGTGGTCCGGGTTCACTCCCGGGGGTAGCCAGAAAAGCCACATTTTCTCCCAGATTTACGGTACCAATAATGGAATCGGGGCCGAAGGGTTGCGATATCCATAGTACCGAGCCAAAGGGTTAACAACTCATGGTTTCTGGACATCAAAAAGAAAAAAAAAGTGACAACTGGAAATATCTGTGGAAGGAGGGATAGAGGAAGACAACGAGAGAAGATTCTTGACAGTCTTGTTGCATGGCATGGAGGTGTGTCAGCACGTGAACTAATATATGCTGCAGGAGATCGCAGATTGTGGCGGGGCATAATCGCCTACGACAGTCGGCAAGGCACCTGATGATGGTGATACACTATTCGTATTCGACCGAATAATTGGTCCCTCTATTCGTATTCGGCCGAATAGCGAAAGTCACTATTCGGTACAGCCCTAGTAAAAGCCCATGCACTTTTTTGTCCTCGTACAACCGACCCATCTGTGTAAATTAGTATATCCGCCTCATCTGAATTTTCACATATAAGCGCGTTGATTATAGCACTATAAGGATACTGAAGACTGCTCTCAATTCTTTTGTCATCAACACAGCAACATGTGAGGCTGCTGCACAAGACCGTTCTGGATGGCGTTATGTCCCTCAGGCATGGTGCATTGACCTGCCAGGCAGCGGAAGTTGCACAGGCAGAGAAACGGAGGCAGGCTAGAAAGAATCATACTGCAGCTTCCATCTGTTGTCCGCACTACTCAAGAACTTTCCTGGCTCATATTGGACTAATCAGCCACCTTCGTACTCATAATCATTGCTACTTTTGATGAAAGTGGTCTTCATCACTCGTGATGGACGAACAACAGATAGATAATGTTATTGGTTTACTGACTGACTGTTTCACTGAACACTTCTGAGATGTTCAGCCACCTCTGGGAGTAAATATCACTTCGTCAAGATGATCGGAACACTGAGATCTCTGAAAAATTGTACCACCCCAAGATACATTTACTGATAGTTAACATGAGAGCTTTGCTACAATGTCTCCTATCTTATTCTCCAAAATGGCACCTAGGAGCTTCACTCCGAGGGTATGCAATCGCATTAGGGCTAGCGATTTGTTACTATCTGCTAGTCTAATCCGTATAACGTTGAGTATATCCGTCATGTGCATGCATGTTTCCCGCATGCAGTGGTGTAGTGCCTGTAAGCTGGGCTGTTTGTTCATTACCTTGCACTCCGACATTGCAGATGTGTAGATCCAGGTGAAGGAGGTTAAGTGTGACTTCAGAATAGGGTCGACCAGAATTGGGGCTAAGACGTCACCCTACAAGTCCGAGTCCCAAGTCATTGCCACCAAGTCAAGTCTAAAGTCACCAAGAATGCTTCAAAGTCGAATCCCGAGTCAAGTCACTTGATGTATCAAGTCATTTGCAAGTCGTGCATATGGCAGTGCTTATGGATTAAACTAGGTAGTCTAGATCACAATGGCTCAATGGCTGCTTGTTCTGCTACCCATACAAGTGCTTCTCTAAGCAGCTGTAATCTCTACTACCATTCTTGAACAAGTTGCTACTCGCCACTATTATATTTTATTGTTTCCACCCACCTCTGTTGCTGTGTATGCCTAAGCTGACCTTAACCCACTTTTACCGGAACCATTTGCGTATTTGATGATGTCTGCTAAACATAAACAATGATTTAACAGCGCCCTTATCTCAGTGATTACGGCATCGGGATTCTTGTCACTGCAGTACTTCCATAGTGTATCGGTTAGCTCCATCCTGTCTGCTACCTCGCAGTATGACAACCTTAGAGTATATATATATATATATATATATATATATATATATATATATATATATATATATATATATATATATATATATATCACCTGGTATATTCCCCCATCCCCCTCTCCCCCTTTTTTTCTCCATTATTTTCCTTGTCTGAGCTTGTCCAGATCAAATGCCTGCTGTTTTATATTTTCAGTCTCTGTTTTCCAGGAGCGGAATTTTTTCAGACGTCTTCCTTTTTATGTCATCAGTAGAGAAAGAAAATTATTATGGCCTGGAGAGAATAAGGCACCAGTGTGTAACCAATGGGTCTGATCAGCTCACTTCACTCAGAGGAAAGGCATGACGGACATGTAACCAGATTGTGACCGGTACCATCAGTATTGGAACTCTGCGCTGGCTGCTGAAGATGAGAACGGAGCGCGCATAGGAATGCCCGAGGACTGTGATGTCAATTGTTGTCTTCTGAATCACCGTTTGATTAGCCATTTAGCTAGATTCGCCTGCTAGAGAGAGTCCACATCTTCGGGGTCTGACATCTTGATTATCATGTAACACAATTTGTTGCCACACTTTATGGAAGCAGGCTTATCTTTAAGTGAAATGAAATCTCCACTAGGATTGCATACTGAGCGATTAAAACTGACGCAAAGTGCAGTGCGTCAGTATGCGGGTGAGAATTCCCCTAGGTATTAATCCCATAATATTTTAGGCCCCTGGCGGTTACAAAATAACCAGAAGTTTGGTTTATTGGTTTATAGAACGGATCAACATCATGGCACAAGGGTAACTCCGTAGCACCGGCAAGGATCCTGAAATACTTTGGGTAGATTTTAAACTCCAAACTCTTTTCGATTTCCAACTGCTAAGGGATATTTTACGTGCGCAACAATACACACGGGCGTCCGATCTTACTACCCAGAGACGAGTGGAAATTACTAGAAGTCCACGTGAAAAAATCCCAGCCTTCACCGGTGCCTGAACCCGGGACCTCGACCTCCAGCACTCGAGGCGGACGCCATGTCTCAAGACCCCCCCCCCCTTCCCTCCTCCTTTTCCGAAGTCCAGACGGGGGTAGGATTGTGTATAATATTTATTCTTTGGGAATGTTAAAGTGTTTTGGTCTATGTTCATTTTAGAGACCATCATAATCGCACATGACCATAAGTGTTCCGATATCCGCCTGAGTATGCCTGCAAGTGTTTAATTTTTCTGATTAATGTAACGACGGGCGGCTCCCGTATGGTTTTCCTGTCTCGCTCCAATTGGGACACGTCGTTATCTGAATACGTATTATTTTGAGGCATGATTTTCTTGGGATAGTACAGCGGTGGTTTCCCCTTGCCTTCCGCCGGTTTGTATATGGTTTTGATGTCTGCTGAATTGACTCACGCAACATATCCCACTGTTCATCAATAGTCTGTATAATTTCCATTGCATTATACCGGTTTTGTACAGTGACGTTGTACTGTTCCTTAATTCCTTTATCCGTTCTAAGAATTCCTAAATTTAACTTGATGTTCTGTGGTGTTTTTCTAATGTTCTTTAGTTTTATTCTAATTTTTCCTACAACTGGAACATGGTCACTAAAGCAGTCTGCCCCTGGTCTAGTTTTTGCTCCAACTAAGCTGCTCTGAAATCTTCTTGAAATCAAAATATAATCAATCTGATTGCGGACATTATCACCAGGACTTTTCCAAGTCCACAATCTTCGAGGATGGTGTTTAAACCAGGGGTTACCGATTATCATGCTGCGCGACTCAGCCCATGCTATTAATCTGTCACCTCTCACATTCTTTTCTCCTAGTCCATAGCCACCCGTTATTCTGTACACTTTTTCACTTCCTACTTTTGCGTTGAAATCTCCAAGTACCATTGTTACTTCACAATTTTTGCATTGATCAACAGCCATGTCTAACTCATCATAAAATGCGTCAATGTCTTCCTCTGAACTATCTGCTGTTGGGGCATAAATCTGTACTAAGTTGATGTCAAACGGTCTGCCGCGAAGTTTTACTAATAGTACTCTATCTGATATTGTCCAAAATCCTTTAACAGTTTTTGAGTTCTTTGGATCCAAAATAACACCAACTCCCTTACTATATTCTTTCCCACCCGAGTTGATAATTCTGTACTGATCTGAATACTTTTCCCCTGCTCCTGGCCATCTCATTTCACTAATTCCCAGTATGTTGATGTTCATTCTCTTCATTTCCATCTTGATGTTATCCAGTTTTCCGTTTTGTACGAGTGTTCTGACATTCCATGTACCAATGTTAATGATGTTTCTACCATTTACTTTTTCTACAGTAGCTGGATGACGGTCGGGTATCACCCGTAGAACATGATGCTCCCTACCGGACGAGGTGATTCCACCGGAATCCCCATTCACGTCGTTATCTTAATACGTATTATTTTGAGGCATGATTTTCTTGGGATAGTACAGCGGTGGTTTCCCCTTGCCTTCCGCCGGTTTGTATATGGTTTGACTCCAATAGCCTTTGTCTAAAAAGACTTACCCTGCATGGCAGCAGGGGGGAGAGGTTATGGCGCCTCTTACCCGCCGATGGCCATGTCGTAGAGTTTTGAGGTATTTTATAGAGTTAGCTGTCCCACCAACTAACTCGCCTCCTCTCAATGACCATCACCTGTTTTGGTCCACGGCCACTTATTCAATATATTCGTGGCTAACCTCTATATCTAGAGGCCTTTCCACCATCCGCCACCTGGTGGACGCGCCTAGTAGTAGGACAGGCTCCTACCCCAGGACAGAAGTAATGGTGGTATCAAATAAACGAATTATTCCTAAATGTGTTAGTTAGTTAGTTAGTTAGTTAGGTTATCATCATTGCACTCCGGACATGTCCATAGGTGCTCAGATCCTCCCCTCAGTATGAACCCCAACGTCCGATGGCTAATAGTACCAGTTCTATGTTGATTAACAAGTCTTCTGACGTGTCCGATGTGCGTCTCGTTTTTTGCTGTGCCGATCTTAATTCCTAAGTCTGCCATTCTGGCGAGTGATGTGGATTCACTGCCACCAAAGTCCACTATCCTTCCCATTTCTCTGAGGGCATTGATAATATCAGCATGATCCATAGGCCGACCGTCGGTAGTGATAGCGGATCCAGCCAACCTGTCAGCTCTTTCATTTCCATCGACGCCTGCGTGTCCCGGAACAAAAATAAAGGTGACTCCTCGCACAGTGGACTTCTGAATTGATTCAAGCCATTGTCTTCGCACTGAACCTGCCTGAACCCTCCGGATCATACTCATTGAATCACTGAGTATACATATGCGGGTGTATTTTTGTGTTTCAAGCCAGGCAAACGCTTGCGTCACTGCCATCACCTCCATCGTCATGCTGCTGGTTGTCATGGAGAAAGCGCCGTTGGCTTCTTTGACTGTTCTGCCCGCTGAGCGTGCTGTAAATGCCCATGCGCTTCTTCTTTGGCGTATAACGGATCCGTCTGTATAGATTAGTGCATCTGCTTCGTCTGAATTTTCACCGATGAGAGCGTTGACCTCTGCATTAACAGCAACAGGATTCTCTTCTCTACATCGCCTGTTGAGTGTGACAATACAGGAAAATGTACAAATAAACGTCTGAGGCACAGGTATCCATTCTGCACCAGGTATGATGTCGGTTAGGCTGCATATTTGCCTAATAACATCTTCTGCCCGACCTAGCCACGATTTTCCCCTCTTCAGTCTGTCGCCCTTTTCACTAAAAAGCGCTTGATGCAGTGGGTGTTTCTTATCAGCACATATTTTGAGGTATGCCCGAGCCCTCCACACCCTGATCCTTTGGTTCATTGTTGGAAAGTCAAGTAGATACCTCATTGCTCCACAGGATGTGTCTCTTGTACATCCCAAAATAATACGCATGGCTTCATTTTGCACCTTTTCGAGTCGTTCAATCTGGGTAGCACTGACAGTGAGGATGGCCAGAGCGTATTCAATGGGGGAAAGGACTAGACCGTAGAATAGAAGTACTAGTAGTCTTTGCTCCTAAATGTGTATTAAAAGTCAATGGTGTTATTTTAGCACAAGTACAGAAATTTAAGTATCTGGGCACATGGATAATATCAGATGGAAGATGCATAAGTGAGATAAGAAACAGAATAGGACAAGCAAAAACTGCATTTTATAAATTGAAAAATATCTTGTGCAATATATCCTTGTCATTGAGAGTTAAAAAATTCCTGCATTTTTAATTGTCTCCCCTATGACGTCAGAGGAAGTCGCCATATTTGTGTAGTTGTACTGGAGGTGTTTGTAAACAAAGTCAACGTCCCGTCAACCGAAACTAGAGGTTGCTAAGTCAGACGCTCTCTAGGACTGCTTGATCTAAGAAGACATTACTGTCATTACAGCTGTAAAGCAAAGGATACAACAACTGCATACGTCACGCTTTATTAAAAAATGGGTTGTCTTATCGGAACAGTGAGTTTCTATAAAACTACGTCGTTTGTAATTGTTTTCTGACATTCATTTTGATTTTATTCATTTTGCAATAATGAATAAAAATAAAATTTATAATAATAAACAAAATAAGGCAATAAAAAAATCTAAAACCGAACGAAAGGTAGATCAACGAGTTTCACTATATAACAAACAAAATGTGGCTATAGCTATAGAATCTTCATCAGCACATACGTAAATCAAACAAAACAACACAAATTCACAAAAATCACTTAACTGTCAGTACTGAGTATCGTATCCAGAACGGCCATGCTGATGTCTTGCCAGTGGAATAAAAAATAATATTAATAAAGCAGAAGCGGACATTGTGAAAATGCAGTGGGATCACGCAAGCAGTGCAATAAAGCAGACAGATCATCTAAATCTATACCATTGTTGTTGATTATTTATTTTTAATTTTATTTGCAAAAGGGAAAGACTGACGTAGTACTACTAGTACCATACCATTCTTCTACTCTAGTTAGACTAATTTGGCTGTCACATATTTTGAGTTATGTCCTAACGAGGTATGTGAACTATTCCCATCTAAGCCTCCCCCTTCTCTCAAATTATTATCATCATGATTAGCATGCACCCTTTTGTGGACCTCAGTGCTGTGTATCTGTGTTGATTGAAAATCAGAAGCATTCCATGATGGGATTGAACCTTAGACGATTGTCTCAACAGTTTTTCTTACAGAATTACCCAGGCTTTTCCAACCAAAGAAAAGGAGGCTATCCCCTGAATAACGGTCCCAAATTATCGAGGCCGAAAATATACCTTAATGGGGCCTCAGTCACATGAAATTGCGGACTTCCGGTGACTTAAATTGCGCTCTTCTGGCGACTTCTGCCACCGCCGAGAGTATCTCCTATGCCGCTGCGGGTCGGCGTGGATTGGGGCTAAACTAGATGGCTGGGACAAAAAGATCAACCCAGATGTTTTGGAAGAGGCGAGAGTTTGAAGGAGACACTCATTAATTTTTGGTCTTGTTATGAGAAGAAGGAAACTGGAACTTGCTGTGACCACTGGCAAGATATGTGGGAAAAGAAGCAGAGGAAGACAATGCAAGCAGATTCTTGACAATTTTTTGTCATGGCATAGACCGGTCTCAGCACACGAACTAATACATGCAGTTGAAGATGGCAGATTGTACAGAGACATGATCGCCCCCCACTAGACGGCAAGGTACTTGATAATGATGATAACACTAGCATGTCGTGGACACAGGATATCAGAGACACGAAGGCATGAACACTCATGTGGCCAGAATACTTTCAGGGGACCAAGTGGCTTTATAATTTGCCATGATGACAGGGACGTTCTGCAAAGGACCTGTTACATGATGATTAATTTTTAACTAACAAAAACCCACCCACTCTAGGCTACAGGTTACTTCTTAACTGTTTTATAGTTCCCCAGTATAACTGCTATAGGCTTGAATGGGATTTACAGAATTTATACCTGTTTGATTCTCATCCTTGAGATGTAAATCCAACAGACTGCAATCCTGGAGGGAAAAATAAAAATTAACTGATTGTATTTGTTTTAGATACCTTTGATTGTGTTGATTTCAGCTCGGAGCTTCAGCTGCTTGTTGCTGTGGAAGTGCTGCCTGCAGTTTGTGCTGTGCTGCATGTCCATCATGCAAGAACTCCACAGCCTCCAGGATCGGATACGCCCTCATGCTGTTTGTTGGATCCATTGTGGCTGTGTTCATGTTAATTCCTGGAATCAGAGACAAACTGCAGGAGGTAATTATTAATCATAAGTAATTTGTATTCTTATTACTAAATATAGTTCTGATGACACAACCTTTCAGTTTGGTTTTTGTGTAAAAAAAATCACTTTGATTTCATACAGATATCTTCATGTATGTTATTAATATCTTTTTTTCACCCACCGAGCTGCTACCTGAATGTTAGATCACCCCTGAGTATTCAAGAATGTTATCCTGGATTGATCTCCATAGGTTCTTCATCTGCCATCCTTAAATCACACCCCAAAAAATCTCAGCATAGTGCATGCATTCTGTAGGTCTGATCACAACGGAACACTGTAAACTCGGAGCACACTTACACGAAGGAGTTTCACTGACTCTGTTACATATAGTTTTGGTGCCGAGTTTTTTTTATAGAATTGTTCACACTTTTCCAGTACAAGGGAAGAAATCTAATTGAAGGTAGTGACCCTGCAAGACAAACTATGGGATAGCACTGAAGGCCTCGAATGCACTGTTCTCTTTCCGACTCAGTGTTGGAATAGGTGAATATTAATTGTTATCACTGAACAAACTTTATTTTCATAGGGTCAAAAATTAGTCACTCAGGCCAATCTTGCATTTGGCCCTTCCAGACACCTATTTTCCCAAAGCAGTTGTATTTTATCCATGTTATTTTCATGTAATAATATGCATATTATGAATATCAAGTCAAAAACACAAGCATGGGTGGTAAAATGCATGCGCACTCTCGCTCGCGCGCACACGCACACACCCATGCAAACTCATTCACTCACACACACACAGGTAGGCACGTAGTGCACACATAAATACACACACATCTACATACATATACACACACACTCATACAGTCACACACACTTTCACAAACACACACTCAGACAACCCAGACATATACAGACACACTCTGACACACACACAGCCGCATACAAAGATTTGAACAAAGAAGACACAAACAATAGACTGCACAATTTATTGCCTGGCATATTTCGCTGTATCTCGTCAGGTGCATACTACAGAAACAATTAATTAAAATGGAGTCAGGCAATAAATTGTGCAGTCTATTGTTTGTATCTTCTTTGTTCAAATTCACATCGGGGAAACATTGCTTTGATTGCATAAAAAGATACCTACAAACACACACACAGGTAAACCTACACAGACACATACATGCAGCCACAAGCACACACACATAGGAACATACACAGACACGCACACAGTCATACACGCAGAAATGCGTACGCACACCGTCATACACTCAGACATTCCTACGCACACAGATATACACACAAACAGAGACATATTATCAAATAGACACACCCATAGAGACACACAAAGCCACGCACACAGGCACAGATACACACGCAGCCACACATACATGACACATAGATACACATACGCAGACAAACACACACAGTGAAGAAGATGAAGGGGTCCCCATGTGGGTTCCAGAGCCCCATTTTGGGGAAAATAAGAATAGACCCCTTGCCCCCCAACTGTCATGTCATCAAAATCAACAAATTAGGGGTGTATCCTGTGGAGTCAACATGCAGCTGCCTGAGGAATGAGAAACCAACAGTCTGCATACAACTAAGTGACAGCAAAATTCAAGTTTAGAAAAAAAGACCAAAGTCCAGTAGTGGACCAACAACCAGAACTTTCCGTCTCAGTTTACAATTGTTGAATGCTAAGAAGAAGAAGAATGCAGAAGAAAAAGATCATTATATTTTGCCATTTCCTGGACCTTTCTTCATTGGCTACCATTTGCATGCTTCAGATACCAGCTCTGTGTGATTATGTGGGCAAGGAGAGCTGCGACAAAGTTGTGGGGTTTCTGGCAGTGTACAGAGTCTGCTTCGCCATGGCCATGTTTTTCCTGCTCTTTTGTGTCCTGATGATACAAGTGAAGTCTTCACAAGATCCACGGGCCAAAATTCAAAATGGGTAACAGTTTTGAAGATATTACTACTCTGGGTTACAGGTTACTTCGTAAATGTTTTGTGGTTCCCTAGTATAACTGTGCTTGTTTGTTTGTTTATTGTTTGTTTCTTTGTTTATTCAACGGATCTACATCATGGCACATGGGTGTAACCGATAAGGGCTCTGTTCTACTTCTAACTCAAGCCTGAGTCTGAAGAATTCAGAGTTAGAATATAAATGTAACTTATTTAACCTCAGTTAAAAGACAAGAAAGATGGCAATATATTTGACACATCATGGGAGAAGCGTATAAAGAATCACCAGACAGCACTGGTAGGTAGGTAAGTTGTACCCCACCAGGACATCACACAGATGGTAAACATCTGGTGACACAAAGTACCACCATGCGGATAAGGATCACCTATGGAGGTGTCCCAGAAACCCGGTCAGCCGTTAAGCCATATTTAAGGCCCGGCTATATTTAAGACCCCCCGGCAAAAGCCAAGATGGGGCTTCAAAACAATAAAAATTGCACCCTACAAGGGAAGGACGAAGAACAGACAGCACAGAAATTGGAAACAAATGGAGTGAGAACACGAGGATCTCCAAGAGAAACCCCAAGATGAATGTTGTTCAGAAAGAACTAAATGGAGAATTAGATTACTGTTTGCTTTCCTGCCTCCAACTTTTCCTTTCAGTTTGATTTTTCTGTGTCATTTCTTCAACCCGGAGATGCCACAGAACCGACACTTCCAATTGGATCCAATTTCCTGAAAAAGACAGAGTTAAATGTGGCTGCAACAACTTCCCTTCCCTTTTTTATTTTATTTCTGTCAACTCCTTTTTCATCCTTGTCTCTCTGAAACCTCTTTCCCCATCTTCATGAAATATGGCATACTTTTCCATCTACAAACACAGCAATAATAACACTATAACAAGTGTCCTTGCACTGCATGCAGCACACAGAGTAAAATATATATGGCAGACAAAAAAAAAGAAGAAATTCATACAGAGAAGAAAATTAGAGAATGAGGTGAAAAAGATGGGAAGGACATTAGATGAGCTGTGGGTGAGTGAAGCAAAGAATAGGACAACTTGATGCGAGCTGGTTGAAGACTGATGTTCCATTGGGAATAAAAGGCAAGTGAGAAAGAAGATGGGTATACTATATTTGTTGTAAGGGTTCTGGTCCCACTGGGGTGGGGGCATATATTTGCTGCGCCTCAGCCTGCATGTTGTAAAAAAAGGACTGGTTAAGAGTTAAGTGAAAACATGTCTTGGGTTGAAAGGTGCAGATGTTGCAGGCTAGCATGAAACCAACACACAGCGTGCTAGCTCCCAGTTTAAGAGCAGACACTGAAAAAAAGAAAAAGAAGAAGATACTCAACGGAAGTATTTTAGAATGCAGTTAAAAAAAGCAACATTCATTATAATTTTTCTTTTTATATGTGATGGTATTTTAACTCTTTGAGTCCCAAGGAACGCATCATACGTTCATAGATTCCTACCAAGAGGCCCAATGAACGCATGATGCGCCAATTTTACGTCTTTCTTGACTACCCCTTGGGCTTGTGATGCTAAACCCCCCTGGGACTCAAAGAGTTAAATGGTGGTGTCTATGCTAATCATTTGCCTTGTAATCTGAAGGTTATGGGTTCATTTTATGGACTGTTTTATTCAGTTCATGAGTGTAATTTTTACAGAGAACCTTGGGGATTGTTGCTGAAGCTATGAAGTTCATACTTTGTACTAACCATGCTACAAAGAGAGACTGAGCCATATGAGATTTTTAAAAACCCCTTTGCTATCTTCTTCTCAGCTTTATACTTTTAAAAATTAAGCAAAAAATGATCTTTTATACAATTCCTGTAGATTTTGGTTCTTCAAGATCCTGATTGTGGTGCTCATCTGCGCTGGTGCGTTCTTCATTCCTCAAGGATCATTTGAGCACGGCAAGTGTGATTTATGTTTCAAAATTAAAAATAAATGATTTTATCTCTTACTTATTGTTTCTGTTGACACCAGCCTTTGCATTTTGAATGAATGAATGCATGAGTCAACAATTAAGATCACTGCACTTGGAGCATTGCTACACTTGCTCTCCACCCTTCATCAATTTTTCAAGTAACTAACTAAAGGATCTTTGTCACGCCACGGCATATTGGGCACACACTGCAGACTCACAATTTTTATAGACCGATCAGCCTGTGTTGACCTGGGAGCCAAGTTTATTTTTGACAAAATGTAACTTGATACAAATTTGAATCCAAAACCTCTCCATTTGGGCTCCAGGGCCCTATTGTGGTTAAAACAAGAATAGATACACTGCCTGCCCAAAAGTATTTTGTAAGAGTCAACTAATTGGGATGTTCCTTCGAAATCAGAGTGCACCTTCTGAAAAGCAAAGAACCAACTATCTATATACAAATGAGTCAGATCTGTAAAAGGGATATACACGCGACACTCATGCACAGTGAGGATATTCTGTTGATTAACTAATTGACTTGCTAACTTGATGTCCCCTATATATATATATATATATATATATATATATATATATATATATATATATATATATATATATATATATATATATAAATATATATTAGACATTTTTCTTTTTTTTTTCTTTTACAGCTTGGATGATATTTGGCATGATTGGAGGGTTTCTTTTCATTCTGATTCAACTGGTGTTGCTTGTAGACTTTGCTCATGGCTGGGCAGAATCATGGGTGGAGAAATATGAGGAAACAGAATCAAAATGCTACTATTTTGGTTAGTATTTTCATTCATTTTTGGTGCTAAGATTGAGATCTCCTTGTGGGTTCCGGGCCCCATTTTAGGGGTGAAGAATTGACCCGCTGCCCCTTTAACAAGCGTGCTGGAGAACTCCTCTGGTTAGGGGTTTTTCCTTCAAAGTTTGAGTGCATTTGCCTGAGTGGTGAAGAACAAACAGTCTGCATACAAAGAAGCTAGATCTGTAAAACTGGTGTGAACCATGAGCGGGCTCTCTGTGGTCCATTATCTTGTGGTAGTCTTGACAGATGTCTGTTTGTTGATTCTTGATGTAGTTTGGCACATGTTCCATCCCCAATGTTTCCTGATATTATCATTTCTAATAATGTCTCATCTTGTAACATTTATGATTCATTTCTCTTGTTTTCATTTTTCTTTTTCCTTTTGTTGTTAGTGTCCACGTTTGGCACTGGTAACACAAATGTTTGTAAAATAGAAAAATATGGTATTCAGTGGTGCTCTTTTGGTGACCAGTTATTTGATTTTCTTTATTTCATCTGTATTCTATCTCTGCTACCATTTCTCCGTTGGGTGATATTAGTTAGTTGGGTAGTTAGGTTATCATTATTGCGCTCCAGACATGTCCATAATCACTCAGATCCTCCATCCAGTATGAATCCTATCTTCCGGTGGCTAATAGTACAAAAGCGTATTGATGAACAAGATGCCTGGTGTGCTTCTCGTTTTTTGCTATGTCGATCTTAACTCCCAAGTCTATCATTCTGGCGAGTGATGTGGATTCACTGCCCCCACCCCCCAAAGTCCTCCACCCTTCCCATTTCTCAGAGGTGATATTAAACTCCCTAGATACTTGAAGTTTGTTTACATGCTTGAGTTGTTAGTTTTCTATGTGTGTCTTAATTAATTGGTTGTTTTGTTCTTGCAGTGGTCATAACTTCTGTTTGTATTTCTTGTTTAATGTTAATTTTCAGGTTTTGTGCTTTAGCCACTATGTTGAGATTATCTAAACATTCCTGTAGCTCTTCTTCTGTGCTTGCCATGAGGGTTTGGTCATTCACAAAGAGGAGTGCCCCGATTACACATAGAAAAATAGGTCATTGGTAGGTCCTAAATTCTCCTCATCTCTCGTGGGGGTTCTAGGGCCCCATTGGGGATGGAATAGACCCACTGTTGCTTATCAAGCATGTTGTAAAAAAAAGACTAATCAAGAAATTGCTGAAATGTGATGATTTGGGTCACAAGTGCAGATTTTGCAACCTAGCTGTAAACCACAACAAAACATGCCAAATGCCCTTTAAAAGGTGAACACAAAAGAAGAAGAACAAGAAGAACATTCTGCTCATAGAATAATAAACAGTGTGGAATTAGACCAAGCAGGAGGTGAAAAATAAAACTGATATGAAACAGCACAAGACTTCTACTCATGTACGCATCTGTTAAATAATGATTGCCACATATTTTATTGTTTTGTTTCAGGTTTATTTTTCTTCACAATTTTGCTCTATGCTGTGAGCCTGGTTGCTGTGGTCCTTTTCTACATTTACTATGCTCATGTAAGTCAAGAGCAAAGCTTTCTTAACTTGATAGTTTCAGATGAGAACCCTTTCACCCAGGAGACACTAAAAAAAAAAATTTGCTCATGAACATCTGGGAATTCCCTAAGTATTCATAAAAAACAACCATTTTACATAGGCAATTAATAGATTTTAAAAATATATATTTATTTACATAAATGTATTTTTTTTTTATATATAAAGGGAATAATCAGTAAATACGAACAGAGTAAGCATTAAATGGAATACATTCCACCCCTCTCCCCCCAGGCCTTAAAAAGAAATCCGGTGACTTGGCATGACCTCTAACGCTATGGTATGGAGAAAATGTGATGTCAAAATTCCTTTTGAAAAGCCATTTGGCTCACAAGAACATCCCCCCCCCCCCCTGCTATTTTTAGTATATATATTCATATCCTGACCTAAATGTAGCACAGGTGCAAACACAGTCAATGGCATTAATTAGGCATCTCATAAACATATTACTATAGAAATGCTAGTTAAGCAGGAAATTGGACTTTACGACAAGTGCTGGGTTTGCAGCTTCCCGAGGCAAAAGAGTTATGCCATGAATAAATATCTTCAAGTTTCAGCATGTTTTATGTTTGGTAAAAGCATACAATTGAAACTTATGTTGGTTTGTTTAAAACTGACTTTGACTCCTAGATCAACTCAGCCTAAATCGAGTATCAGGTAAAAATGTCTTAGGAAGTAAAGATGGTTTGGCTTAATGTTGACCACATTACTTATTTAGTGCCAGTTACTCTGTAAAACTGTAGGTCTAACACTACGCCAGATGTGCCAAAGGCATAAATAGGATCTTTTACATTTTTTGTTTTTGTTTTGTTTTTGTAAATATTTTAATAATCTTTTCTTTCTAACAATTATAAAAAGATAAAGAAACTGAAAGACATGGTGGCATGGTTGTTTTAGAAGAATGAAAAATTTGTGAACAGATAAGAGAACACATGCTGAGATTTTTGAGGTGTGCATCAATTACACGATATCATTAGAAATCAGTGACAGTTTTTACAATTCTCAACCTATGCTGGGCTTTGAGCAAGGTCACACCTGGTGCAGAGATTGTGACCTTTCAGTTCAGCCTCCTTTGATGACTGGTTTGAAATCAAAAATGAAAATCTAGGTACCAGACTTTTGTAATGGGACTGTGTTTTCTAGCCAGATGTTTGTTCTTTTAGTGGCAGCTTCTAAGGCAGTTTATTTGCAGTGATGAGGTTGATAGCCCCACCATGTCAAGTTTAAAAAAAAAAAAGGACAGTCTTCACAATAAAGGTTGAGTACTGAGTACCCCTGTTGACTTGAGGAAAATGACGTAGCTAGCCCCCAGGTTTGTCCGTGGTCGGACTCACATAGCACTGTGCGAAAACCACGAGAACAGTTTTTGAAACTTAAACAATCTGTCCAGTGTAGAACCCTAGTACCAGAGGGTCATGAAATGGTTAAATGCATTCACTAACCTTTAAGGCATAGGGCCAGGCAGACATACAGTATATCAACTGTAGAGACAGTTGTTCGTTATAACAAGTAAGATTTTTTTGCTCATAATTGTTTGTTTCCAGGGAGACTGCTCATTGCATAAATTTTTCGTTTCACTCAACCTGATTCTGTGTGTGGCCATGAGTGTCATAGCCATTTTACCCAAGGTTCAAGAACGTAAGTGTGCTGTGTTTGTAAGTTGTTGTTCTCCATTTCTCCTAACCTCATACTACACAAATTGAAAATCTGTTTTCTTCTTCTTAGAAAGTTGTGGTTGTTCATCCACTTCTGTACTTTGGTCTGGTTCCAGAACTCTAAGTTTTGCATCCTTTTTTTTTTTTCAAACAGATCTGGCTTATTTGTATGCAGGCGATTGCTTCCTTGCCTTTCAGGTAGATGCACTCTGACTTCATAGAAAGCACCCTAATTAGTTGCCGTGCTTGATAGGGAGCAGCGGGTATATTCACTTTTCACCCAAAATTGGGTCCAGGAACCCACACAGGAAGAAACAAACAGTGACCTGAGACTCCACATTCGTTGATCGAAAGCCAACTTGTGCCAGAGGGAAATATATGTTTCTGTTTAAATCCGAGCTGGTTTTATATGCTACATAAGAGAGAAGAGAATGTGAAGGAAAAAATGGTGCAGTGCCTCTGTAAGAGGCATATTTGCATGTCATTGTTTTATGCAGTGTGAGAGATTCTTAAATACTAATCAGAAGAGAGAGAGAGAAAATATTGACATTCTACAAAATCTGATCAGTGTAAACAGTTGAGTTGGGTTAGGATTATAGCCCTGAGGACATTTCCATAAGTGCTCACTCCCAGCCGCAAGTGCAGAGTTTCAGTTTCGATGGAACCAGTAGCAGTCTGATTGTATGTCCGGCTCACCTTTCTTATGGGTTTTGGGTGTCTGCCAGGTCTCCTGGCTACATCCCATTCTCCATTTTCTTTAGACCTTGATGATTTGTTTGCGCATCTGCACTGATTCACTCCCTCCAAAAAAAAAAGACCCTGACAACATCTAGCTTGTCATGCATAACTTACCACCAGGTGGTGCTTAACCAGCCAGTCTGTCTGACTGTTCATTTCCCAACACACCTGCTTGCCCTTGAGGACATATCCAAAGTATGCTGACTGTCCAAGACCTCTGAAGTGATGCTCGCCACTCTGCATGGAGCATATCTGTTTTCACCTTTCTCAGCATGCTCTTTGAGTCAGTTACAACGTGTGTGCAGCTGATTCTCAAGCCAGCAGAAGACTGTAGTGACTGCCTCCACCTACTTTCTCATACTAGATGTTGTGGTGTCAGATGCTAGCTTTGCTGCACTAAACGACATCCATTCACATTTGCTGTGAAACCATCATCAGAGAAAAACAAAACATAAATGGAATAATGCCTCAGATGCTGAAATACTTTGGCAGGATTAAATGCTCCAGTAGTTTTGAAAGAATATTTCAGGATGACAAGACTCAAAACTGGACATAGGCAATTGGAGTAACCTTGGGTTTGAAAATACAAGGGACAGAATTGACGAAGAACTGAGATTATTCCAATTGGCGGAGATGAGCGAGATTTATGTTTAGGAACTTTTGAGCCCATTCGTCAGATTATTTGAATTGATGGGGACCAACTCTGTGCTCTTTGTTTTTTGTGAGGATCCTATACTCATTAAAGGTGTACAAATTCTTATTCCTTGATGCTGATCTGACAGCATCTACAGCATTCCTTGTTATAAACGTATTGGTGTTACCTTTCCTTAGGAGTAAACAAAGCATGCCGGGAGAGAGATAATGGGCAGCACATAGTCTCTATAAAACTGCCCAGGGTTTGTGCTTTGGAATCAGTTCTTGTGTGTCCATAGCACAGTAGAACACTATTGTCTGAAAAGATGGAAAGGCATCACTTGTCAGTAAAATAGTTAATTGTGTGGCTAATAGTTTTACATTACTTGTTGAATCATAACCAAACATGATTGTTGTGTATTGTGATGCCATTGTAACTAACAGTCCTGTCTTTTGTATGCACAGACCAACCAAGATCTGGCCTTCTGCAGTCATCAGTGATCTCTGCCTATGTTATGTACCTCACCTGGTCCGCAATGACCAATAACCCAGGTAAGGGAAGGGTGTCGAGTACTTCACAGACCTTCACAGATCATAGGTAGTTAGCATCCATTGGTTACTTTCTCCAAGGTGTTCAATGTGTGTAGAGAAATATACAATCAGACTGGCTGGTTCTGCACCACTTGGTGGTTAAATTGATGCATGTCTAGCTTGATGTAGACAAGACCCTTTAAGACTAATGAACAGTGTGGAAGCACTAATACTCATAGATTGTCATTGTCTGGAGAGAATAGTGCAGCAAGGAGTGCCCAGGAGATTTGACTGACAGTAATCAGAGAAAAGGCAAGATGAACATAGACCAGACTGCCTGCGATACCATCGGAACTGGCTACTAAAGATTGGGGTGGAGTATGTATGGGAATTTCTTGAGTGCTATGCTGTCATTTCATAATTCACCTCAACTGGAAGGTGCAAGTTTGGTTATCAAACGATACCTAGGTCTGGGCAGTTATTGTCACTTGACTTTCATATAAAAAAGGAAATCTGGCCATTCATTTATTGTAAAATAAAGTGCTCATATACCTGCCATCTCACTTCCTAACATTTCTGTTTATTTTAGAACATCACAATTTCTTTCCTAATATTAATATATATTTTCATCTATTCCTTACATTTCTAGTTTATTTCCCATACATACATCTGCATTCATTCCCAAACAACTCCAGTTTTTTCTTGATGTCTCTAATTATTTCCTGAAATTCCTTCCTATTTCTTATCCTTTCAACTTATTTCTTATCATCTCCATTTATTTCCTTTAATCTTCATCAGCCAGTGTATGGCTCTTCAGTTTAAATGATGCTGTTTTTGAGAAAAATAAATGTTTTTAACATGTCTGCTCCATTTGAGATCACACTGAATATATCCACTACCTCAGTTAGTTTTACATTACTAAAGTGCGTGAGGAAGAAAGAGACAAAGATCTGGTAATCTTAGTTTCAGCTTCACAGAAAACTAGTCACCCCATAGTTGCTCCGGTCCTGTGCCAACGAAAAACATTCAGAATGTCTATCACTGTCCCTTGTGGAAAAATTGACACAGTCTGCAGTCTCAGTGTGTCCACCAGCATACACATGCATTAAAAGCAAATGACTGCCATCAGAAGTGCTAACAAAGATGACATATTCCCATAATCTGTTAGTGCTAAAACCATTCAAAATATAGTGTATTCATTCACACATCTTCATTTTTGCTGCATGCATTTTCTTCTTCTTCTGCCCCAGTGGAGAATAAGCCCTCAGCAAAACTACACCATGTCGTCCTATCTTGTGCTGTTGCGTACAGTGTTTTTTTAAAATAATATCCTACCCTAGATGACGTCACAGAACATTTTAGAGGGTGGTAAGACCGGGTTTCCCAGCTTTCTGATGCTTTTAACGACCCCAAAACATCTAGAACTGGCCCTAACCCCAACCCACCTACGCCCTACGAGAGAGTGCAGCCTAGGTCCCACGACTGCATGCAGCCTATCTACCACCCCCTTAAATATTAGACTGTCTCGTGACCTGTGGATTTCCCCTGATATTTATAAAGCACCTTCATGTCCTCCTCATCTTTTTTAACCTCACTCCCTAGTTTCCTTCTTTGTGTGTTTTTAATCTGCTTTTATTTATAATACCCTGTGGATTTCAGTGTAAAGAGATTCTAGTTGTATTGTTCTAAGGTTTTTTTAATGTGTGTCCTATAAAGCATCATAGTCTTTTTTTCACCTTCATTTGTTCTCTTCTAAAGTTCCACGTTAGTAAACATTTTATTTCTTTATCAGGGGCCTCAATAAAATCCTAACATGCACAGTCTGCACTAGACATGCAGTCCTGACTCCTCAGGCTCAAGACTCCCTCCTTCTCGCGCCATCTTCGTCATTTAAAAGTAGGAAATACCATCGGTAGAAACAGTTTTTTGTTAAAATTATGATTTAATTTCTATCCAGACAAGTCCTGCAACCCTAGCCTGAAAGATATTGTAATGCCTCATCACAACGTAACACAACAGTCTGGCAGTGGTGTGGGGACCTCTGGTGGAGTTTTTGATTGGCAGGGCATCATCGCTTTAGCTGTGTGGCTGTTTGCTGTGCTTTATTCCAGGTTAGTAAATGTTTCTGGGGAAAAAATCCAGTTATGTTCTCCTCTTCTTCTTTGATTCTTTTGTCAGAAAACTGTTTGTGCAGTCCACTTTATCTTGTTTATACCATACAGCTTTGTCTTAATTGACTTGAGAATAGGCCAGGAGTCTGTCGACTCTTACGACATGCTTGTTGGGGAGGCAGTGGGTCTATTCTTGTTTTCCCCCACAATGAGGCCCCAGAAACCACACGGGGCCAATCAGCATTTAATTAAAAACAATTTTTTGTTGTTGAATTCTTTGTCAGTAGACTTGTTTCTGTTTATTCATCAAATACACATGGGCATTCGATCTTACTACCCAGAGACCAGAGGAAATTACTAGAAGTTCACATGAAAAAACCTCAGCCTTCATCGGTGCTTGAACCCAGGACCTCCAGCATTCAAGGCAGATGCCATGCCTTGAGACCACTCAGCCCCGTTGACAGTAGACTTGAAACCCTATTTTTTAAACAAGTTATTAATCATTTATTGGGTGTGGGTTAATTGGTGCCAATATCTTTTTCATTTAGTGGTTTCTGATTACTACATTTAAATAGGAAACCAATTATGATATCTCCTGGCCATTTGGTTTATAGGCCCAAGATGCGCACATGCAGAAGTAGATACATGAAAAAAAAAAGTACCATAGAGTCGCCTAACACAGAAGGTACACCAAACACTTGGCTTCCGTCTCCTAACTCAGTTTCTTGTTTTCCTTTAATTCACAGCATTCGAACCAGCAGTCACAGCCAGGTTGGAAAACTCACCTTGTCTGCAAATACTATCCTGCAGACAGACACTGGTGAGTCATTGCTGCATTAGCAAAGCCTGTCCTAAATTAACGTTGTCTTTCCATCAGCAAATATTTGAACTAGTGTATAGGGCCAGGGTTCGTGAGCTCTGTGGTCTAAATTCAGTCAGTGTTGAATTAAGAATCAGCATCATAGCCCTCAGGATTCTCCCATAAGCGCTTCATCTCAGTGTTCAGCAGCAAGTAAAGAGTTCCAATTCCAAGGGTACCAGTAACTGTCTGTACATCTGTCTCATCTTTCCCTTGGGTGTTGAACGTCGGCCAGATCCCATAGTAACTCCTTGCAGCGCCATTCTCCTCAGACCGTAACGATCTTTTTATGCCTCCGCACTGTTCACGCACTCCCAAAGGGCCCTCACAACATCTAGCTTGTCATACATTAGTTAACCACCGAGTGGGGCAGAAACGGTCAGTCTGTGTGCCAGATGGTTTTCTAACACACCAGCATGACCTGGAGAAAAATCTAAAGGACACCAACTACTCGAAACCTCTGAAGCGATGCTTGCCACTCTGCACAGAACATGCCTGTCTCACTTCCAAAGGGCTATTACAACATCTAAATTCAGTCAGTGATTTAGGAGAGAATAATCCAGCCTTTTTAAGGATGTGCCAGACATTCTGGTAGCATCAGTAAGTAACTAAAGGCCTGTTTGTAACGCCCTTAATCATCTGAGTGATTGATTATGAATCGGGGTTACTCACTGTCTCGAAGAGTCAGCTAGAGAAACTGGAGCGCATACAGAATGAAGCTATGGGGCTGATCTTGGGTTTTACAAGAGACACCCTGATTTGTGCATGCGATACATCCTTGCATGGCCGACTATTGCAGACAGGCTAAAGATGCTGCAGGCTAAGTCATACCTCAGAGTAGCTGCAGGCAGGGAACACCCTCTGTATGAAGCTTTGGCTGCAGGCAAGGGTCAGATGCTGAAAAGGGGAAAATCGAGAATAGTTCAAGCAGAAGACACAGTAAGACAAGTATACAGGCTGGAGAACATTGGGCGAGGAGAGGAGTGGGTTAGAGTACCAGCAGAAAAGTCTGACCTGTGTAGGGTTATGATAACATTGGGCCGGGTGTGTAGAGAGTGACCAATGGGTGCTACAGAGGTTGAAGTCCAACAATTAAATCTACAACAATTCATGCCCAGGTGATCTGATTATCTATACAAATGGTTTAATGTTGAGAGGAAAGAGAAGCGCCTGGGATTTCGTAGCAAAAGCCAATGGAAAATCTTTAATGCAAGACAGCCTAGCATATAACACCACAACATCTAGCATGAGAATGGAGGTGAAGGTGGTAACTGCAGCTCTCCGGTGGCTAGAGGACAAGATGCATAAACATGTCGTAATTGTAACAGACTCTGAAAGCATGCTGAAAAAGGTGATGACAGGGATGCTTTGAGCAGAGTGGCAAGCTTAACTGGAAAGGTCACGGGTGGTGAGCATACTTTGGATCTTTTCTCCAGGCTATGCTGGCATGGTGGGTAATGAACAGGCAGACACATTGGCTTGATCCGCACCACTGTGTGATGAATTGATACATGACAAGGCAGATGTGGTCAAGGCCCTTTGGGAACAAGTAGTGGAATCAGTAGAGAACCAGATTGTGACTGGTACCATCAGTATTGGAACTCTGCACTGTCTGCTAAAGATGAGGACGGAGCATGCATGGGAATACCTTGAAAGCTGTGATGTCAATTCTTGACTCAACTTGTCACACCAGCAGTATTTTGGGTGTATGATGTTGGACTCATATTTTTGTAGACTAGTCTGCATTGGTTGATTTGGTGAGCATCATGCCAGTCATCCTTACTTCCCATGACATTTTCTGCATCCATATTAGGCTGTGGATCGGAAGGTCATGGTTTCGGGTCCTGAAGAAGCCGGCCTTTTTTTTAGAAATGACATTGGCTTCCAGGTGCAGTCCTGGAAAGTAAAGACTGTATGTGTGATGCTGACCACATCACCTACTGGGTACCAATTAGTCTATAAAATATAGATCTAGCCCTTCATGCCCAATATGCCTGAAGGCATGATAAAGAGTCCTTGGCTTTACTTTATATTAGAATGTGTCAAAGATATTCAACATTGATGAACTTTTAATCGGGTTGAATCTGGTACCTTTAGCATGTCGACTCTTCATTGGCTACTATCAAATAACGGGTCCTTTACTTACTTACTGACTTTTAAAATATATCTTTGCAGTTTTATTTTAACGTATATCAACACTGATGATGATGTTTTGAAGATTTAATTACCTTATACATAAATAATTGTAAGTCTCTCATATTTACTCACTTGCAGGAAAGAACACTGGCAGTGATGAAAATTTGATTGGTAAGTATTGGTTCCACTGTGTTGTTTCAGTTGTGCACCTGTCAGCTGTTGGTATTTTTGATTATGTGTATATTTTGCTGGCGTGTTGGTGGCTGAGTATTTATTTATGCAGACCTTTTCCTCTGGTACAGTATTTCCCATTTGGTGGTGGGTCAGCGGAACAAATTTAAGGGGGTCTGTTATGTCATATATTGAATGTATATGACAATATATTAAAGACACCAATACAGATCAAGCCAATGTAACACTTGTACCATTATATGTTCCATAGGGCTCGCAGTCTGTTCCTCTGTTCCTTTCTATCCTGTGCAGTCACATTGATTTCATAGATGGAATCCAGTCCAGCGCCTTTGGCCCCTGTCATCAGCGTTTGCTTTAGAATTTCTCTTGGACATCCTCGTTTTCTCAGTCCCGTCCTTCCCAGCTGTTTAGTGATTCTCTCTTCCTCTCTTCTCAGAGTATGTCCAACGTGACGCTATCTTCTCTGTCTCTTCTCTTCTCAGAGTATGTCCAACATGACGCCATCTTCTCTGTCTCTTCTCATCTCAGAGTATGTCCAACAGGACGCCATCTTCTCTGTCTCTTCTCATCTCAGAGTATGTCCAACATGACGTCATCTTCTCTGTCTTTTCTCATCTCAGAGTATGTCCAACAGGACGCCATCTTCTCTGTCTCTTCTCATCTCAGAGTATGTCCAACGTGACGCCATCTTCTCTGTCTCTTCTCATCTCAGAGTATGTCCAACATGACGCCATTTTCTCTGTCTCTTCTCATCTCAGAGTATGTCCAACATGACGCCATCTTCTCTGTCTCTTCTCATCTCAGAGTATGTCCAACATGACGCCATCTTCTCTGTCTCTTCTCTTCTCAGAGTATGTCCAACATGATGTTCATCATTTTCCTCAGGTATTTGTTTTTGAATGTCTTCTTCTTCTTTGCGTTTGCAAGCTGTAAACTTTGGCAGAAAGTTCTGGTTGTTCATCCACTTCTGGACTGCAGTCCTGTTCCAGAACCTGAGAGTTGCATCTGTTTTACAGTTCTGACTCATTTGTATGCAGCCTGCTGGTTCCTTGCCTCTCAGGCAGATGCACTCCAACTTTGAAGGAAGCTCCCAATTAGTCGACTCTTACGACTTGCTTTTGGGTAGGCAGTGGGTCTATTCTTGTTTTCCATATAATAGGTCCCTGGAACCCACACAGGAAGTTTTTGAATGCATTTATTTTTTGTTCAAACATTTGTACTATTGTTTATATATAAATGCTAATGTTTGTTTTCGGGGGGGGGGGGGGGGGGGGGGGGGGGGGGGGGGGGGGGGGGGGGGGGACAATTGGTCCTCCTCTTCTCCCGCCACCCATACAATTTGTGTGGGGGAGGGATTCTAGAAAAAAAAAGGGGGGGGGCAATGCCGCATGGGGCCTACAACCCACATGAGAAACATTTTCTCTGTCTGCATCTTTTTTCCCCTTGTTTTTGTGATCTTCTTTGAACATACCCTCTTAAGGTGTTTAGTCAATTTTTAGTGCAATGCTAAAATTTCAGTTTCTCTTACTATCACACAGGTGGCTCAAATGGTGATGCAGAGTCCCAGAAAGCTCATAAAGTTTGGGATAATGAGGAGGAGGGTGTGGCTTACTCCTACAGCTTCTACCATTTCATGCTGTGCCTGGCCTCTCTCTATGTCATGATGACACTTACCAATTGGTTCAGGTACTTGTGTGTTATTATCATCACCTGTTGTTCATACGCGATTATATTTATCTTGTCCCCATGTGGGTTCCAGGGCCCCATTGTGGGGAAAACAAGAATAGACCCACTGCCTCCCCAACAAGCATGTCACAAGAGTCGACTAATTGGGGGTCTCCTTCGAAGTCGGAATGCATCTGCCGGAGATGCAGGGAACCAATAGTCTGCATACATTTAAATCAGATTTGTAAAAAGGATGTGCATGCAGCAACTGGGGTTCTGGAACGGCCTTCAGGCCAAATCCGGCCCATGAAGGTCTAGCAAGTGGCCCACGGATCATTGTCATCTTTCTCTGCTGGGACTCTGGACTCTGGCCCGTGACGATCCCAATTTTCAGTATGGTGACCCCTGAGTAAACTTACTTGAATAGCCCTGCTCTAAAAGATGTGAAGCTTGAGCTAGAAAACTAAATGAGGCCAGTCCTCCTCAAGACCTATTGTAGAAGTCAGACTAGTCAGTCAGTATTTTGTAGACATGTTGTGAGAACCAGTGGACTTAAGAACTTTGTTACAACAGAAAGATCCTTGGAAAAACAGAAAGGGGAATGCAGAGTCATAAATACCAGGATGGAGGGGGCAAAACAGGTACACTTACCCAATCTGTGATTTTGGTGATCATGTGAGACAGCAAAACATGACTGTCTGTGCTAACTGCAGGGCACATGTTGATGATTTTGCCATATTTCTATTTTTCTCTCTGAATTTACTACGAATATTTTACAAAAATATTTTTTTTCCTGTTTTTTGTAATTGTTGATAATCTACATTCTTTGGTCATATCATGAGAAGGAGAAAACTAGAGTACATCGTAATAGTAGGAAAGTTGAAGGGGGAGGAGAGGCAGAGGGAGACCGAGAGTGAAGATGCTGGACAGTTTGTCATTTTGGCATGGAGAATCACCTGTGTCAGAGTTTACTGAAAGTACACGAGACAGAAAGTTGTGGATAGACATGACTACCAATGCCACACGGCATGGACTATGGAAGATCATCTCTATCAGAGTTGATTGAAAGTACACGAGACAGAAGGTTGTGGATAGACATGACTGCCAATGCTACACGGGATGACTTTAAGAAGAAGAAGAAGTAATTGTTGATAAATCAAAAATTATTATGGCAATTTTTATTTTTTAGTTACTGTTTTCTGCTGGAAAGATCAGTGGAAAAAGGGGCTGAAACGATGGCATGCGGGGATATCATCAAGAGAGCTGTTTCAGCCTACCAGGGATTGTAATCTGTTGAGATGTATGAGCGCCTACGTCAGTTGTAAAAAGGTAAAATCGGGAGATGTGAACCAGTGTCATTGCACACGGTTATAAACCATGTGCTCTGCCACCAGTACAGAAAGCTGATAAGAAACTGTCTGCCTGTGTCGCTGTCCGCACGCAACTCTGCAGCTACAGCGATGTTTCTCCATTCACCCAGAGTGTCAAATCTGGAACCCATTTCCTAGAGGCTGGGTGAACCCCGAGAACTGCCCGGTTTCGAACACCGGCCGTGGCTGCAGCGAGTTGCAGCTGGATTTGAAAGCGAACCTCCTATCGACTGCGCTGACGCTGGCACTGCACATGATGATGATGTAATCCACTGTTTTCTGTTTAATCATCATCATCCTTTTGTGGTCCACATATGGCGTGCACTGCAGTACTTAATCTATTACATTCTGTCTTTCTGCCAAATCTGAAACTTTGACTTTCATTCCACAGCCCCAGCTCGGATGTGAAATCCCTCAATGCCAACATGTCCTCTGTGTGGGTGAAGATTGGCTCCAGCTGGTTCAGTGTTGCCCTCTACATATGGACTCTGATTGCTCCAGCCATCCTTGTGAACCGAGAGTTCAGTTAGATTCTTTGAGAGAGAAGTGGGGGGGGGGGGGGAGTTTGTAGTTTGTATTGATTCTTCTGCCCAGCTACATCGTTTTAATTGTGTTATAGTAGCTTCAGTCTCTTTTTCTCTCAGTATAACTTGAAAAGCTTTTCCTGTGATTAATACATTTTTTATTGTGCTTTGACAGTCGGATACAAATAAAAAAGAAACTTTATTTGTAAAATAAGCTTTTTTTTTTTTTTTACAATAACAAATGCACTAAGCAAACTTTGCGAGCCCGACTTGTAATTAATTCCAATGTACCATGATCGAAACCCACCACTGGCTGCGTGGATTTTTATCATTGTATGGGGCGTCGCCGGTGGACCCAGCCTAAAATGGGAACCATGATGTATGTGCTGGGGAAGTTAAGATGGCCAGCGTAATGCTGACCACATTGCCCACCTAGTGACGATGGTCTGTAAAAATATGAGTGCTCTTACCATATACCCGATACGCCTAAAGGCGTGAAAAGGGACCTTTACTTTACTTACTAGGCAAACTTAATATAAGCTTGTATTGTGGGAGAGTGTGTACAGTTCGGAGGAGCAGATGGATCACCAAAGTCTGGTGAGGTTGATGCAGCGGGGAGTGGCGAGATGTTCTGGCAGATGCTCGAGGCTCAGAGGAAAGGCAAGGCGGACGTTTAATCAGAATGCTACTGGCACCATTAGTATCAGAACTCTTCACTGGCTGCTGAGGATGGGGATGGAGCGCTTAAGTGAATAGTACTAGGCCTATATTTTTATAGATCAACTGGCACTCGGTGATGTGATCAGAATCCCGCCAGATAAGTATTCAATAAAATTACAGGATCTTTTTCCACGCCTTCAGGCATATTGGGCATGTAGGGCTAGACCTATATTTTATAGACCAATTGGAGCTCTGTGGGTGATGTGATCAACATGGGAGCCAAGGTCATTATTGAAGAAAAAAATTCTGGCTCCATTTGGATTTGAAAAATATTTAATAGTGGCAGATGAATGTCTTTGTATTTTTGCAATATTTGTGTCTGATAATAATTCAGAAAAATTAAAACTAAATTAAGCATCTCTCTTGTTTTTTATTTGGCAAAACTAAAACATCTAGGAATTGCCTCGAAAAGCTTGAGAAAGCTGTATCAGTGCTAAAGCTATAGCACTGTATTGACACTATTTGTAAGATGTGTAAATAAATTACTAATTTTTGTTTGTTAACGAAAAGCTTGGTGTCTTTCATTTATTTCAATTGGCATTAATTAACCCACACGCACAAACACATGCATTCACCCCCACACACACATGCATGCTCCCTGATGGACACATGCATGCCCACACATATACAAACATGCACGTACACATGCATGCTCTCACATATACACTACCACACATTCATGCACTTACACATGCATATACTCTCACATACAAACTACTATACATGCATGCACCCACATACACATAGATACGTATTTTTCAGGAAGAAAATGACAAATTGTATGAAAATTCTAGAGGGTACATTTACATGTGTAGACGTCTTCATAGAAAGGTCTATTGAGAGATTGTTGTTGGCTAAACTCATGTAAAATGCTAATATTTGCTTATTTCCACCTTCTTCTTTACCAGCCCGCATGAACCTTACTGAAAGCAAAATTTTATTACATTAGCAGCTGTAGTCGATATAGAGTAAAAAAAAAAGTAAAGATCCCTTTACATGCCCTTAGGGCGCATCGGGCATATGGGAAGAGCACCCATATTTTTACAGACCAATCGGCACTCGGTGGGTAATGTGGTCAGCATTACGCCGGCCGTCTTTACTTTCCCAGGACAGCCCATCTTGGTACTCATTTGAGGCTGGGTCGACCTGCGACGTCCCATACCACGATAAAAATCCACGCAGCCCGCAGTGAGTTTCGATCGCGGTGCGTTGGAATAAGTGTCAGACTCGCAACGCCTTAGCCATGGAATCTGCCTGTAGTCGATATAACCTTACTTTAATCCAGAAAATCATGTTTCTTCAATTGTATTTTTTTTTTTTTTTTAAAGGTGTGATGAAACTTCATGATGTTTGCTGCTCGACATCTTTCGATCTCTCCCTATCCCTAGAGGTCTTGTTTTAGCCTGTATAAATCTTTTCTTTCAGATTCTGTGACTTTTCTTTAGTTAGTAGACAGATCAGCTTCATCAACATCAAATGATGCAGTACATACATCCTCAGATCCCTGCCTCAGCATTTAGTGACAGGAAACATCATTTCTGTGTTGGTTTTTAATTTTTCTTCGACCTCCTGCATAGTGATCTTTTCTGGTCTCACCCCTTTTGAGTTGCTGTTTTCACAGTTGTGGTTACAGATTGTCTTTGTTGCTACCTTGGATTTACTTGGTGAGTGCTGTCTTTGTTAGCATAAACTGTATTATTCTATGAAGAAATTTCATTTGGGGTAATTTTTCATAAGAGATTCTCTAAAATAAAACTGGTTCTTTTATTTAAACGTGTAAATAAATTCTGTACATGTATTTATTTGGCTTATTTCAACTTGGTCCCATGTTGACATATTGTTCGATGGTGCACGAGGCCTCTTTGTTCACCATAAACTGTTCTTTCTAGTGTTTAATATTTAATTGTTTTTCCCATTGTTTGTGATCCTTCAAAATTACTCGTTTTTATGTATTTGTATATAAATTATATAGTTATTTATTCAGTTTGTTTCGCACAACATGGCCGCAAATTAACATAATATTGTTTGTGATGCACTAGTTCTGTTTGTTAACTCTTTCGCTGCCATTAATTGTGTGATGTATTACAAGTACATCTTAGTGAACCACAGCCATCTTTAAATAATTTTTTTTAAATATTTGGTCAGATTATATTTAACAAATCTGGCTTCTGACTGACTGAGTGGAGACACCCCCCCCCCCCCCCCCATCTCCCGAAGGTGAAAAGTGACTAATTTACCAGAAGGTTTTGTTTGAGAACTAAACAGGAATTGGCCAGCACTCTTAAAAGCAGAGAAAGGAAATAGAAACTAAAAGACACCGTGGATGGACAACATAGCTGTTGATGTATAGATCTGCACTCAATGGGTGATGTGGTCAATATCACATCGGCCCACCTTTACTTTCCAGGACTTTACCTGGTACCCATTTAAAGCGGGATCATTTTTTAGAAGAACCGAAAAGGTCATGCTAGGTTTTGAATCAAACCTAAGACCTTGGGATCTGCAGATGAGCATCTAGCCACGACGGCTCCTATCCCCAACAAGCAGGTCATAAGTCGACTAATTAGTGGTGTTTCCTTAGATGTTAGATTGCTTCTGTCTAAGAGGTGAGGAACCAACAGTTTGCTTACAAGTAAGCCAAATCTGTAAAATGGATGTACATACAAAACTCAGGTTGTGGAACAGGATTTAAATTCCAGAAGTGGATGCCCGTCCAGGCGATGTGATTGTCTATACAGATGGCTCTGTGTTGAGAAGCAGACAAAGTGCATGGGGATTCATTCCGAAGGTGAATGGACATTGCTTGTTTGCAACAAAACCTGGCATATGATATCACAATGTCTGAGAATAGATGTGGAGGCAGTCACTGCTGCATTTCCCTGGCTTGAGAATCAGCCGTTAGTGTAACTGATTCGCAGAGCATGTTAAAATCGGTGGAGACAGGCATGCTTCGTGCAGAGTTTTATGCATCACTTTAAAGGTCCCAGGCAGTTAGCATCCTTTGGATATTTTCTCCAGGCATGCCGGTGTGTTGGGAAATTAGCAGGTAGACACAGACTGGCCGGTTCTGCACCTTTTGGTGGTGAACTGATGTATGACAAGCTGGATGTTGTGATGGGCCTTTGGGAGCGAGTGAACAGTGCAAAGGTACAGATAGATCATTACAGTCTGAGGAGAATGGCACAGCGAGGAGTTACAAGGGGATCTGGCTAACGCTCGACACTCAAGGGAAAGGCGAGACGGATGTACAATCAGACAGTTACTGGTACGATTGGAATTTTAACTCTTCACTTAATGCTGAAGATAGGGACGGAGCGCTTACTGGAGTGTCCAGAGTGCTGTGAGATTGATTCTTAATTCAACAAGGAACTTGATGATGATGATGGACTGTAGCATCATGGTCAGAGCTATCAAAAACAAAAAAGCGCCTGAAGATTTTTCCTGTTAACAAAACAAAAAATGTAATTTTGACACTAAAAGAAGGATTTTTGGAGGGCTGGAATCATTTAAAGTTATTTAAATTAATTTGAATGGGAATAATAGTTTCAGGATACAACTTATTACCATACGAGCTCAGTCATGGAACAGATTAAATTTGTATTCCGCTAACTTTATAATAAACTTTTTTTTTTTTTAGTATGATTTTATCTGGATTAATGGGTAGGTGAATCGAATTTCTTTTAAAGGTGTTGCTTGTTAATATAAACTAATCAATGATTATATAGATAGGGTGCCTGAATGTTACCAGGGCCCCTAGGAGAGGCTTTTAGTTCTCTGTTTAACTTTGTGGTTTTAGATTCTTACCTGGTACAATCGTCTTCTTGTTAATCACTTGATGTTAACTTAATTTTTTGTGTACATTCATGTCACAGATTTGGCTTATTTGTGTGCAGACTGTTGGTTCCTTGCCTCTCAGGCAGATGTACTCCAAATTTGAAAGAAACGCTCTTAATTAGTCAGTCCTAATTAGTTGACTTTTATGACATGTCTGTGTACTTAATGGTATCCACTTAAAGCTTAATTCAACTTCTACTTTATATATGTGGCTTAGGTGTTGCGAACATGCTTAGTAATTTCAGAATACTTACACAAAAACGTATATATACATGAATATGAATGAAAGTGTTCATTTACATGCACACACTCACAAGCATGTACACAAATACATACACGCACCCTCATGCACATGATTTATCTTCTTGTTAAAGATTGTTATATGTTTTCTACTACCAAGTGTTTTTAATAGATGGTTTAGATATAGTGTACTGTGTGTTATTTAAGGTATGAGGGGCATTCAGAAAGTAATGCATCACATTGTCTTTCTTAGCTGATGATGAAAGTTTCCTGGTTCTTTGATTCTCTGAACCCAGCGACTAACTACTCTAATTGACTGCAGAACTTTTATACACATCACATAGATGCTTTTGAATGTTAACAACGGTTTCTTTCTCTGCAATGAGAAATTCTGTTACAATTTGCTGCTTATAATGCAGGTTTCTAATATGCTCCATTTCAGTTGTTAGAGCAGCTGTATTATTTGGCAGGTTGCAGTGAAGTTTCATAAGTGACGTTCAACCCGACCAGGACTGCACAACGAGCAATAAACACCTTGTAACACAAAGTGCCACCATTTGGATGAGAATCTTCCGGGTACAAGTACCAGAAACCGTGTTCTACTACAGCCAGAGAAGAAAATAAAAAAATTAAATTTCATCCCGTATTGGGACGAGGTTTGGTACGCACAATCAGCACGTGCAAAATGCCATGCTTCTGTTGTCATTATAAGCTGGAAAAAACAATGCAGTGCATTACTTTCTCTGTATCACTTGCTTATGGCCTCGTACTGAACCTCATATACCTTTTTGATGTCCCCCAGTTTCTCCCACCGCTTTTCATATTTACCGAGCAGAAGCTACTTAACAATTTTATCTACTTATTAAAGTTTGGTAGGACTCCAGATTTTGCGGGGTCAGTGACTTGAACGCTGAAGAATATGAAATTGTTTAGCTTTGTCTGTATGTGTTTTTTTTTTACAGTTGTCACACGAGTCTGTGGTATAAGTAATATCAGTTTACTATTGTGAATAAAGTGTTCGATTAGCTCTCATGTTCTAAGTGTATTGACAGTTTATTGTTGTATTTGTTCAGACGTGTTCATGTGGATCTTTTGTTCCATGTGTACTGTCAGTTTACTGTTGTACTTAAACATGTTCAGTTAGTTCTCTTGGTCTGTGTGTAATTTCAGTTTATTTTTGTACATGTTTAATTAGTTTTCATGTTCTTTGTGTACTTTCAGTATACTGTTGTACTTTTTCAGATAGGTTCTCTTGTTCTGTAAGTACTGATAATTTACTGTTGTACTTGTCATTTGTGATTATGTATACAGATGGCTCTGTTGAGAAGCAGAAGTGCATGGGAGCTCCTGGCAAAAGTGAATGGACCTTGTTTAGTACAACAAAGCATGTCATATGACACTGTAACATCTAGTTTGATAATGGAGGTGGAAGCAGTCACTGCAGACTTCCACTGGCTTGAGAACTAGCTGCACACACGTGTGGTGATTGCAACAGACTTATCGAGCATGTTTAAAAAATTTAAAAAAAACAAGCAAGTCTTATTCGTGGAGAGTTGAAAAAGTATCACTTTACAGGTCCCGGCTAGTTAGCGTCCTTTGGATATTTTCTCCAGCAATGCAGGTGTGTAGGACACGCATAGGAAGTCAGACTGGCTGGTCCTGCAAGACTTGGTGGTAGATTTATGCATGACAAGATAGATGTTATGAGGTTCATTTGGGAGCGACTTTCAAGATCAGAATAGAGTGATACAGCCAGAAGGGACCAGGGGATCTGATACTCAGAGAAAGGGCAAAGATGAAATACAATCTCAGTCACTGGTACGATAGTAGGGAACTCTGATGCTTATGCTGAAAGAGGAGGGGGAAGAAGGGGGTGTCGCCGCCGGAGTGTGTCCCGAATAATGTCCCAAGTGCTATAATGTCTTTACTCATTATTTATCATCTCACTCTCCCTTCCCCACTGGTTTTTATCGTCGATCGGGCCAAAGATTCGATGTAAGACTGTTCTCGAAAGTGTGCAGTAAGGCTTCTTCTTTTTTTTTAACCGTAGTCCACCTGTTGCGCGTTGATTTGGGTAAAGTATGATATTGTGTGAAGGGACAGTGGTATGCCAGTACTTTCTGTAAGTTCACGGGGGGAATAGTATCAACATGGTCCGAGTATTGAGAGGAGACCAGTGAGAATGTCTATTCATGAAAAAAGCGTGCACGCACGAGTGAAAGTGGGCGCGTGGGTTACTGTGTGGGGGGCTGAAAGCATGGCTAACGAGATAAACAGAAAAAGTGTGAATTAAGTGACAGTGTGATTCTCAGGTAACATCAGCCACACGCATAAGTGTGATCCTCGAAAACGCCTATATGAGCGTGAGTCTTGAGAACACCCACAGGATCATGATTCACGAGAACGCCTATACGAGCGTGCCTCTCGTGTAGACATCATCCACCTACATGATTTTGAGGGGGATAAATTGGAGGGCTGAGTAGCCACTCGGGGGCAATCGAGAAGCGAGAAGAGAAAGAGAAATCGAGAGTCAGAGACCAAGTCACGGTCCGTGATATCTCTCGCGAGTCTAACAGAGAAGAATACCTTACGACTATCAGGCATTTAAGTCTAAGTGAGTGTCGAGGTTGCGGTACGGAACAAAGATATGGTCCCACTGGCAAAGTAAGTCCAGGGGACAGAAGGCTCCAGTAGTACCTGTTCTGGGTGGCGACGTAGCGAAACGTAGGAGAACCACTACTGAAACAGAACAGGGGGAGTGGTACCGACGAGAGCTGTGTGCTAGAGGGGACTTATGGTAGAAGTCCTGTCGGTCATCAGAGCCCTACGACAAGCTGACGACAGCTGTGTGTTTTCGGAGTACGGTCAGGATAGTCAGTCTCCAGTCAGCCGTGTTATATGCTGAAATAATATCAAGGTCCAGGCAATGGGAGAATTCGTCCTGTTGAGCTGTACGGCGCGTCCAGCGTGTGAGACGCTGTAGTCCTTGGAGCTGTAGTAGTCAAGGAGAGGTCGCTACAAATTGCAAGAGAGAGAGAGAGAGAGCGCGCGAGTGAGGACAAATGGACGATGTGCGAGTATCAGCTGTAATCCATAACTACGTCTCTGCATTTGTGTCATGTATCCTGTTAAATAAAAATGTATGACGGTGTCATCGTCGTCGAGTTCTATTTCTTAAGAGAGGAAGCTGAAGGGTACCTGCTAGACACTTGATAGTGTGCTGACTAGTGATAACTCATTTAGCACACAACACCACCCCAACAAAACAGTACCCGCGTATGTATAGTCCTTAGAAATCGGCGAATGCCTACTAAAGACGTGCGAGCAGTATTGACAAGAAAATAACGGCTCAAACGTGTAGCCATACAAAATTACAAACGTATTCGATCTGGCTAACACTGTGACAGCTGTGTCTGTGTATTAATAATATCCGGCCTGCGACTCGAAAATAATCTACGTAAAACCCCAGTGCACATAGACGTCGCTTGAGTTGGCGTTACCCAGCGGTAGCTTGTGTTTTCTTCCATAAACGTTACCGGAAATAGTAATATAGAGATGGGCTGGGTCTGAAGACTGAGGTTGGTACTTGGTGTTTCTGAGTCGGTCGGGGCTTACAAAAATCAGCTTTATTTAAAGCGCCACACCGCCTGGACTCGTCGTCAGGGGCGCTAATATAACCTTACGGTTGAACACGGTTTCTTGGACTTGCAGCTAGGGGATTCTCACTCGAATAGTGACACTTCGTGTCACAGGATGTTTATCCTTCGTTGTACTGTCCTGGTGGGGTTAAACCCTGACCTACTTTAGTCTGCTGGAAAGTAGGTCATGTTTAAACGCCCTAACTCGCTCATTCACGCCGGGACAGGCGTGTTTGTAAGGAAATGAGCTAACAGGCTTGTAGGCAGGGCCAGTATGGATGGCGGATGACACCTGGACCTATGACGTTTGCGAGAACCTATCGATGACCGAATCTGCAACCATGACCAGACTGCAAGAATAGCAATTTTGAAGTTTGAACAACGGATCAACATTATCGTACCCATAAGTGCTCCGTTATTCTTCTAACTCAAGTCTGAGTCCGAAGAAGCCCAGCTCAATGCAATGGCTATGTGGCATCGGCGATAATCCGGAAATACTCTGGGTAGATTTTTAACCCAAATTTTGCCCAACTGATGTTTTACGTGCGCAAAAATGAACACGGGCGTCTGATCTCACTACCCAGAGACCAGGGGGAATTACTAGAAGTCCAAGTCCACGTGAAAAAACCATGCCTCGAGACCACGCAGCCCACCTTGGGAAATCCTATTGATGACTATCTGCAGGCAAGACTAGCAAGTTAAAGGGGAGTATGGCCAAACAAAAGCACTTTGCAGGAAGCCAAAGTAGAACAAGAAACCAACACGCAGTCGGCGTCTTTAGAGGCTATACGATTTACTGCAGGGGTAATTGACGAACTTGTAGTCTGAATGGTTCGATGTACCTTGAGGATAATCTGTTGACTAACTTCCATGAATGTTAGAAAAAAATAATTTTTGAAAACACAAGTTTATGCCAGCTTTATAGAGCACAATTCAGTAAACAAACATTATTTCCATTGTGTAGACAAACCTTCATCAGACGAAAAATAAAACAGAACACTATAACGAATCTGTTAACCCCAGATCAAGCTTCACAGCATACCGATCACATGGGGTCGTACACGGGTCGTGTCTAGGTATGTGCAGGGGATTCATAGCTCCTAAACACAGGCCGGGGGTGACCCCCGTAATCTTAGTTTCAGCATCATAGCAAAAGGGTCACCCCATAGTTGCTCTGCTCCCGTGACAACGAAAAACACACAGAATGTCCGTCACTATCCGTTGTGGGCGAGGGGAAAAAAAAGACACAGACTGCAATCTCCACATATTCATTAACATGCACGCTCATTAAAAGCATAAAGCAGCCATCAGAAGTACTAACACGAACAGTCTGACTTAAAAAATGCAGTTCATCATTGACGGAAGCAGCAGTTACAAACAGATCAGCCGTTGCACACGGGATAAATTTTAATCACATAAGGCACTATCGATTCCAGGCCACGCGTTATTTTCTGAATCTACATCAGAACACCACGTTGATCCTAGCCGAAAAACATTCCAAATGAAAACTGCAGCTCACAGTGTCGCGCCATGCACTGATCTCGGTAGCTGGACGACAAAACGAGATCCTTTTAGTCTACAAATGACGAAAATGCAATGACAACCGTCTGTCAGAAGCACAAAAAAATTGCCACTACTAAAAACAGTGACCGCGCCTATCGTTTATTTTGACGGGTCAAGCCATCATTGATCTGTTCACAGAGAATGCACTACTGTCTACTGTAAAAAAAAAAAAATTGAAACAGACTGCAATCTGGCAGCTATTTGCACACACACACAGCTGTCAGAAGTGCCAACCCATTTGTAACAAATGATCGGTTACACACGTAATGTTGCATAAGGCACCACCAATTCTGTAGCAACATGCCACTTCCCATTTTCGGAATCTGCAGTTTCGCTTCACGAAAAGGGAAATATTGCTGACGTAACTACAGACAGAATCTTTAACACTACCACGGCGAAGCACGTATACGGTTTCTTTGAAATAAATATAAAGCAGTCATTTTAATGAAATTCTCATGGGAACTAACAATAGAGGTGCCAAGGGGTGGCTACTGGGTCTGAGGACTGAGCACTGAAGGGCAGTGACAATGTGCAGTGATATCGATTGCGATACATTGTGATCGGCATAGCAAAACACGAGACGCACACCAGGCACATCGGAGGACTTGTTAATCAACATAGAACTGGTACTATTAGCCACTGGACGCTGGAGTTCATACTGAGGGGGAGATCTGAGCACCTACGGGCATGTCCAGAGTAAAAGGATGATAACCCAACTAACTTACTTCATCTTCTTCTTCTCTTCCGCTTTGTACCTCAGCGAAATGTCTGGGGATGGGATGATGGGGGAGGGGAGGGGAGGGGAGGGGAGGGGGGGGGGCGGCGGCGGCGGGGGATGTAACGTTCGTTGATGAGCTCTGCACTATTACGATTGATGTTCATTTCTGTAAGGCTGTTCTTAATGCCATCACTCCATGTTTTCCGAGGTCTTACCTTCGCTCTTTACCCGTTGTAACATTTTAGTGTGACTCTGTGGTCGATAGTGCCAGGGCATTCTTGTTAGGTGTCCAGACCACTTTATTTATTATTTTTTATGACCTGTAAGACTGGCTTTTTTTCCTAGCATTCGTAGGGGGGGGGGGGGGCGGCGGCGGCGGGGGATGTAACGTTCGTTGATGAGCTCTGCACTATTACGATTGATGTTCATTTCTGTAAGGCTGTTCTTAATGCCATCACTCCATGTTTTCCGAGGTCTTACCTTCGCTCTTTACCCGTTGTAACATTTTAGTGTGACTCTGTGGTCGATAGTGCCAGGGCATTCTTGTTAGGTGTCCAGACCACTTTATTTATTATTTTTTATGACCTGTAAGACTGGCTTTTTTTCCTAGCATTCGTCTGATTTCATAATCTGTTTGCTTGAAACTCCTGCAGCTCTGATATTATTTATGCCCTCAGAGAAATGGGAAGGACAGATGACTTTGGTGTCAGTGAATCCACATCGCTCGCCAGAATGGCAGACTTGGGAATTAAGATCGGCGTAGCAAAAAACGAGACGCACACCAGACGACTTGTTAATCAACATAGAACTGGTACTATTAGCCATCGGACGTTGTGGTTCATACTTAGGGGAGAATCTGTGCACCCGTGGACATGTCCGGAGTGCAATGATGATAACCCAACTAACTAACTAACTAACTAACTAACTAACTAACTAACTAACTAACTAACTAACTAACTAACTAACTAACTAACTAACTAACTTCCTGAAGCTCTTCTAAGTCATTTTATCTTGCAAAAAAAAAAAAAAAAAAGAGGAGAAAGCATAGAGCCCAAATTAGACTAAGAAAACAGTCAGCTAATATCTGAGAAACAACATTACAAAGTGTCTATGGTCGAGGCAATCCGAACAGCAAGAACCAGAACATAGTTTATTGTAGTTAGTTAGTTAGTCTTTCCTCTTGTGTCGAGTGCGGCACATAGGGCAGAGGTCATGACACTCCATGCATGGCGGTTCGTTGCAATCTGTTGTAGGTCTTAGATGTTTGAGTGGCTCATCAGTGAGCCTTCCCTGATGATAGTTCTACGTAGGGTTTCCCTTGGTCTTCCACGAGATCTTTTCCCCTGTGGTGTCCAAATGAGGGCTTGGTAAGGAAGTCTTGATTTATCCATTCTAAGGGCGTGGCCGATATAGTTCCAGCGGCGTTTTCGTATAAAATTAGACACATACTCTTGCCTAGGTTCTTGCCTTATTTGTGTATTGGTTCGGAAATCTGACCATTTGAAATTTAGTATTCTTCTAAGGCATTAATTTTCAAAACTGTCTAATTTTGTGTCTAGAGTTTTCGTTGATTTCCAGCTCTCGCATCCATAGGTTAGTACTGGAATTGTACTGTTTATTGTAGTGGTAAAACAAAAACAGCATGAGCTGGTAGATGTTCTAATTGAGAGATGAAAGTCAGAAGAAGGAGATGAATAAGAAGGTGAAGGACAGAAATGCGTCGCTTCAACCTGACATAATGACTAATGTTTCGCTTGTATGAAACAGTTTGAGCTGATCGACCGCTGAAGGCAGCTATAACCCCCGGTGTAGCATGAATCATTGTTGTCCATTAAGTCATGCATTCCCACCCTCAAGCGTATTCCTGCTCACAGTTTTACATTTACCGTGGGATGAAAACGAAGCAGGCAAAATGGCGTCATCCGCACGTCCTTCACGACCGGTGTACAGCGAAGGAAAAGCTGAAAATAGTCTTACGAAAGCTTATTTAGTTGCTTACAATGTTAGTCAGATGTTGGGGTAAGACGATTCGCTCTTTACAGAATATAATATTAATTATTCTTATTTAGTAAACTGGATATTTAGAATGGGGTGTGACCCAGCTCTCGGACTTACTTCTATGGCCGAATCCGGGGTTGCGCCTCTTGATGATGATTGAACTGTATGTAGTTTGTTGCATTTATATTGGATTCTTTACATGGCATCTCAGCTCCATAATTTGTTAGCTCTCCGTGGTTTTACCGGGCAGTTTTGCGTTCAGTAGTTTGCTGTTGCTACTAAACGGTCGACGCTTACTGATACTCGAGGAAATCAAAGCAAAGGCAAAGGGGTCTGCTGTCAAACTTCAAACCCAACCAACAAAATTGTCTGCAGCTGGCTGGCCTCACAGACTGGTCCAAAGTAACATCAGGAGTAAGGCAAGAATGTATTCTTTCACTTTTTATAATATTCATGGACAGTATTAATAAAACAGACATAACACCACCAGATGTTGATTAACAGGAAGACTTCAATGAGCTGCTGTTTGCTGATGATCAGTGCATATTTCACAGTGAAAGTAAACAGCTACAGGACCACATAAATCAGCTACATGGCAGTTGCCTCAAACATCACATGATGATCATTGTTGAAAAAAACCAAACAGAAGTCATGAGAATAAGTAGAGAGCAAAAAGCCATCGACATGAAGATCAAAGTCTAAAACAAGTGCAAGAATTTAAATACTTGGGAAGCATCTTTACATTCAGTGGTAAAATATACAGAGAGATAGAAATAAGAATGCAGAAAACCAACAATGTCACGTACAACTTGCTGTAATTTTAAAACACCTGCTATCCAAATAGAGACAACAAGACAAATTATAAATACAATATTTATACAGACTTTAGGTTACCAATGTCAGACTTGGACATTGAGAAAAGAACACAAGAAAAAAACTTACCATCTGTGAGATGAGATGTTTGAGAATGGCTGTGAATAAAACCAGAAGAGGTCAAGTGAGAAACAACGTGATCACGAGAACATTTGGAACAACACACATCGTCAGATTTATTGAGAAAGACCGAGAAGAAGATGGATTGAAGAAATCACAATCAAGTCCTCCAAGACTGTCCCAAATACAACATATCAAGGCAAAACTTTGGGCTAAGAGAAACATCTGTGCAAGTCAAACTTTACGGCTCGCTTAGTGAATTACAAAAGACAGTGAAGTTTATACTAGAGACAACATTGCAGATATAGGTAATTTATTTAAAGTGAACAAAAGAAGAAGGAATCATTGTCACCTTGAGATTGCATAACATCACAGCATATCAAGCGACCGAGCGCGCCCTGGCTCGGCTGCTAATCATCTGATAAACTGCGACTCCTAGCAGAATAAGCGGATATTGACAAAAGAAGAAGATATACAAATAATGTAAATTTTTTCTGATTTCTTCTTCTTCTTTCATTCACTTGAAATAAATGATCTGTATCTGCAAGGCTTTCTCTAGAATGAACTTCATTGTCTTTTGTCATGTTTTTTTTTTTTTTTTATTTAATTTTTTTTTCAACATTGTCGTGAGTCTCAAGACTTTATTTTTCTGTTAATTCATTTTAGATATGGTTTCTAATTTTTAAATTTTTGGGTTCAGATTTTTTAGACGAGCATCCTGAACAAAAATCAAGCTAGGTATTTGGGCGGGGAAGAAGAAACCACAGAACTACTGTTATGCATAATAGTTTATAACTTTAAAAAAAAAAAGAACATATTTTTAAAAGAAGCTTCCCTGTGTGGGTTCTAGGGCCTATTGTATTGTGGGGGCAAACAAAAAAAAATCGATGCACTGCCCCCAACAAGCATGTCATAAAAGTAAAGTAATTATGGAAGCTTTCTTTGAAGTCGGAGTTCGTCTGCCTGAGAGACGAGGAACTAACAGCCTTACAAATAAGCTAGGTGTGTAAAATTAATGTGCATACAGAGCTCAAGTTATTGAACACGACTAAAGTTCAGACATTGGTGAACAACCAGAATTTCCATCGGAGTTTAAAGCCAATGATTAAACAAAAATTAAGTTAATTGAATGATTTTTTGGTGTCTTAGTTTGACCGCTGTGTAATTAATTACAAATCATACCTGTTTGTTATATTCTAGTTGGTCTGCCATCTTGTTTATTGTGATCAACTATGTGCTGACAAAGAACACTGTTGTATTGGTGTACAGGGAGGTAGAACCAATTCTTCAAGTATGCCAGACTGCTGCTGTTCTGGAGGTAAACCTTTGCTTACTTGTTTTAGTTAGTCTTGAAGTTAAATTTGAAAGGATCTGTTTCATTGCACCAGGTTTTATCCCATGCGGCTCGGCCTCTCTCTCTGTAGAACAGCTAACCATGTGTTGCAATTGCTGCTCACAGCATGAGTTCCAGCAACGATCCCTAAGAATTCTTTGGTTATTTTTTTAGTTAGTCGGTGCATTTCATAGCTTCACTCATCCGCATGGTGGCACTTTGTGTTATCAGTGTTTATCGCTTGTGTGATGTCCTAGTGGGGTAAAATTTACTACTACTTTCTGTAAGGCTGTTCTTAATGCCATCACTCCATATTTTCAGAGATCTTCCACTCTCTCTATACCCCTTGTAACATTTTTAGTATGGCTCCACAAATTACAGAAAGTGTTTGTGATTTATAATATAGATAATCCTCAGTGCACCAAGGTTTGATTTCTGCCATGGGCGATTTTTGAAAACACTTCTCCAACTCGTCATCCCTTTGTGGGATGCAGTTTTAAGCTATTTTAATCCTTTGCTGACCAACTTCGATGATCGATGAATTTCCGGCCATATCCCATGGAGACCAACTTCAACGATCGAGGAATTCGCGACTTGTAGTCTGCCGACTGATGTCCCTACCAATAGTTTTTGAATTAAACTGTATTCGAGTATTCTTATTGTTCCAAGATGGCTGTACTTTTGATTCATATTGATTAGAGTCATTACAAGCGTTTTTTTTTCAGTGACATTTTGTTAATTTTTGTGTCAAGTGCATATTCAGCCTTTTCATCATGTCTGATGATGAAACCCAGACCTGTAACCTAATTTCTACTGTGTTCACTCAAATGATGTCAGTTAGAAAAAGGGGAGCTCCTGCTGAGGGAAGAATTATCAACAAGCCTGTTCTGGCTGAAAAATACAACAAAAGTATGGGTGGTGTCAATCACTTCGGCCAACTTGCTGCAAACTACCCATACCCACACAGATCCTATAAATGGTACCTGCCATTGTATCATTTTTTAGTGGAAACTGATCTGGTGAATGGGCATATAAGCTACAACACTGTCAACTCTACAAAAAAGATAACAGCAAAGAAGTTCAGATAGGATGTCAGTCTTGCTCTTATCGGACCTGCTGTTCTTCGGCACAACGTAATACCTTCAAGACCACAAGTCACAACATCACGACTTACCGAACTCCATTTTATTGAAAAATATGAAAAGCCAAAGTACAAACCAGATTGTAAAGTGTGTAAGGCTGCAGGTAAAAGAAGCCAGACTTGCATGTACTGCCCAGATTGCAATACACCTCTATGCTTGACAACCTGTTTCAAGCTATACCATACAGTTGAGGATTATCAACGTTCCCAACAAAGACTCTTGCAGAGTTCACAACTACAGCTTCAACTTCAGTGAATGAATGAAGTAGCTCAGACTTTAGCTAGAGGTTAGAGGTGTTTTTGTAATCAAACATTCACAAATCCTCATTGTAACATGCCACATAACCACAATACACTCAAGAAAGAAAACAAAATTCTTTTTAGTTTATTTAATTTTTGTTTCATTTTAATGTTGAAATATTTGGTTAATCGTTAAAAAAGTACTCATACAAAGCTTATTTTATTCATTGCCAACCATGTCCCCAACATTTTATTGCATTGAAGTTGAATAAATTCACTAAAAAGTGGAAAAAGATGGTGGTTTTAAAACAGATCCTGAAATTTCTATAAATAGCCAAATAAATCCAAGATGGCCACCATGATCATGTGACATATTTGCATAACTTTTTTTTTTTCATGTGTAGCAACCATTCCTAATGGGCCTCCGAAAGTTTCAATACCCTACGCCTTTGTGTCACCTGGTGTTATGTCCTGGTGGGGTACAACTACCTACCTACATTGGGGCCTCACCACGTAATAGATCCAGAGACAGAAGTAGATGCACTGTTTTAGATCTTTATTGTGGAGGCAGCACACAATTTCTTTTAAGTGAAATCTTTACTGTAATTTATTTTTTTGATCCCTCTGTCAGAAAACCCTATATCAGGAGGCCGGTATCCTTTATCTTCTTCTTCTTCGCGCTCACCAGCTGTAAACTCTGGCAGAAAGTTCTGGTTGTTCGTCCACTTCTGGACTGCAGTCCTGTTCCAGAACTTGAGTGTTGCGTGTGCATCTGTTTGACAGATCTGACCAATTTGTATTCAGGTGGCCTTTATGAAAGCTATCATGCAGTCTAAATCTTCCTGTGTACCATACAGCTATGTTTTGATTGAGGTTGGCACTGGTCAGTTGACCTCTTTATGAGCAGAATAGTGTTGTAGTACATGTGAATTTTCAGGTGCCAAGTTGCACGGACACATTGCTGTGTTTCCAATGTCTGAACACTTTATATGTTATGTTTGAAAGCCGTAAAAATATTGCCAGGAAAATTTAACAATTTCAGTTAATTAAAAAAAACTGGAAAGCCGATTTTTAAAAATAAAAACTGCTTACGGCAAATCTCGATACTTTTCAAAGATGTAACAGCGGAGATTGGGGAAAGAGAAGTGCTAATGAAATTCATAAGTTGTTTAAATCACCACTAATTACTGGCATTATGAGGGCTAAAAGACTATTGTTGAATTAAGAATCAACATCATAGCACTCTGGATACTCCCATAAATGCTCTGTTCCCGTCTTCAGCGGCAAATGAAGAGCTCTAATTCCGATGGTACCAGTAACCAAAAAAAGGGTAAAAGACTGCAGTGTTTATGCATATAGAGAGAATAGCAGAACTAAAGAGCTAAATGGGCGTAAACTTTCAGGCAGACCAAAAAGATTGTGGAGAGATAATTTACAAGCAGACGTACAAATGCTTGACATCTCCAGCTGGGGTGAATGCCAACCACAAAGATAAATAGTGGGTGGCGATACTGCAGTAATGAATTTCAGGGACTAAGAAAGAATACTGAAGAAAAAGTGAAGGCATATATTCACACACACACACACACAAAAGAAATACATACAGGTAAATGATAAAAACCGTTTTTTTTCTTTTCTTAATTAGAAAATAAAATCAGTGTGACATAATAGTAGCGGAGGTGGAAAAGAGAAATTAACAGAATGCAAAAGAAAGCAATTGTGTAAGGTTAGCTTAAACGGCTAGGCGTCAAATAATTATACGAGCAACATAGAATGACAGTCCTTAAGCAGTTGCACTCTGAATTTGAACTTCGATCCCATCACATGTGGCTGAAGACCACAGCATCCCACAAATATGTTGTAAAAGTTGACTAAAAAGGGGTTTGCAGAAATCAAATATATTGGGCTGAAAGGTTGATCGCAGCCTAGCTGTAAACCACACCCAAAAAATGTGTGCCTGCTGTTTCTTATAAGGGTGAACACAGATGAAAAAGGTACTGTCAGCATGACTAATCAGCACATTGTGGGTTTTCTTCATACAGATTTTGAATACTTTTTTTTTTTTTGAATTCCTCAGATTATCCACAGTATGGCCGGTTTGGTCAAGTCTAACTGGATTATCACTGCTTTCCAAGTGTACTCTCGAGTCTTCCTTTTATGGGGTGTTGTATGGAGCGTCCCTGCAGTGAGTGTTTTTGTGAATTTATTTTCATTTTCCTGTCCTACATTTCATCTCTTGATGGAGCATGGGCCTTCAGCCAAACCCATACAGTACCCATTGTAGACTTGTTCGTATTTGTTTAGATTTTGCAGCTGAAATTTTCTAGTTTTAGGTAGCCACTCTCCACATAGGTATCTGGGGCCCTATTTGGGGGGGGGGGGGGGGGGGGGGGGGAATACACACACTGCTCCCTAACAGGCGTGTTGTAACAGTGACCAGTTAGAGGTTTTCCTTTGAAGTTGGAGTACATCATCTGTCAGAAAGGCGAAGAACCAACAGTCTGCATACAAATGAGTCAGATCTGTAAAACAAATGTGCTTGCACATTTCAAGTTTAGGAACAATGCCAAAGTCTAGAAGCAGACAAATGACAGGACTTTCTGCCAGAGTTTACAGCCGGTGAATGCTAAGAGGTGGTGTAGGAGGAGGTAGCCAGTCTCAAGCCAATCTTCATTTGTCGTCTCTTGTAATATTCGTCATGGATTACAGTGTTACTATCATTGTTCCCTGTATAGTAACACACAGACAGTTAAAATGTGCATTTACTCTAAATAAAAATGTTCCTAAGTCCAGTCTTCATTACTACTATTAAGATGATGGCACAGTAGTTTGTAAAACGGGTACCAGATAAAGTCCTGGGAAGTAAAGGAGGCCCATGGGATGTTGACCGCATCACCTTTCGAAGACTGATAAGTCTGTGGCAATGAGTCTGGCATCATATACTCAGTTTGCCACTCGCATGGAAAGGGTTCTTTACTTGTTTGTTTGTTGTGTTTGTTTGTTAAGAGTAGTGTATGACGGCATGGGAGTTAGTGCACTTTCTGAACAACATAGACCTTGTTTAATCCCATCAGTGTACATCTGGTCACACAAACTATCTGGGGAGTTAACCTGGTCAACAAATGCTTGATGAAGTCGGATATGGCGATCAAAAGGCACGAATATCGCAGCGTTGCTGTAAACAGACGCAACACAGTCACGTCCATGGGTCAGTGAAGAAGAAGTAGAAATTTGAGTGCAGCATTATGAACAGTACAGGGTGAGTCAGAAACATGGCTTCATATCGAATCACATGATACTATCAAGGCTACGGAAATGAGACCCCTGGAAAATCAATTTAAAATGGACGAATAGCCAGCACTTCAGCCGGAGTTCACAGCTGGTAAACACAAAGAAGAAGAAAGACAACTCTTTCTGTGTCGGCTATCACTGTCTCCACTTTCTCACATTAACAACAACATTGCGTTAAAATCACATCTCATCAGTTTCACAGCCTCATAATCATTCTGGTGCTCAGTTGTCCATGCTGCAAGAGTAACTGGCTGATGTATTTTCAGCAGCATCTTGGCAATGTTATAAACTCAGGCATGGGATTCTTGCCTTAAATAAACAGCTACTTCCCATGTGGGCTCTGTGGTTCTATCTGGGGTGAGAGGCGACTAATTAAGGTTATTTTCTTTGATGTCAGAGTGCCTCTGTCTGAGAGGCAAGGAATCAACAGCTTGCATAGAAATAAGCCAGATCTGTAAAACTGATGTGCAAGTTTGAGGACAAGACCAAAGTTCAGAGGTGGACCAACCACTAGAACTTTCTGCTGGAGATTATTGCTGATGAACAAGAAGAAGAAACACATTTTCAAGTTGTGTATGTCATACACCATTTCCCAGTATGATGTAAAGTAGCATACTGTTTGACATGAAACATGTAGCCATATTACTGACCCATCCTGTAAATTGGATTCACTTGTTTCAGCTTTTGCTAATTCAAGTCGCTTGTTAAATTTAATTATTGTATATTTTACAGACGCAGAATGGAGTGTCAGTAATTTTATGGTTGTCGGCTTGGACGATCGCCGAGGTTATTCGCTATGCTTACTACTTCTTCAGTCTTTTACCAGGGCCTGTCCCACATTTGTTGGTCTGGTGCAGGTAAGATTACTCCCTCCCCCCATGGTGAATGTAGTCAAAGATAGGTAGTGAGCCACAGCAGTGCAGTAGCTAGGTGCTTCCCTGCCAGCTGTGGGTCACTAGGCCAGATCTGTAAAGCGGATATATACAAAATCTCAAGTTCTAGACAAGACGGGTATCCAGACATAGTTGGATAACCAGAACTTTCTGCCAGAGTTTACAGCTGGTGGTTGCTAAGAAGAAGAAAAATAGATAGATTTAGTATAAAATGAGAAGAGGAAACTGGAAGAGATTGTTAACAACAGGAAAGAATTATGGAAAAAAGAGATAGAAAGAGAGTGAGAAATGATTCTTGATAGGGTAATTAAGGTATGGAAAAAAAATCCGCTCATGAATTAATGCGTACCAGTTGGCAGAGCACAGGATTATGAAGATGGGTAACATATTTTAGCTAAGATGGATTTATTTGCAAGTCTGTTTTAGAGTTGAGCTGAGTTAAAAACAAATAGGACAGCACTCCATAAGCACTCCGCTCCCATATTCAGCAGCCAGTGAAGAGTTCTAGTTCACTTGATATCAGTAACAGTCAGATTGTATGTTTGTTGTCATGCTTAAATCTGAGGATGGAATGTCAGCCACATCCTGTGGTCACTCCCACCGCACCATTCTCTTCAGACAGTGATCTTTTTTTGTGTACTTCGGCACTGTTCACTTGCTCCCAAACGGCCTTGACCACATCTAGCCTGTCAGTGGTGCAGTACCAGCTAATCTGCCTGTTAATTTCCTAAAATACCTGAATGATAGTTTGAGAACTGTGAGTGTTAATATTATCTTAGGCTCCTAGGCCTTTAATAGGTACCAGGAAATGTTCCGGGAAGTAAATCGGCTGCTATGAATTATTTACCAAAACTGTCTGCTGATTAGCTGTCATCGTCTTCAGCATTCTGAGACCTTAAGGTTCCTTGCTGCAGACATTACTCGCCTCCATTCTTATCTGTGATTGGCCCTCTCTTTTTGTTTGGTGACTCAAAATGCTTATAGGTAAGCCTGTGAATTATCTCTCCACCGTCTACTTATGCTGTGATTTTGTATGCTGATTAGTCAGTACAAATATGGGCCAACACTGTATGTTGAAGAAATAGGTTCTAAACTTTTTCATTAATACGTTGGCTATTCTGGACTAAAAATTCGAAATTCTACCCCCTCCATGTGGGTTCTGGGGCCCCCTTGTGGGAGTTAACTACAGTAGACACACTACCTCCCCAACAAGCAAGTTGTAGGAGTTGACTAATTAGGGGATTCCTTCTAAGTCAAAGTGCACCTGCCTGATAGGCAAAGAACCAACAATCTGCACACAGTTATTCCAGATCTGTAAAATGGGTGCACACGCAAAACTCAGGTCAAAGTTTAAGTCTGAAACAGATGAACAGCCAGGACTTCTGGTCGGGTTTACGTCTGGTGAATGCGCACACACAAAATATTACCGATGGTCTTTCTATTCTTGAGTCTCAGAGTTGAGTGTTGGTTCTACATTTTACCATTTAGTCCCCCACCTGCACATGATTGCAGGTTACTGCATGCATCTATAAGGTGTCCAAGGATAACTGTTTCATATGGTTGAACTAGGTCTCTGTGATTTGTTCTTGTTGGGTTGGTATCTGAAAAGAAGCTGTTTGAGTCACTGGGTGTTTGAGTCACTGGGTGTTTGAGTCACTGGGTGTCAGACCTTCTGGTAGCAGTTCTGATGAGTGAATTTAAACAAATATATTAGTTCTGCGTCTTGTGTTTTTGGGGAGCTGTGTTAGCATAGTGGTGAGATGCTTGCCTGCTGGTTCAAAAGTCTGGTTCAAATCTGCATTGAAGCAGATTTTTCCTCTTGACTCAGCACTGCCTAGTCTGGTTACCAAGTAGTGTCCTGGAAAGTAAAGGCGGCTGGCATAAGGTTGACCACATCATCTGTCGAGTGTCGATCAATTTATTACACACAAAAAATCCAGGTCTTGCACTGTATACCCGATGTACCAACTGCCTGAAAATAAAAGGGTCCTTTACTTACTTACAGGGTCTTCAAATTATAAACTTTAAAAGTGATAGAATTTACAATAATAGGGTCAGTCTTGTGCAGTCTGTCGCAGAAGTCACACTGTTTTTTAAATTCCCAGCTCCACATACACCTGCTGGACTGGAGGCATGTGTCACCATACTGAATCTTCATTCAGTGATGAATTACTGTAGTTTAACCCATTCACTGATAAACAAAAAAAGATAATGAAACGCCTCTGTTCTTTGATGCAAGCTGTGTTTGTCTGCATCATGATATCGCATGCTTTTCATTCTTGACATCCTTAACAGTAATATTGGCAGGTTACAAGACAGTGACATAGTTATTGTAACTTCTGTAGCACTTTTTTCGTGTGAAGCCCACTTGTACTTACTGTGTGTTTGGAGAGAGACACGGATCTGACTCACATACTTTAAGGATGAATTTTGACAAATAAAAAAGTAATATCTTAGACTTTCACCGCTATCACATATGTTGCCAGAGGAGAGAGATACTTAAAACGTTTATTCTCTGTTTCAGATACACCTTCTTCATTATACTGTACCCTATTGGTGTGACGGTAAGTATTATAGTTGTAACTCTCTGTTGTTAGGGACCTTGTGGAGACAGCGCATTTCACATGTAGTTATTCTGTGTTCTAGTTCCATCTTCTCTTTTTTTTTAAAAGCTTTTAAGTTTGGTTTGTTTGGTGCAGTTTTTGCATTTGATCTTTTAGTGTGTATGCACAGTGCTGGCCTATGCAATCACAGTAAATACATGTACATAATTTGTTGTTGTTCTTATAACTGCTACAATTATGTCTTTTGTGCATTTACTTGTTTTGTGTGTGTGTGGCTGGTACATTGTGACTTGTTTATTTGTGACTGTTGCATCATTTCTCTTGTTGTGATGGCTGTATTGACTCTTTCCTTGTGACTAGTGCATTTGATTTTTTTCTTTAGGGTTGCTGCATTATTTCTTTCATTGTGACTTCTGCATCAACTTGCCAATGACTGCTGCAGTAATTTATTTCATTGTTTAGTTCAATTTTGTTGTTGTTTTGAATTTAAATAATGAGGCACAAATACACTGCACCATTTATTACCTGGTATATTGTGCTGTTTCTCATTGAGTGCCCATTACAGATTTTATATCAATGTATAATGAGGCACCAGAATGAATCCTTTTGACTGAAACAGACAAATCACATATTCCGTTGTTACACTGTACACTCACCATGGAAGTCTTAGGTTAACCATATGATCCCTTTCATTACATAACTCAAGCATACTGAAGCAGTCAAAATAAAGATGGGCAGTTCTGTGCAAGAAAGTCTTCTAACCTCTAAAAAGGCTAATTTTTTACTTCATCTCACCATTGACCAGGGGTGAACTCCAGGGGAGAGTTCTGGTTGTCCGTCTATTTCTAGACTTTGGTCTTGTTGCAGAACTTGAGTATATGCATCCATTTTCAGATCTGCTTTTTTTTTAAAATGCAGACTGTTGGTTCCTCACCTCTCAGGCAGATGCACTCTGACTTCAAAAGAAACTCTTGTAATTAGTCATCTTGTATGACATGCTTATTAGGGAGGCAGTGGGTATATTCTTTTTTTTTCCTACAGAATAGGACCCGTGAACCCATATGGGGAGTTTTATTTTACTTTTAATGATGTTTTCTCTTTTTTTTAGTTACATTTTGATTTTTCATCAGCCTGTTTGACAGTAGGGGGAACTAGCCTAATAACTAGAGACACCTGCTGATCCAATTGTCTTGGGTTCATATCTGCATCGAGTTTTTTTTTTAAAAATTACCCTTGGCTTCCAGGTCAACCCAGCCTAAATGGGTACCAGGTAATATCCTGGGAAATAAATGCGGCCAGCGTGATGTTGACCACATCGCTAGCTGAGTGCCGATTGGTCAATGAAAATATGAATCTAACACCATGTGCCCATTGCGCCACTTGCGTAAAAAGGGATTTTTGTTGACTGCTTTGTCAGTAGAAACGTTACCTAATGCTTAAATGCATGCATACATGATAACAATACTTTACTCATTCAATAGCAAGCAACCCATCGTGTACCTTAGGCTTTCCTTAAATGAAATAAGTTTATTAATATCGTTTGGATTTTTTTTAAGGGTGAACTGATGACAGTCTTCAATGCTCTGCCATATGTGAAAGAGACCCGACTGTACAGCATAGAGTTGCCCAATCCATGGAACTGTTCTTTCAGCTATTACTACTACCTCTGCTTCATGGTCATCTCCTATTTGCCTGGTAAGCATTGTCATTTGAATGGTTGTTATGATTTAGTGTAAGTAGTCATCTCCTACTTGTCTGGTAAGTTGTATTATTAGAAGTTCAGATGGTTATAAGTCTTGTCTTTAGAATGGTTTTAATAAACAAGTTTAGATGGTTGTAAGACTTGTCTTTAGATTGGTTGTATGATCAGGTTTAGATGGTCATAAGACTTTTCTTTAGAATGGTTGTTATGTCCACGTTCAGATAGTCATGAGACTTGTTATTAAAATGGTTATTGTGATTAAGTTTAGGTAGTTGTTTCCTACCTGCCAGTAAATCATATGGTTAAAATGATGGGTTTTTTCTTCCTTGCATGGTAAGGTCATCTACTGCTTGTCTGATAGGTTTTATCATTGGAAAGGTTGTTATCAAGTATAGATGGCCGTTTCCTGCTAGCCTGGTAAGTCATGGGAGGTTAGAATGAGTGTTATGATCAAGTTTAGATGGTTTTCTTCTACTTTCCTGGTAAATCTTCTAGTTAGAATGTGATTGTTATGATCGAGTTTAGATGTTGTGCCATACTTCATGGTTAAGTCTTGTGGTTAGAATGTGATTGTTATGATCGAGTTTAGATGTTGTGCCATACTTCATGGTTAAGTCTTGTGGTTAGAATGTGATTGTTATGATCGAGTTTAGATGTTGTGCCATACTTCATGGTTAAGTCTTGTGGTTAGAATGTGATTGTTATGATCGAGTTTAGATGTTGTGCCATACTTCATGGTTAAGTCTTGTGGTTAGAATGTGATTGTTATGATCGAGTTTAGATGTTGTGCCATACTTCATGGTTAAGTCTTGTGGTTAGAATGTGATTGTTATGATCGAGTTTAGATGTTGTGCCATACTTCATGGTTAAGTCTTGTGGTTAGAATGTGATTGTTATGATCGAGTTTAGATGTTGTGCCATACTTCATGGTTAAGTTTGTTGTGGTTAGAATGTGATTGTTATGATCGAGTTTAGATGTTGTGCCATACTTCATGGTTAAGTCTTGTGGTTAGAATGTGATTGTTATGATCGAGTTTAGATGTTGTGCCATACTTCATGGTTAAGTCTTGTGGTTAGAATGTGATTGTTATGATCGAGTTTAGATGTTGTGCCATACTTCATGGTTAAGTCTTGTGGTTAGAATGTGATTGTTATGATCAAATTATGGTTGTGTCCTACTTGCATGATAAGTCTTGTTAGAATGATTGTTATGGTCAGATTTAGATGGCCGTCTACTACGTGCCTGGTTAATCTTGTGGTTAGAATGTTTGTTGTTCTTCTTCTTCTTTCGTTCGCCTGAAATAAGTTGTCTATATCAGCAGTTTTGTCTCTTGTATAAATTTCACTGTCGTTGTTAGTTCATTCAGTGGTCCATAGAGTTTACGTTGCACTGTTGTTCTTTCTGGCCAAAAGGTTTGCCTTAATGTGTCAAAATCGGTGCAGTCCTGGAGTACATGCTCTGCTGTCTGGGGCACATTTCCACAGGTGCACATAGCTGATACACCTATCTTGAATTTTGTGTACATGTGGTTACGTAATCGGTTGTGCCCTGTTCTGAGGCGGAGGATAATGACTTGTTCTGGTCTGTCCATAATAAAATAGTCGTCTTGTGCTGGGGCTGGTGGTTTCCTGATCGATTTAATGATTCTTTTCTTTTGATGGTATGTGACTGGTACATCTGGCTGCTCTTTTGTCGCACCTTCCCCTGCCAGTTGATCAGCTTTCTCATTTCCAGGCACTCCACAATGAGACGATATCCACTGCATTACGACTCTTCGCTGAACGCTGAGTTGTGTCAGCAGTGTTTGCAATTCTGGTAGTTTCCTAGACTGGAGTGCTTCGAGTACTGATTTAGCATCTGTCAGCATTACCACATACTGTGAGCCAAGGTTGGTATTTAGCAGTTTCTCTGTAGCTATCTTGATAGCCTGGATTTCTGCATCGTAGTTATGGCAGTACTTCCCGGTTGGTATGCTGGACTTATCCCTAGTACCATTTGGGAATTCGATGTACACTCCAGCGCCACCATTTCTAACTGCACTTTCTGCGGACCCATCTGTATAGACTCTGACCCATTGTTCTTGTGGGTATTCTTCATCAATATAACTGAGGGTGGCCATTCTGCGTTGTACACTATCTTGCTGTTTCTTGTCAAATATCCCTTTCACATTTGTCTGGATTTGTACCATTAGTTTACATTTTTCTCTCCATGGGGTTTGTTCTGGAATACTTTTAAGTGGGCAACCAATTTCTGGAAGGTCAGGAGTTTGTCTACATATTCTTTTTGCTTGGTGTATAAAGCTGCTTCTTTTTAACCGTCCCAAGGCTAGGTTCTTAAATCTATTTTCCATCGGGTGATCTGGCATACTGAGGAACTTTTCAGCTTGAATTTGCAACTTTGTATCTCTGCGTTCTCTCAGTGCCTGTGTTTTCCCAGCTTTCTCCATTTCTAATATGGGGGTTGATTTCATCCCTCCTGTGATGACTCTGAGCGCTTGATTTTGCACTTTGTCTAACTCCTTTAATGTGGTACTAGATGCTGAACACCATGCAGTTGACCCATATTCCAAGTGTGGAAGTATGCTCTGCTTGTATACTTTATTTAGTATTTTCCCATCGGCTCCCCATGTAGTTCCACTTAGTTTTCTTAGTATTGCTGTCTTCCTCCTGGCTTTGGTTGCTGCCTTGTTGATATGTTTTCTCCATGTCAACCTGTTATCAAATGTGACTCCTAGGTATGTGGGCTCTTTATCATCTCTCAGGGGTATTCCGTTTATTTTGATGGTGCCGGCTTTTTGCTTTGGGGAGAGGGTGAATAGTGTGGTGCTACATTTGTCTGTGTTGATGCTGACACACCATCTATTGGCCCATGCCTCAAGTGCATTTGTAGCCCGCTGTAGTGTTTTTGTGGCTATCGTTGCATGTTCATTGGTGCACCACAGTACCAGGTCATCGGCATGCATTGCCATTTTGATTCCATTTGGTATCTCAGCAACCAGATCGTTGATGAATAAAAGGAAAAGTGTGGGCGACAGGACACCACCTTGAGGGACGCCTTGTCGCAGTAGAACTTTTTTACTTTTAAAACCATCTACCTGTACCCGGGCTCTTCTGTTATATAGATATGCTTTAATCCAATTGTACATTTTTCCATTTATTTTATAGTTTCTCAATTTCTTCAAAAGCCCCTCCTTCCAAACCTTATCAAAAGCTTTCCTTAAATCTATCCATGCCGCGAGTACCAGTTTCTTATCTTGAAAAGCATCCTCTATTTCTTGGGAGAGGTATATTGTCTGGAAATAATGTTTGTTATGATCTAGTTGAGATGGTTGTATCCTACCTGCCTGTTAAATATTGTTAGAATGTTTGTTATGGTCATGTTTAGATGGTTTTTTTCTTCCTTGCATGGTAAGTCTTGTTGTTAGAATGCAATTATATTCAAATTTAGATGGTTTTATCCTACTTGCCTGGTAAGTCTTGTGGTTAGAATGTGATTGTTAAGGTCAAGTTTAGTTATGTCCTTCTTGCCTGGTAAGTCTCATAGTTAGGATGATTGTTATAATCTAGTTTAGATGGTTTTTCTCCTACTTGTCTGGAAAATCCTGTGGCTGGAATGAAGTCATGTCGTTAGAAAATGGCTGTTGTGTGAATTCTTACCAAAGCTCAAAATCTGTGGATTGTGACTAGCTAGTCAGTCCCATTGGGGGGCTGCCTAGTAAGATTGGGAGTCTCAGTGTACAGATTTGGGGTGAAATAGTCATGCAGGATTGGATGATTCCTTGTGTACTCGAGAGTTATTTATTAACTCTGCATTTATGGAAGCTTCTGTGGATGCCTGGAAAATGCCTATTGACTGTCTCTGCTTGCCTTCCTCCAACAATATTTAAAAAAAGGTTAGTTGCGTATCCTTTACAGGACGTTGCAGAACCAACCCTAACAGCCCCTGGCTGTTGTGTGGTTTTTCTAGGCAAATTTACATCCAGTAGTTTGCCATTGCTTTCTGGACGGTTGGTTTTCTTGATACCACTGTCGAAACCCACGCAAAGCGCATGGCCCAAGGGGGGATCGAACCGGGCATTACGAAGCGTTCGCATCGACCTAGCCACAGAGCCGACAACAATATTTACCAGGCACAAATCTGAATCTTGGCGCCAGACCAACAAAGCAGATCCCAGATACCCAATTCAGTCTACAAGGAAGATATAATTAGGGCACCTGTAACTGTTTAACCTGCCTGGTATAACCTGCAGGAGACAACTCACGAAGTCAGGCCTAGGAAGAGAGTGACTTCCCTTGCCATTCATCCCTGGTCATGTCATAGGCCTGTCCTATGTTGCAAGAGTGCCATGCTTAATGGCATTAAACTATATTTAATGCTGGCTTGTTTAAATTGATGCTGATCATTTATCACATTGAATGTCTACAGTATTCCCTCAGCTGTATCTACACATGTTCCGCCAGAGAAAGAAAGTCCTTGGAGGGGCTCTGGACCGACTGAGAAAGACTCAATAATACTGGCAGCCTCATTTAACTTAAATAATTCCAATATTTTGCTCTTTATCACTTATAATTCCTCATATTTTAGTGGTTGGGAGCGTCTGTTAGCTTTGTTTGTATGTTCAGTCAACACATGCATTTAGAGAGAAAAGTGTTATTGTGAGTTGAGCGAGTATGTTACATTTCTAACAAAAAATGTTAATCAGAAATACAAATTATTATTGGCAGGGTGGTGTTAATTTTTTTAGCTGACATGTTTTTTTGGGGGTGTGTCTTTTTTTTTTTTTTTTTTTTTTTTTTTTTTTTTTTTTTTTTTTTTTTTTGCTTTTAAAAAAAAATTATATATAACAATGTTCTTAAATATTTTGTCATATTATTGTTTAATGAGTGGCAGATTTTAGGCTTTAACTTGTGAGAACACAGTAAGAAAATCATGGATGTAAAGTTTTTATCTCCCCATTGTCTCCATCCCTTATTCCATTAATTTTGATTCATGTTTTGGATAAAAAGTGTGTGATTGTACGCATGGAAAAGAGATAACCACTGCTAACTTCTCACATTCTAGTTAGGTGTGTTTGTACATGTGGAACTGAAATATGGTAATTGCTGATTTCCCACAATCTAGTTGTGTATATTTGTACACATGGAATTGTGAGATGAGATAACCACTGCTAACTTCACACAGTGTGGTTAGGTGTGTTTGTACATGGGGAACTGAAAGTTGGTAATTGCTGATTTATTAGATTTTTTTTTTTTACAATGAAACTATTAGATATTCATTGTTAATGCCACACAATCTAGCTGGGTATGAATGTAAAGATAGAACTATGAGATATTCATTGTTGATACCACACAATCCAGCTGGGTGTGTTTATAAGGATGGAACTATGAGATATTCATTGTTGATGCCAAACCATCTAGCTTAGTATGTTTTTACAGATGGAACTATGAGACATTCATTGTTGATGCCACACAATCTAGCTCAGTATGTTTTGACAGATGGAACTATGAGATATTCTTTTTTGATGCCACATAATGTAGTTGGGTGTTACACACATGGGCCTCATTGATTGAGAAGATAGTTGCTGTGTAGTTAATGAGTAAGATTTAATTAGTAAGAAAGTGTGTGTGTGTGTAGTTAATGAGTTCACAATGTGGAGAAATATTGGTTAAATTATGACTCTCTTCCACAGTTTTAAACTGAGAGAAAAAAAATGTATTCTTTAACATCATCATTATAGATTTGTAACATTATTATTGTAACTTGCAGTTTCTAATTAATTTAAAATGACAATAAAGTTAAACCATTGAGGGACTTGCTTAATGTTATTCAGTGTTACATCTTCTTCTTCGCATTCACCAGTTGTAAACGCCGCCGGAAAGTTATGGTATTTTTCTACCTCCGGACTTATTCCAGAACACGTTGAATTAAGAATCAACATCACAGCACTCGGGACACTCCCATAAGTGCTCCGTCCCCATCTTCAGCAGCAAGTGAAGAGTTAAAATTCCGATGGTACCAGTAACAGTCTGATTATATATCCGTCTCGCCCCTTCGTCGAGCGTCGGCCAGATCCCCTTGTAACTCCTCGCAGTGCCATTCTCCTAAGACTGTAATGATCTATCTGTTCCTCGGCACTGTTCATTCGCTCCCAAAGGGCCCTCACAGCATCCAGCTTGTCATATATCAGTTCACCACCAAGTGGTGCAGAACCGGCCAGTCTATCCGCCCGGAGTGACCTGGAGAAAATATCTAAAGGATGCTAACTACCTGGGACCTGTTAAGTGTTGGTTGCCACTCTGCATGGAGCATGCCTGTCTCCATTCCAGAACATGAGTGTTGCTTGCACATCTGTTTTACAGATCTGACTTGTTTGTATGCAGACTAATGGTTCTTTGCCTCTCACGCAGATGCACTCCTAATTTAAAGGAAGCCTCTAATCAGTCGACTCATACAACATACTTGTTGGGGGAGGTAGTGGGAGTATTTTTGTTTCCCGATAATGGGGCCCTGCACAAGTGCAGTGTTACCAAAGATGACTGTTTGTTTATGTGTCCATTGTGTTAGGATGTTTGTTTTGAATGATAAAGCATTGAGGTTACCTAGTATAGTTGAGCACAGTAAAAAGATATATGATATACGCTATCCAGCAATCACTTCTTCTTTTTAGTGTTCACCAGCTGTCTGCTATGGCAGAAAGTTCTGGTTCGTCTACTTCTGGACTTTGGTCTTGTTCCACAGCTTGTGTTTGTGTGCACATCTGTTTCACAATTCAGGCAAAATTATAGGCAGACTTGGTTCCATGCTTCTCAGGCAGATGCACTCTGCAAAGGAAACACCCCTGATTAGTTGCCTTTTGCGATATGCTTGTTAGGGGGTCTACATTTACTCAAAGATTGTGTCTGGACTACAAGGAGCCTAACTATGACTAAAACAAAACTAATGATGTGGCTAGAGACAACAGCATTTCCCCATGCGTGCTTTCTAAGTGGTTCCATGATTATGATTAAGAAGACAGAGACAGGATAGATTCAAAGAAAATGGTTGGAGTCGATGAGAAAACCTCGTCTAAAAGAACTTCTTTATGCAGACGATCAGTGTCTAATACACCATCAAAAACAGAATTTATAACACCATATTGACTCCTTACATCAAAGCTGCACAAAGTAGGATATGAGAGTTAACACCGCAAAAACTGCAGCAATAATGATAGGCAGGAAACATAATATTGTGAATGTTCATGTTAACAGTACTGCAATCAAACAAATACTTCTTCGCATTCACCAGCTGTAAACTCCGTCAGAAAGTTCTGATTGTTCATCCACTTCTGGACTGTAGTCCTGTTCCAGAACCTGAGCGTTGCATGTGCATCCGTTTTACAAATCTGACTTATTTGTATGCAGACTGTTGGTTCCTTGCCTCTCAGGCAGATGCACTCTGACTTTGAAGGAAGCTCCCAATTAGTCGACTCTTACGACATGCTTGTGGGGAGGCAGTGGGTCTATTCTTGTTTTCCTTATAGAACCCAGAGTACAGAAGGCAAATGCTGTCACCTGCCAGTTAGCCCCACTGCTGAAACACCGAAATGATTAATAGCATCTTTATACCTTTTTTGTGTTTTTAGGACCAAACATGAACAATGATTAAGGCACTAAACAGAAAATAACGGCAAGTGAAATGTGCTGTCTTCGCAAGGTTACTAACAATACAAGAATAGACAGGGTCACCAACAACACAAGAATAGACAGGGTCACCAACAACACAAGAATAGACAGGGTCACTAACAACACAAGAATAGACAGGGTCACTAACAACACAAGAATAGACATGGTCTCGAACAGCAGTTTTAGAGAGAAAGTGGGAATATTATATTGACAGACAAAGAATTCAATGATTCGGCCATCTAGTGAGAATGCAGCCAGGCCAAACTGCACATGAGACTTTTTTACAGCAAAACATCTGGAAGGAAGGCGAGAGGAAAACCAAGAAAGAGAGGGATAAATGTTGTAGCAGAAACCTGCTTAAAGATGAATCCATCACCCGAGAAGCTCAAGACAAATACAGAAACCACCACACTGAGCTACAACCTGGTATCTGTGAGACGATAAAAGAAGAATAAAATGATAATTACAAATACTTGAAGAGATAATTTATATACTGCGCATGTCTTCCCTGCGTGGATTCCTGGGTCTCGAGGGGGTGGAGGACTAATTAGAGGTTTCTTTTGAAGTCGGAGTGCATCTGCTAGAAGACAATGAACCAGCAGATTGCATACAAATAAGCCAGATATGTAAAGGGGGTGTGGGAGTAAAAGTCAAGTTCTAGAACAGGGCTTAAATCTAGAAGTGGACGTATAACTAGAATTTTTGGCATATGGGAAAAAGAAGATATACATGGCTATAGAAGCAGCTCAGCCCCTCACAAAATTATTTGGTATCGAGTCTCAGAAGAGGATGATGGGAATAAAGAAGAAGAATTAACAATTACATGCTCGCTGTAGGGTCTGGTGAGGCAGGGGTTTATGCACCTGGGAAAAAAGAAGAAGAATCAACTATTCAATGCTCACTGTGGGACCCGGGTGCGGCAGAGAGAAAGGGACATATGATCCTGGGGAAGAAGAAAAAAAAAACAGAAGAGAAGGAAGAGAAATAAATAGAAGAAGAAGGACAAAACACAAGCAAACCTTGCACACGACAGGGCCTGTGTGAGACTGGGAGACATTGACCTAGCTGCCCTCCTTTAGTCCTTTTTATTATTAGGGGTTTTAAAGCAAAAGCAAATTGAAATAGACGTCGCTTAGTACAACAAAGTCTTACATATATCACAACGTCTAGTTTGAGAATGGAGGTGGAAGCAGTCATTGCTGCCTTCCGCTGGCCGGAGAATCAGCTGTACACACATGCCGTGATTGTTACTGAGCATGCTGAGAAAGGTGGAGCAGCAGGTATGCTCCGTGCAGAGTGGCAAGCATCAGTTCAGAGATCTCGGACTGATTAGCGTCCCTTAGATATTTTCTCCATGCAATGGCGATGTGTTGGGAAACGAGCAAGCAGATAGACTGGTCGCTTCTGCACCACATGGTTGTGGACTGGTGTATTATGACAAGCTAGATGTTGTGAGGGCCCTTTGGGTGCGAGTGAACAGTGCGGAGGAACAAATAGATCATTACGGTCTGAGAAGAATGGCGTAGCTGGGAGTTACCAGGGGATCTGGCTGACAAACAACACTCAGGAAAAGGGCGAGTCGGATATTAAATACAATCAGTCAGTTACTGGTGCCATTGGAATAAGAACTCTACGCTTGATGCCGAAGATGGGGACGGAACGCTTATGTGGGTTTCCTGAGTGCTTTGATGTGGATTCAGAATTCAACATTCCTACCTCTAGTCCTAGCCACGTAACGTCACGGAGACGGCGAGACGTTACCAGTTTCCAGTGTTTTGATTTCAAGATGGCCACAGCTCGGGGGATTGTTGTGTTGGCAGTGGTCGCAATCATAGGTGTTGATTTTGTTTCTGCCAGTGCATATAAGGATGGCGACAAGGTGAGCTGGCTAATATTAATGAGAGGTTACAGAGACACAACTTTTCATCTTGTTCACCTGTCTATTTAAAAGAATTGGATCATTATCATTATCATTTGCATTTGTTATTGTTGAAAAAAGTTTTATGAATAACAAAATTGTGAAAATTAACACAACACACACAAAAACATTTTCGTTTTTATAATTAAAACATTATTTAGCAAACTTAATATTAAAGTAAAAATTATGGCGCTTCTTTGAATCGTCCCCCAAAATGGCGACTTTAATATGATGACGTTCAAAAAGTAGCTAAATTGGCAAATTTCTAGCCATAAAATATCCGAATGCGGGGTCAGTTCTATTAGAAATATATGTGCCGGCTCCGAATAACGAAACAAATGCTCTGACAGAGTCTGGGCGATACGTTGCTTGCCGACCTGCTTCTGCGAGTGTGCCTCACCGCCGAGCGTATCCCCCGCTCCGCTACGCGCGGCACGGATGGGGGCTAAACTAGATGGCTGGGACTCACGAGTGGCAGCTACCGCATCTCCTGCAAATTCCTCCAATTACTGTACTCGTGAGTTCCAGGCACCTAGATTGCTCGGCGATGAGTTTAATCGCGTTTGGCGCATGCCGACAAGTCTGACATCTACCGCTGCTAAATCCTCCAATCGGAAGAACACAGTATTGCTAATCGTTTTCATCGTCTGTAATGTCTCGAAATTGGTCAACGGTCGCTAATATCGTCTGCTAGTATTGGCGTCGCAGAAACGCTCAAAATTTTTGTCAACGGTCGGTATTAATCGTCTGCTACTAGTACCGTGTGCAATGTTGATAGTGATTGTCAAGTAATCCTAGTTTTGCCGTGATTTGTCCCTTGGCAGACAGTCCGTATTTTAGATATACGGGAACACCGTCGTTCGGATAATTTTGGATATTTTATGGCCAGAATGTGGCATGCCGCCATTTTGGGGAAAGGATCAAAGGAGTGCCAAAATTATTGTAATTTTATGTATAAATTTGTCAAGCATGTCAATAAATGTTGAAAAATACAAATTGTATTAATTACAATTTGAGACTTATTATTATAATGGAGAGACATGAAGAAAAAGCGGGGTTCTCCTCCGCGGCTCTCCTCCGAACTTCTACCCCGAACTTCCACCCCGGTAATATGGCGGTCAGCTCTCCTCCGAACTTCTACCCCCGCATTATGGCGGCCTGAAATATCCTTACAGGTCTCAGTCCAATTGAAAATATGGAAACTTCATGCAACGAACGAATCGAGGCAAAACTAGGATCGGCTCCGTATAGCGAAACAAATGCTCCAACAGGGTCTCAGCGATATGTTAATTGCGGACCTGTTTCTTTATGTTTCTGATTACCTGACAATTTTAAGAGACGCAACACTGCAGACAATAGTAGCAGACGATAATAGCGACCGTTGACACCTTCTAGCGTTTCTGCAGTCGATAAAAGCGGCATGGCAGGGAGACCACGTGCGCCGACGCAGATTAGTGTCATTGTTGTCCTCCAACTTTTCGGCATGCGCAAAATGCGGTTACACTCACTGCCGACGATATCCCCCGCGCCGCTATACGTGGCGCGGATGGGGGCTAAACTAGATGTCTTGGACTCACGAGCAAATTAATTAGAGGAAGTTGCAGGAAATGCGGTAGCTGCTGCTCCTCGTGAGTCCCAGCCATTTAGTTTAGCCCCCATCCGCGCCCCTCGTAGCGGCGAGGGGGATACGGTCGGCGGTGAGGCATAGTCACAGAAACAGGTTCGCAATTAACATATCGCTGAGACCCTGTTTGAGCATTTGTTTCGCTATACGGAGCCGATCCTAGTTTTGCTGCGATTCGTTCGTCGCCAGAAGTTCACATATTTTTAATTGGACTGAGCCCTGTGAGGATATTTGTTTGTAATGTAATGCGGGGGTACAAGTTGGGAGGAGAGTCTGGCGGCCAAACAAATACCCTAACAGGGCCTCAGTCCTATGAAAAATGCGGACTTCCGGTCAGTTTAATTGGAAGAACACTTTCGCTAACCTGCGTCGGAGGCCATGGTCTCTCTGCCATGTCGCTATTATTGTGTGTTGTTCTGTTTCTCGAAATTGTCAACGGATAGTAATCCTAGTTTTGCCGCGATGTATTCGTCGGAGGAAGTCCGCAATTTACATGTGATGGAGGCCCTGTCAGGGTGTGATTTTGGCTGCCTTAATATGTGGCCGTTATTTGGTACTACAGCATCAAGGGTTCCCCGTTTATGTGTGTGTGTGTGTGTATATATATATAATATATACTAAGTAAACAGACGTATTGAACGGCACTCATAGAAGGACACACTAGACAACATAAAAATCAAAAGCTATAGTTCACCGTGCCAGGAATCGAGCCTGTCACCTTTGAATGCTGTGTCGGCCTTGCTATGGAGAACAAGTGTACTTAGATACATGACCAGCTAGGCACCTCTGAAATGGTTGTCTTCATTGGGCATGTCTATCATATAGCTGTGGAATAGCTGTATCCACAACTATGGAATACGGACATAATTAATCTCAAACCATTGAAATGGCACATAGGTGTATAGTCTACCCCCCTCCTTTGCCATACATAAAGGGCCGAATGTAAGACAGGCCTGTGTGCCCAATTTGTAATCCTTTGAAAATAAAGTTTGTTCGTTCGTACATATACTCAGCTACAGGAACATTTAAAAATCTTTAATGAAAATGTTTTCTCTTTAACTCTTTTAGTCCCAGTCAACTCAGTATGCATTTATTGATAATTTTATCTATGAATACATGTCCATATTTACATCTAGTTCTTCTGTTACTTTGATCCACTTAATTCATTTGTTTACTGTTGCCCCCCTCTCCCCACCCCATTCCTTCCCATATATTATAAGTATATTTTTAACTCAGCAAGACTCCTGGATGGTCACCTTAAATTACATATGGTTCACAACAGAGCTATTCAACTATGTTTAATCAGGGGCCGAAATTTAAAAAATTGAGACCGTCATGTGCCAGAAGCCCGAGCGTCAGCATAGAAAGACAGTTATTACAATACAGTACAACTGACAATGATGCGTGGGCCAATGGCTAAGCATCCGTGGGCCACATATGGCCCTCAGGCCACAAGTTGAATCGCTCTGCTTTATGATAACTAGTGTTGCAGTTATTTGGGACTGAAAGAGTCAGTGGTAATTGTTGCTTAGAAACAAAAACTTCATGCACCTCTACAAACACATAAACGAATTAAGTATTAGCCTATCAGCGCTCTCAGGCAGCGTCTTTAAGATACACAGACTGTAGAACATTTCTTATAAGATTATGCTCATCTGGGAGCCCTGCATAACAATATGTGTCCACACCAAGTCGACCTGACAACTAAGCTTTCGGGGAAACCAACGAGATCTTGAGATGACATCCCACTTTATGGCCCACTGTTGATTGAATACATGACATAGATAATTGAAGAAGAAAATAGAATGGTTTACTGATTCTGTCATGTTTTGTCTCCATTGTCTTAGGTTATTGTTTATGTCAACAAAGTGGGCCCATACTTTAATCCTCATGAGACGTATCATTACTATCAGTTGCCAGTCTGCAGACCACAGAAGGTGAGTCAGCTCAGTTACATCTTTGTAGTCTTTCACTTCTTCTCCTCTTGCTGATCTTCATCTCCCATTGGGCAGTGTCGCGTGCGGATGTGCACCAGAACGCACCAGTACTGAGTGAGCGAATAAGACGTCAAAACAATACGTAACGTTGTGAAGGTATTGTTGTCAAAGGCAGTCGATGTTTATAGTCCGAAGGAGACGGACGTGTGGATCCTTGAGGATGCTCTACCCCGGGATCCCACGGAAGCAAACGTTATATAAAGTTGGATCCTTGAGGACGTTTTACCCCGGGACTCCAAGATAGACCTCAGCAGGAAGCTGGTGAAAGTTACATTTCGGCAGTAAGCCGGTATACCTTCATTATTTAATTCAGACGGATGAACTGAACACAAAGATGATTGTCTGGATCTCAAGGTCGGACTGCGACCTATCGTGAGGACATATCAGTCCATGGATGTACGAGCGAGCTTTGGTTGAACGAGTTGAATTATTACTTGCATATTTCTCATTGTGTTGATTATCGATATTGTCAATACACAAATGAAACTTTTAAAGAGAGTTCTCGTTCCGCTACGTTTGGCAGCTTCAGCATTCATCATGTTGTGTTACTCTTGGCCAGTGGCATGTTAAGTGTTGATGCCTTTTGTTACATTGCGACAACCCCTAGTCACTTTTACGCTCGTCACAATCAATCAAGCTCCGCACGTTACAGGCAGTAGGCCCTCTACCAGCAAATACAAAATTGGCCCCCTTTTTTTTTCCTAACTCCAGCAGCTCACGCATATGTCCTACCTATATTATACTGTTAAAACAAAATTTAAAATACGCACCGAAAGGAACATAATTTGGATATTCAAAGTCTTAGCAATTTAATGAATTAGATTTTTCAAATTGCACGCAAGAATACATTAGGACAGTGTTTCCCATACTTTTGTTAGTTGCGGCACCTTTTTTCAATTACATTTTTCCGTGGTGCCCTAACCTAAGTAAAAGTATGACTATTCGTATGTAAGAGATTAAAAAAAAATTGTGTATCCTTGAATATTTCCTGATGCCCCTGTGGAGAGGTCGCGGCTCACCGGGGCGCCGAGATGCATAGTTTGGGAAACACTGCCTTAGGCAATTCATTAGTAGTTTTTAAGCATATGGACAAACCCATCAGCTAATAAAAACACATCAGCATTTAACTATTCATTTTTTTTAAACAGTATAATAATCTAGGAGAATAGCAGCCAAATGAAGGCAACATATAAAACCATGATATAACACAGCTAATTTTAGCAAACTTCAGCGAGTCTGTTCCTTTTTCCACACAAAATGGTGCCCTAACTCAGAGATATGAATTTGGTTTTTCATTGTCATCTGGCTTTCCTTTCACCAAACGGACTAGCTACAACTTTGTTTACTTGTCATTCAGAGACCAGCAGCCTTGATGCAAGCTTGCACAAGAGTCAGAATTATTCCTGCTTAAGATCGCATAGAACAACTTCTTACCCAAGTGGGTTTCAGGGGCCTTATTTTGGAGGGTAAAAGTAATAGACCCACTGTCCTTAATGAGCAGATTATAAGAGGTGAGAGATTGGGGGTTTGATGACATCAGATGTATTGGACTGAAAGGTAATGATATCACAGCCTAGCTACAAACTACCAGACAACATGGCAGCCTGCCTTTTAAAGTCAGATGGAGAGAAGAAGAGCAACAACAACATCCACACTTTTGACACCTCACATGAAGTTCACATGAGTCTGCTTTGAATTACTGTGTTTGATGTCAGTAGATCCCAGTTATCATAAGCCTGTGATCTCAAATTGTAAAGAGTAAATTACTCTTCTGCCAGTGTTAACGCTCTAGGGAAATAAAGAATAGTCTTCTGCTTCTTCTTCATGTTCACTGGCTATAAACTGCGGCAGAAAATTCTAGGTGTTTGTCCTTTTCTGAACCTTTGTCTTGTTCTAGAACTTGAGTGTTGGATCTGCGTCCATGTTCTACACATTTGGCTTGTTTGCAAGCAGACTGTTGGTTCCTCCCTTCTCTGGCAGGCACACTCCAACTTTGAAGGAAACACCCGTAATTATTTGACTTTTACAACATATCTTGTTTTGGGGGGCAGTGGGTCTGTTTTCTCACCCCCTTCCCCATGGGGCCCTAGAACCCACAGGGGGAGTAAAGAAAAGTAACATACCAAGCATTTCGTACAACATGTCAAAGTCAGTTTGGTGTGAAACTGGCTGTCTCATCCTGTAGAAAGCTACGTACAAAATATAACCAGCATGAACAAGTCATTAGGAGATTTTTTCCCCCCTGCTTTCTCCCTCAGCTCATTCAGTACCAGTTAATGCACCATGTGTTTACTTCTTCTTCTTCTTGTTCACCGGCTGTGAACTCCGGCAGAAAGTTCTGGTAGTTTGTCCACTTCTGGACTCTAGTCCTGTTCCAGAACCTGAGTGTTGTGTGCAGACCTTTTACAGGTCTGACTAATTTGTATGCAGACTGTTGGTTCCTTGCCTTTCTCAAGCAGATACATTCTGACTCTAAAAGAAGCTCTCAGTTAGTAGATTCTTACGTCATGCTTGTTGGGGAGGCAGGGGGTCTATTCTTGTTTTCCCTACAATGGGTCCCAGAACACCACAGTGATTTTGTTAGATGAAAGAAAGAAAGAACAAATAAAGCTTAAGGACAAGCTTAAAGATAACAAACTCATAAATCTGCTATGGTCTAAAAATCTTCTATGAACTTTACAAAAATACTTACCCTCAAACATCTGGATTCCTCTATATTTAAATGAGATTTATCTATAGATTTCCCCGCACATTTAATCAGCTGTAAACATTGTATTGGTTTAGGCATTTGCATCCTTTATTAAACAGTATGATGTGCATACCTGAATCAATTGCTTCAGAGTTGAACTTTATCAAAATGTTTAATCTGTACACTTATGTGGCCTACGGATTTATGTTATTGATTAAAATATTGATCAAACCTGTGGTGTATATATAAAGTAAACTGTAATTCGCCTTAATATACCATATTTTTCTCTTTATAAGACACCCCCCCCCCCCCCCCCATGAGTTAGGTGACCGTTATTTTTTAGCCTAAAATTAGGAAATAAATATTTAAATCCCATTCCGGGTATAAGGTGGCCCCCAGTTATAAAGGTAAACCTAAAAAAAAATTTAGGGCAACATGCCATCGTGTGCATGGAAAAATATGGTAACTCTTTACACAGGAATTGTGGAGAGAACAAACAGTAAACATCCACAAGACCCCATCGTCAGCAAACTCAACAGAAAGCAATATACAACAATTTTCCGTCTACAAACAGGACACTGCAGGCTCAACTACCACATGCATAAAATAAAGATTGTACAGTCCCCACAGTGTACCCGTCAAACAGGACCACAAACACCTAAGCACATTCTGCAGACCTGCCCACTCTACATACAACTTTGAAAATTAACCTGGCCTCAGGAGCAAAGTGTGCAGAGCAAGCTATGGGGAACCATGAAGGACATGCTGCTGACATGTGAGTTCATAGAGGCAACCCACCCGATGATCTGTTTTGAGCATACGAAGCCAAACGAGAAGAAGAAGGAGTTTATACAGTTGAACAGGGGCTTCTAGGATTTGCAGCTTTTTGAATCTCATCCACGAGAGGTTAATCCTAAACACTGCAATTCTGGAGGGTGAAAACTAAAATAAAAATGACCATTTTCATGTCTTTATGTGTTGAGCATATGGTGCTTATCCCCTTTTTGTGTAGACCAAGCACTAGATGGATGATAGGGTCAGTATCATGTGATGACCACCTTTACTTTTCAGGATATTTCCCGATTTCCATTTAGCCAGGATTGACTTGTTATCATCATCTCCGTAATGGCCGGTCCCAGACCAGGATGAGAAAGAAGGAGGTCAGCTCCCCTACCTTGTGAGAAAATAATGTTTGCTACAGAAACCTGAAGGAAAGGATGCCATTCCGGTAAACAAACAGAGGAATTGAAGAGACAAGGATGTCCAAGAGAAGCCTATGGCGAATGTTGATAAGAAAAGCTAGAGCGGCTGGACTGGATTATATCCATGATATCAAGCTTCATATGCCCAATCTTGGACCAAGAAGTGATTGAACAGGATAGGATGAAAAGGAAGAAGACACTGCCTGCCCTGTGTGACGTATAACAACAGGACAGTGAAGGAATGAATGAATTGTAATCCAGATCAGTTAAAAAACTTATGACTATTGGGTTGACATGGTTTGTTTCTGGATCTTGAGGTTTATTTGACATATGATGCTAGCTCCATATTTTTTTATAAACCATCCATGGTTTGGTGAATACCATGGACCAAGAAATACTGGCATCCTGAGAGATCTGAAGTCAAGCTAGATTGGCTAGTAAACAGTATATTTTCTGAGAAACTGAAATATTTTGGCCATATCACAGAGGATTGGAAAGAATAGTAGCAGAAAGCATGGTACCAGGAAAGAAGGCCAGGGGCTGACTAGCGTGAGGATGGGTACATGATATAAGTGACACTTTGGTTGGGCAAGTGCATGACACAGGAGATCTGGTGAGAGCTTCTTTCAGGCGGACTGTGATAAGAGATGTTCTGCAAAGGACCTTCTACATGGTGATGAGTGGGTTGGCAGTCAAGGATGATAGCAGCTTCATTCACTCTTGTAGTTCTCATGGCATGTAAAGTTTTCCATTCTGTTCCAGTTTGCCTGCATCTCTTCTTCACTTCCACTTTTACCGCTTCAGGTATCAAGGGAGAAATAAAGTTCTGGTTCTGGCTCTTCTGGCCACCTCAACGATAGATACATTGTGCTGTTGTAGTAGAGTTTCTCTGATGTTGTCTTGCCATCTTCTTCTTCTGCGTTCATTCGAAGATGTAATTGTGTTGTGTCCGTTGACAGCATGGCTGCGATATTTGCACCTTTCGGCCAACACATCCAACTTCTGCGGGCATTTGTTGACCGGGTTAGCCTTCCCGGTTAGTTTCTGGGGACATGGCAGTCTCATTGTTGTGGTCATCTTTATTTCCCAGGTCACAGGTGGTGCCCCAATCAGGTTCATCCAGAGAGGCCACATAATGCTGATCAGCCTTCAAGAGAAGGCAGGGGCAGAACATGAGCATTCCCCGCCATCCAAGGAGGCTTCCACAAATGCAGAGCTAATACATAGTGCTCTGGTACTGGGCTCACCCAAGGAATCGTCACGTCCCGCTCATGACTGTTTAACCTCACTTCCATGTATTGAACATCTCATACATCATGGGCTATCTCTTTTGTGGCCAACAGTATGCAGCCTGCAGACCTGGGATTTCATGTCTTGCCATCTTATTCTATGGCACTTGATTGGTAATGTAAGGGATTACAACCTAAATGACTACTAGTGATTCCACACTGCCATCACACCTATGTTAAAAATAAGAGCATGCAGTTGGCCTGACGTACAAGTCGACCTCAAGATTTTTAGAGCAAAATTCTGAATTAGACCTATACCTACCTATTTGTCAATAAGCCAACCCCTAGTTTTGGAGAGAGAAAAAAAATTGTATGGTTGAAAACTCAACTTATACGCCGCAGTTTTGGTTGGTTAGTTGTAAATCCTCTACAGGATGTTGCAGAACCAACCCTAGCATTTGTTTTGGCTGATTTTGATTTCACTATGCAGTAGTTTGCCATTGCTGTTGGAACCAACGCAAGGCGGGCTGCTGTCAAATCACCCACACCTGGGATTAAAGCTGGCACCATGACTTCAGCGCTCATTCACAGTGCAACACTGATTTAAGTTAATTAAATATAAAGTATGTACATCTTCTCTAAACAGATTGAGCACAAGAGCCTGACACTTGGGGAGGTCCTCGATGGTGACAGAATGGCTGTATCCTTGTATGACATAGCATATAAATGTGAGTCTTTTTTTTTTTTAATTCTTCTCTCTCTCTTACTTGCCTTCTCACCGTTTCATTAGTCTTTTCTCAGTTTTATGTCTCAGCGCCCAGCCTTCAAAGGCTAGGCCACACTTGGCAAAAGGAGAATTGTGGAGTCCCGAAGACATCATCTATGGTAATTATAAATGAGTTGAAGATGTCCAGGTAAGCCTCTGTATTATATAAAAAATGTGGCAAGCAGGATATGAATGATACAGGTATTGATGTGGATTTATGGAAACAGTAAGCCATGGACCGTACTGAAGGGAATAGTAATAAAATGACTCACTTTATTTGTGACTATTTATTGAAAGGGTGTCAGTCTGGGGTCACACATCGGCGACCGGGTCGCCCATTTGCTCGCCGATAGCCGACTTTGTCGCTGGTTGGGACAGTATTTCAGTCTGTCTGCAGGAGTCCTTTTCATAGCTTTTCATCGTGTGCAGTGCTAAGTCATTTTATGTTGCGCACATAACTTAGTCACAATTATAACCTACAGCTCCTCCTTCGGGGATGCTGGTTGAAGGTGACAATTTTCTTTTTAAAGAATTAGTTTAGATTGTCTGTGGTCATTTGATGGATGGTCTTCATTATATGTTGGTGTAGCTCTGTAGTAATGCTCCAACAATATGCTAGGCTGTAAAATGTACAGTTCAGCATTTGTGTCTTCATGATTCAAATCCACTATCGGAAAACCTTTGAATTTGATAGATGCACATTTATCTCAGATTGATTGTGTATATCTAGGAAGTTAAGTGGGTCAACAAATGCTGCACAAATATCACAACTTTTCCATAAACAGGCACAATCCAAATGCATCACTTGAACGAATAAAAGGAAGAAAAAGAAGAAGATTGTGTGTGTTGGAAAATTTTGTCATCCTAAAAGATCTGACCATCAAGAAAATATTCTAATAAACAGCATCTTGTCTCAGACACTGAAATACTTTGGCTATATTAAATGCCACGGTGGACTGGAAAGAACAGCATTGGAGGGCATCTTACTGGCTAAGAGGGACAGGGGCTGACCAGCACGAATATGGGCACATGAGAGACTCAGTGGGCACATGAAAGACTCCATTGACACATAAGAGACACCATGGGCACATGAGAGACTCAGTGGGCACATGAAAGACTCCATTGACACATAAGAGACACCATGGGCACATGAGAGACTCCATTGACACATAAGAGACACCATAGGCACATGAGAGACTCCATTGACACATAAGAGACACAATGGGCACATGAGAGACTCCATTGACACATAAGAGACACCATGGGCACATGAGAGACTCCGTTGACACATAAGAGACACCATGGGCACATGAGAGACTCAGTGGGCACATGAGAGACTCAGTGGGCACATGAGAGACTCAGTGGGCACATGAGAGACAGTGGGCACATGAGAGAGTGGGCACATGAGAGACTCAGTGGGCACATGAGAGAGTGGGCACATGAGAGACAGTGGGCACATGAGAGACTCAGTGGGCACATGAGAGACTCAGTGGGCACATGAGAGACTCCATTGACACATAAGAGACTCCATTGACACATAAGAGACACCATGGGCACATGAGAGACTCCATTGACACATAAGAGACACCATGGGCACATGAGAGACTCCATTGACACATAAGAGACACCATGGGCACATGAGAGACTCCATTGACACATAAGAGACACCATGGGCACATGAGAGACTCCATTGACACATAAGAGACACCATGGGCACATGAGAGACTCCATTGACACATAAGAGACACCATGGGCACATGAGAGACTCCATTGACACATAAGAGACACCATGGGCACATGAGAGACTCCATTGACACATAAGAGACACCATGGGCACATGAGAGACTCCATTGACACATAAGAGACACCATGGGCACATGAGAGACTCCATTGACACATAAGAGACACCATGGGCACATGAGAGACTCAGTGGGCACATGAGAGACAGTGGGCACATGAGAGAGTGGGCACATGAGAGAGTGGGCACATGAGAGACAGTGGGCACATGAGAGACTCAGTGGGCACATGAAAGACTCAGTGGGCACATGAGAGACTCCATTGACACATAAGAGACTCCATTGACACATAAGAGACACCATGGGCACATGAGAGACTCCATTGACACATAAGAGACACCATGGGCACATGAGAGACTCCATTGACACATAAGAGACACCATGGGCACATGAGAGACTCCATTGACACATAAGAGACACCATGGGCACATGAGAGACTCCATGGGCACATGAGAGACTCCATTGACACATAAGAGACACCATGGGCACATGAGAGACTCCATTGACACATAAGAGACACCATTGACACATAAGAGACACCATGGGCACATGAGAGACTCCATTGACACATAAGAGACACCATGGGCACATGAGAGACTCCATTGACACATGAGAGACTCCATTGACACATAAGAGACACAATGGGCACATGAGAGACTCCATTGACACATAAGAGACACCATGGGCACATGAGAGACTCCATTGACACATAAGAGACACCATGGGCACATGAGAGACTCCATTGACACATAAGAGACACCATGGGCACATGAGAGACTCCATTGACACATAAGAGACACCATGGGCACATGAGAGACTCCATTGACACATAAGAGACACCATGGGCACATGAGAGACTCAGTGGGCACATGAGAGACTCCATTGACACATAAGAGACACCATGGGCACATGAGAGAGTGGGCACATGAGAGACTCAGTGGGCACATGAGAGACTCCAGGGGCAGGAAAGTGCAGGAGAGCTGTTGAGGGACTAAGTTTCTTTTATTCGGCTGTGATGGGAGTGATGTTCTGTTAAGGGCCTATTACATGATGATGATGATTTATCTGTGTGGATGTTTGAAAACTGTTTAACATCTGTGGTTTTATATTTCCAGCTGATTTGTCTATGTTTCTTCTGGGATAGGGGTGATGTCCTGCTACATGTAATTAATAATGTATCTGTGTGGATGTTTAAAAATGGTTTAACAATCTGTGGTTTTATATTTCCAGCTGATGTGGCTACAAAGAAGGAGCTTTGTAAAGTCAAGTACAGTCAGAATGATGTTGAGCTGCTCCGCAATGCCATAGAGGATCTCTACTACTTTGAGTTTGTAATCGGTTAGTATCCTGCATGTTTTAAGGGTCTGTACTACTTTGAGTTTGTAATCGGTTAGTATCCTGCATGTGTTAAGGGTCTGTACTACTTTGAGTTTGTAATCGGTTAGTATCTTGCATGTGTTTAGGGTCTATACTACTTTGAGTTTTTAATCGGTTAGTATCCTGCATGTGTTAAGGGTCTGTACTACTTTGAGTTTGTAATCGGTTAGTATCCTGCATGTGTTAAGGGTCTGTACTACTTTGAGTTTGTAATCGGTTAGTATCCTGCATGTGTTTAGGGTCTGTACTACTTTGAGTTTGTAATCGGTTAGTATCCTGCATGTGTTTAGGGTCTGTACTACTTTGAGTTTGTAATCGGTTAGTATCCTGCATGTGTTTAGGGTCTTTACTATTTTGAGTTTGTAATCGGTTAGTATCCTGCATGTGTTTAGGGTCTGTACTACTTTGAGTTTGTAATCGGTTAGTATCCTGCATGTGTTTAGGGTCTGTACTACTTTGAGTTTGTAATCGGTTAGTATCCTGCATGTGTTTAGGGTCTGTACTACTTTGAGTTTGTAATCGGTTAGTATCCTGCATGTGTTTAGGGTCTGTACTACTTTGAATTTGTAATAAGTTAGTATCCTGCATGTGTTTAGGGTCTGTACTACTTTGAATTTGTAATAAGTTAGTATCCTGCATCTGTTTGGGATCTCTACTACTTTGAGTTTTTAATAGGTTAGTATCCTGCATGTGTTTAGGGTCTGTACTACTTTGAATTTGTAATAAGTTAGTATCCTGCATCTGTTTGGGATCTCTACTACTTTGAGTTTTTAATAGGTTAGTATCCTGCATCTGTTTAGGATCTGAACTAATTATAATTTATAGTACACTAGAAAGCAATGATTAACGAGTGGATAGCCTGGCTTAAAAAGAAAAATGAAAAAATATCTGTTCTGCCAGCCTAAAACAGAAACCAGGAACTGTCCTGGAAAGTACAGGTGTAAAAGTAAAGATGGACCATTTTTTGTGTCTTCCATGTTTTGAGCATACAGGGCTAGAACTTTTTTTTTTTATCGACTAATCTGCCCTCGGTGGGTGATGTGGTCAACACCATTCCGGCTGCCTTTACTTCCTAAAACTCTGGTACCCATTTAAAGCCTGGCTGACCTGTTAGCCAAGATCATAAAAAAAAATTAAAAAAAAGAAAGTCCTGCTCCATCAGGACCTAAACCCGCAACTTACCGATCGGCAGGCGAGTGTCTAGCCACTGCACCATGACAGCTTCCAGGTGACTGATGACTGCACCAACCAGACTCAACTTTTTTTTGGGCTAAAAAAAAATAATTGTCACGTTCAGCCGGCATCCCCAAAGTTGGGACTTTTAGTTATAATTGTGACTAGGTTATGTGCGCCGTATAAAATGGCTTAGCATTGCACACCATTAAGTAGCTCTGAAAAGAACTCTTGCAGTGTTTGACGCGATCACAAGAGACAGACCCAAATGCTGTCCAGACATCTAACTGCCAGCAAGAGAGGACCACTGGTTTATATCAAGATGAGGGTACCTCAAAGGAAAATCCTAAAAGTGAAAATAGAAATCACAGTAACCAAGCCATTGTCTTGTAGCCTGTCAATATTGTTGTTAAAAATGTTAAGCTTGTAACTTTGTAGTGCAAACGAACACAGTGACATCATAATGACAGTTAAAAGATTGCAGCTGAACTTTGACATATGCACTAAAAAGAAGAGCTGCTTAGTCTTAGAAAAGCTGCTGAAGTAAAAAGAAGAGATAACATTTGTAATGAAGAAATTAAAAGACTAGAACTGAAACCAGGGTGCTTTATTAATATCCTACCCCAAACAGGGGAAATCCACAGGTCATGAGACAGTCTAATATTTCAGGGGTGATAGATAGGCTGCATGCAGTCGTGGGACCTAGGCTGCATGCAGTCGTAGTACCTAGGCTGCATGCAGTCATGGGACTTAGGCTGCATGCAGTCATGGGACTTAGGCTGCATGCAGTTGTGGGACCTAGGCTTCATGCAGTCGTGGGACCTAGGCTGCACTCTCTCATGGGATGTAGGTTAATTGGGGTTAGGGCCAGTTCTTGATGTTTTGGGGTCATTAAAAGCATCAGAAAGCAGGGAAACCCAGTCTTCCCACCCTTTAAAATCTTGGACTGTTCTGTGACGTCGTCTGGAGTAGGATATTAATAAAGCACCGAAACCAGTCATATAGTTGATTCAAGAGCAACAGGTTAGATAGTTTAGCCATCTGACGAAAATGCCCTGGTGCCAGCTGCTACATCCCCCCCCCCCCCCCCCCCCCCAACATTTCGATGAAGTAAACAAACTAGACTTAGAGGAGAGGAAGAGATTTAGGAGCTGAGCTAACTGAAATGACATATAACTGTCATTGTGTCCACCTCTCACAGATGACATTCCTGTTCGTGGATTTATTGGCCACCTGGAAGAAGGCGGCTTCCTGCCACACAACCACAAGATCTTCCTGTGGGCACATTTACATTTCAACATAGAGTATAATGGAGATCGTGTAAGTATGTTCACCTTGTAACAGTTAATATACCAGCTTATAAAACTTGCCATCAGTATGGTGGATAGGCAGGCTTACTGTTTTTTAGCCATGAAAAGTTTTGGCTTCTGACAGCAGTTAGCCATTTCATACTCCCCCATATGTAGACTGAAAGGATATTGTTAGTCGCCCAGATACTTAGTTGAGTGCATGGCATGACACTGAGGCTGCAGATTTAATTTTGAATGCTTTTTCAACTGTGTTGGGAAAAGCAGATTAAAAAAAAAGGGTGATTGGCTTGTTACTAGAGAAGTGGTGATATCTTATGTGATTAACTGCCTGTGCAGCTATTCATATCTCCTGACGGCTGCTTCCATTGACAACTGCATTTGTAGTGCCTTACTGTTTATGTTGGTGCTTCAGATGGCTACCTTATACACAGAATGTTTGTATATGCTATTGGCTTTGCTGAGAATGCAGTCTGTAACAATTTTTTTTTCACAAAAGACAAAGATGGACATTCTGTGTGGTTTTCTTTGACACAGGAACGGAGCAACTATAAGGTGACCCGTTTGCTATGAAGTTGAAAGTGCGATTGCTTGATTACCTTGCCTGATTGCATGGTTAGAAAAAGCACACAGACGATCCTTACATCTTCACTGAAACTCTTCTTCTTCTTATAGTTCATACCATAGGGCATTCGTAGTCATGTCCGCAACCTTCTGTCTCATTTACTTTCAGTCAGTCCTGACATGGATGATCCTCTTTGCAGCTTTTGAAGAGGCATGGTATGTGCTACATAGACACAGGTATTTATGGCCTTGGCTATTTCATCGATTCATAACTTGCTTTGTCGACTTCTGGTTTTACTTCCCTTATGTCTAAGTATCAGGGCTCTCTGAGGTTCAGTGTCTGGCATATCTCAAAACCATTTGATCTGTTGTCTCTTTATATAATTTAATACTGGTTTAGTCCCAGCGTCTTTCCTGATATCGTCATTTCTGATCCTAGATCCAATTTTGAACTCTTCTAGTTACATTTAGGATTCGCCGTAGACTGTACCTTTCTGTTGTTTCGTTTCTTTCTTTTTTCATTTTCTGTTAATGTCCACGTTTGGCATTGGTAATACAGTGTTGTTGGTAAAAATACTGGATTGAATACTGCTCCTTTGGTGTTAAGCTGTCATGACATCATGCCGTAAATCCACTTGGCCAACTTTTCCAACTTTCCTGCCTTGTGATCTTTCGTGCTTCGAGTGTCCCTGATATCCTGTGCCCGCTGCCATTTTCATTAACATGCTGGTTGGCCCTAGCCTCTTCTTCCAGGTGCCATACCTTCCACTATTATTCTCTAAAAACCATTGCTGCATTTATTACGGCCAAAGTACGCTCGCCTGCAGATTTGAGGTTTGTGGCTTCAAAACCGAATGGAGATGGTCTTTTAAAAAAAAGTTACCTTGTCTCCCAAGTCGACCCAACCTTAAATGGGTACAGGTATATAGTCCTGGAAAGTAGAGGTAGCCAGCAGGATGCTGACCACATCGCCCACCAAGTGCCGATTGGTCTATAAAATATAGATCTAGCAAAAATGCCCAATACTCCTGAAGGTTAGGGGGCTGCATTAGTCGATAGGATACTCCCTTTCAAATTCAGCTGCGACTCGCTGCAGCGCACGGCCTGCACCTAGGAGTCAAGGTCATTTTTTGAAAAAAGTCTGGCTCCGCCAGGGAGTGAACCCATGGCCTTCCGATCTGCAGATAATATTTGATAATTATTATATTAAGGGTATAATAAATCCACTAGTTTATAAATATATATTACATAATTAATTACACAATATATAATACAACAAATATGAGGACTCTACATCCCAACTAATAAATGATTAGCCTCTTTGATTTCATTTTTAGGAGACATTTCTTTAACAATGGCAAAATCCTTACCCTTCTGTATATGTTTTTGTTAGTTCTAGTAATAAACTGCTTGACCTTACCTTGCCATGCAAGACTCTATGTGCAACAAGTTTTCCAGGTTTAATGCAGAGGAAACAAAAAAATGATGGATGACGTTTTTGTTTGAACTGAGACATTGTAGATATTGTGAACTGTACTCTCCACTCAGTGATCTTTACTTGCTTATGTCATGCCTGTGTTACAGATCATTTATGCCAATGTTACCACCAAAGAGCAGATGCCTATTTCTCTGGATGCTACCAGCTCACCAATCGAAGTGGCCTTTACCTATTCCGTCAGGTGGATTCCCACTGAGTATGTAGTCTTACATTTTCTTAATGCTGTTTATGTTATCATCGTTATCAGTTTCTACTTTTACTGTTATTAACCGTGGGGAAACAGTTTGCATAATGGGTCATCATCATGTAGCAGGTCCTTTGCAGAGCATCGCTCTCATCACGGTCTGCCTGAAAGAAACTCAGTCTCTTGCCAGCTGTGCTGCCTCATGTACTTTCATACTTAAGAAATCACTTATATTCTGTGCCCGTCTTCACGTCGGTCGGCCCCTGCCTCTCCTTCCTGGTACCTTGCCTCCTGCTATTATTTTTTCCAATCCGTCATGGCGCTTGATATAACCAAAATATTTCAGATTCCTAGCAGGATGCTGTTTATTAGCCAATCTTCCTTGATGTTCAGATCTTTCAAGATGTCAGTATTTCTGTTCCTTGTCCAAGATATTCTAAGAATCTTTCTATACCATTTCAGCGCAAAGGCCCCTATTCTCTTTCCTAAGGACTGGGGAGACTTGATGGGTGGCAGTGGTTTTTGTCATTCCGAATCAGTGTAAAAAAAAGGCTATACAACCAGGATTACCCGGGGGTCCAAATTGGGGATCCTCACAGGCCACAGGCTTGAGTACCAGCTTTAGAAAGTTAATTAAGAAAACATTATGGTTGTCAATGATCCGCAGGCCATGGGCTATGCCTCTGCGAGCAGAATCCAGGCTGCAGGTATAATAGCCCTGATACAGAAGGTCTTTATTGTCGTCAGTCTATGTTTTCCTAGGGCGACCTCTTGCTTTCACATCAGATCTTTTCATGTGGTGTAGTGTTATATCATCAGTAGTTGCCATTGTTGTTTTGTGCTGATATTCACATTGATACTTTTGGGAGGGAAAAATTTTTTTACTTCATGTATGTACCACTTTCTATGGGGCGTGTAGGACACAGGTGAGTGGTCAAAAGCCTGAAGATTTAGGGCTTCATGGCGGGGCAGTCACTAGAGACTTTGCAAGGTTAAGATGTTTATATTGGCCTCTGACAGAAAATAATCTCCATTGCCTTACCAAAAATATTAAACCCGGCCACCTACATGAGATTGACTATGAAAGCACAAAGGATGGGAGAAATAGCCAGAGAAAGAAAGACTTTCAGACATGCCACGAAGAGAGCAACGTTCTGCAAAGGACCTGCTGATTGATGATGATAAACACCAAGAAGAAGGAGGGAGATTTGAACACTTGAGCAGGCAGGCTAGAAGGATTGCCACTGTGTTACCACAGGTCCACTTAGAAGTACCTAAGTGTGCATAAAGGTAAAGGTAAAGTCGGGAGATGTGAACCAGCGTCACTGGACACGGTTATAAACCATAAATGCTCTGCCACCAGTACAGACGGCTGATAAGAAACTGTCCGCCTGTGTCGCCGTCCGCACGTAACTCTGTAGCTACAGCGACGTTCCTCCATTCACTCCAGAGTGTCACTCTGGTACCCATTTCCTTTAGAGGCTGGGTGAACCCCAGGAACCGCCGGGTTTTGAAAACCCACCGTGGCTGCAGCGAGTCGCAGCTAGATTTGAAAGCGAGCCCCCTATCGACTTCGCTAACGCGGCTCCATATTCCTGGTTACGGAGCCTTTTTACATGTCTCATGGGGCATGTGATGCTTGATATATATTTGTATCTCCCCCATGTAGGTTTTGGGCCCTATTTCAGGGATGGGGTGTGGGGAGAAGTGACCCACTGCCTTCCTAACAAGCATGTCAGAAAAAACAACTAATTAGGGGTTTTATCCTACGAAGTCGGAGCGCATCTACTTGTGAGGTGAGGAACCTACAGATCATAGAAGAAAGCCAGATCTGTGAAATGACACAACAGGACATTCCTCCCAGAGTTTACAGCTGGTGATCCCCGTGTGGGTTCCGGGGCCCTATTATAGGGGAAGCAAGAATAGACCCACAGCCTACCCAAAAGCAGGTCGTAAGAGTCGACTAATTGGGAGCTTCCTTTAAAGTCGGAGTGCATCTACCTGAGAGGCAAGGTACCAGAAGTCTGCATACAAATGAGTCAGATCTATAAAATGGATGCACACGCAACACTCTGGTTCTGGAACAGGACTGCAGTCCAGAAGTGGATGAACAACCAGAACTTTCCGCTAGAGTTTACAGCTGGTGAACGTGAAGAAGAAGAAGACATATGGTGAACACTAAGCAGAAGAAGACATTTGTACAGACCTGTCAGCACCCAGTAAGTGGATGTGGTCATCACCATGCAGGCTGCATTTACTTCCCAGATCCTGGTACCCATTGTACGCTGGGTCAGCTTGGTAGCCAAGGTCAGTTGTGAGAGGGAAAGAAAATCACTTGAGGTGGATTTAAACCCAAAACCTTATTTCTGATCTTTATCATATATTGGTTGTCTTTTTCTTTTTTTTTTTAGACTAAGTTATGAACAGAGAGCAACAAGAATAAGAGATGACTCATTTTTCCCGAAAAATCTAGAGGTAAATTGTTTTATTTAAATATAAAACATAAGTGGTGTTTGTATAAACAAAGCTATTTTGTGTATATGATCCCACCAAGTATATGGTAAAATGCTGGTAATTTTCAGCATTGTATCTTACGGTGTGGGTTCTGGGGGGGGGGGGGGGGGGGGAAGGTTGACCCAGCTTCTTAACGAGCATATTGTTTAGGTTAGCGATATGCCTTGACCTTTGAAGGTCGTTCATCTGTTTCATGCTGTGTGCGATGCTATTGGCAGCCAGCTTGCCTTTCTGCGGAGAGAGAGAGAGAGAGAGAGAGAGATGTGTGTGAGAAATCTCAGTGCAGTGAAGCTGGTCCTCACAATTTAACTTTGACTTTCTCCCAATGTGAGTTCCTGGGGCATCATTGTAATGGGGGTGGGGGGGGGGGGTGAGGAATAGACCCACTGCCTTCCAGACAAGCATGTCATAAGAGTCGACTGATTAGGGGTTTCCTTTAAAGTCAGAATGCATCTGCCTTATAGGCAGGGAACCAACATTCTGCATACAAATAAGTAAGGTCTGTAAGCAGATGTGCACACAAAACTTAATTTCTGGAACAAGACTAATGTCCAGGAGTGGACAAACAAGCAGAACTCAGTGCCCAGGTTTACAGCCAGTGAACGTGAACTTTAACTTTGCTCTAATATCCTCTTTGATGAACTTTATATTTCAGATTCACTGGCTGTCTATTATTAACTCACTGGTTCTGGTATTCCTTCTCATTGGATTTGTGGTTATTATTATGGTAAGCTATTGTGACTTGTATATTTGTGTTGCTCTGATTAAACTCAGGATAGAGAAACTTACATAAGATGTTTTCAGATTGACTGTAATATCCAGTCAGAAATGATGCATTTTTTGCATCTTAAAGTGTTAAGTTGATTTCATTGATTGAACACTGGAGAGAGAGCTGTTGGTTGTTAACTTGCTGGTCCTGATATTTCCTCACATAAAATATATTACTGTCACTGCTTATATATAGACAAATGATGAGAATACCCTGGACAGATAAACAGAGTAATGAAGGTGTATTGAAAGAAAATGGCTCACGTAGAGAACTGATTGCACACATCAGAAAGAGACAATCTTCGTTCTTTATCATGTGATGAGAAGGAAAAAAACTGGAGAACACCGTGACGGTAGAAAAGTTGGAGGGGAGGAGAGGCAGAGGAAGACCAAAAGAACAGTTGCTGGACAGTTTGACATCATGGCATGGAAGATCATCTGTGTCAGAGTTTATTGAAAGTATATGAGACTGAAGGTTGTGGATAGACATGACTACTAACGCCACACGGTACGGACTCTCATAAGAAGTCACTGCAAATTCATGTGCTTTAACTTTTAAAGTCCCACATGTTAAAATATCTAGTCAGGTTTCTTCAACGTGCTAAGACCAGACTTAACACTCTCTCTCAGAGAAAGCTGTTTTCTGATTTTTTAAAGTTGTGGTTGACATGATGTCTGAGGACAGTGCCCAGTACCCCTGTATGACAGTGTTGCAACTGCACAATGTGCATAGACATAACAAGTATTATTTGGAGTAAAAATATAATTGTTTAAATTTAAATTGGATACCCTATGAAATAATTTCTTTATGACATCACATTGTCATCTGTGACAAAGAGACAAAAATCACTTCTTAAATGGTCAGAAAGAAGGAAATCATTTAATTCTTTGCTCCATTTGTATTTAATGATTACTTTCCTTCAAGTAGCTATTAGAATTTTTCCCGATTTAGACCTTTAATGAGTTAAAAAAAAAAAAAAAAGCAGAGGACTTCATGCCTGCCTCTCTTCTCAGGGGTCTAATGTTTCAGTCCTTTGGATATTTATAAAGAAACTAACCAGACTGCAGATTTTTCCTGCTTCTTACTCTAGGGTAGAGTTTCCGAGAATTATAAGGTTTTTATTTTTTACGAAATGTGAAACAAGTCTTTTTTTTTTTTAAATTACTTTGGGGTGAAAGGGTAAAAAACACAGCATGTATTGTCTTATAATTAACTGACAATAGTTCATTGTTCGTCATAAGCTACATAGGACAGAGGTGAATATTTGATTAGGATTGCTGTGTTCAAAGAAGATTACATTAAATGAGCCGCCCGGCAAGTCCTGATATTTTTCCCTCGTATAATTTGTGAATAATGTCATGGTAAGGGATATTGTTCTTAAAGCTGTGTTGTTAAAATGAGATTTGTTTGGTTATTTGAGCTTGTGACTGGACGGTTGCAAGTTTGATATATTTCAGGTTGAAACGTTTGCTTCAAGTAATGGATAAATAATAAAACTTTTTTTTCTCTAAGTATTAGTAAATGGAACACAAGGGTGGAGAGTTTAACACACGTAGAGACGGCTACACAGTAGTTTGATTTAATCTCTTGTTTGTCTCTACATTTCTGAATGTTCTTCTTCTTCTTCCGTTCGCTTGAAATAGATATCTATATTTGCAATGTTGTCTCTAGTATGATCTTCACTGTCAGGCTATCATGTCCTTTGCAGAACCTTGCACCCATAACAACCCTCCAGAAACTTCTCAATCACAAGCAAGATGTCCTGCGTCCGATACACCCATCTGGAGATCATCCGCCACATCCTAGCCCCATCTTCTCTTTGGCCTTCCTCTTCCTCTCTTCCCAGGCATATAATATACCACCCCTCCATTATTGTTCTCTCTAAACTTTCATGACGTTTCAAGTGACCAAAATATTTCAATTTTCTGTGTTTTATCATCTTTAATAGCTAACCTTTTTCAATATTCATGAACTTCATTGCCAGTTGTAACTTGGTCAGTCACCCCCTAAAGTTTGGCTTGCAACGATGTTTCTCTTGGTCAAAAGTTTTGCCTTGGTATGTTGTATTGTCTTGCAGAACGTGGTCTGTTGTCTCAGGTGCTAATCCACATGTACACATGGATGATTCACCAATCTTAAATTTTATAAACATGTAGCTCAAATTTGATTATGTCCTGTTCTGAGGTGTACAATAATGACTTGCTCTGGTCTGTCCATTGTATGGTAATCATCTTTTGCCAGTTTTGGTAGCTTTCTAATGATTTGATTATTCTCTTCTTCTGTTGATAAAGAGACTATTACGTCATGTTGTTCTTTATTTGCACCTTATTTAGCTAGTTTAATAGCTCTTTCATTTCCAGGAACTCAACAGTGGGATGGTATCCATTGAATGTCTCTGAATGTGATTCATTTCACTTAAAATACAGAGAAAACAAGTAAGTGTCATGATGACATCTGAGTTGAGTTGAGTTAAGAATGACATCACAGCACTTGGGGCATTCCCATATGGGCTAAGTCCCCTATCCTCAGCAGCCAGTGCAGAGTTCCAATACTAATGGTGTCACTCGTAGTCTAGTTGTATGTCCGCCTTACCTCTGAGCGTAGTGTGCCGGCTGAACCATCTGGTCACACCCAGGTGCATCATTTTCTCCAGCCTTTAATTATCTAGTTTCTCTTCTGACTTCATTACTTGTTCCCAAAGGGCTCTGACCACATCTGCCTTGTCATGTATCAATTCACCACACTGTGCAGATCCAGCCAGTCTGTCTGCCTGTGCATTCCCCACAATGCCGGAATGGCCTGGAGAAAAGATCCAAAGTATGCTCACCACCTGTGACCTTGCAAGTGAAGCTTGCCACTCTGCTTGAAGCACTACTGCCGTCACCTTTTTCAGCATGCTTTTAGAGCCCGTTACAATTATGACATGTGTATATATCTTGTTCTCTAGCCACCGGCAAGCTGCAGTGACCGTCTCCACCTCCATTCTCATGCTAGATGTCGTGGTATCATATAACAGATGTCCTGAACTAACGATTTTCAATTGGCCTTCAGAACAAAACCCCAAGCACTTCTCTTCCCTCTCACTACAGAACCATCTGTGTAGATAATGATATCTTTGTCAGTGAAAACTGTTTGCTTTGCTTTATTCAGACCCGGGTTCTCAGAAGTGACTTTGCTCGTTACAACATTGAGGATGATGATGACGCTGATGACCTGGATTCTGATGATAATGGATGGAAAATTATCCGTACGGATGTGTTCAGATACCCACCAAACAAGAACCTGTTCTGTGCAATTTTGGGTATGTCTTGAAAAATTCTATTAGCAGATTTCTTCTTCTTCTTCAACATTATGTTGTGGTTTAAAGCTGGTCTGCACTGTCTGCACCTTTTTACATAATACTTTTGATTTCAACAAATCCTTATTTAGTTGCCTTTTATGACATGCCTGTTAAGGGCCATTGTGTCTGTTCTTCCCCCTCCCGAGTTGGGACTCTGGACCCAAAAGAGGACTAATTAGCATTTAAAAATGTCTTTATATAATTATTAGTAGCCTTCCCGTGTGGGTTCCGGGGCCCCATTGTGGGGAAAACAAGAATAGACCCTCTGCCTACCCAAAAACATGTCGTAAGAGTCGGCTAATTGGGGATCTTCCTTTGAAGTCGGAGTGCATCTGCCTGAGAGGCAAGGAACCAACAGTCTGCATTAAAGTGAATCAGATCTGTAAAACTGATGCACACGCAACACTCAGTTTCTGGAGCAGGACTGCAGTTCAGAAGTGGACGAACAACCAGAACTTTCCACCATAGTGTACAGCTGGTGAACGCGAAGATGAAGAAAAATTATTAGTACAGCATAAACCATTGTATGAGTTAGGTGAAGGAAGTCAAAGATAAAAGTAGTCCCATCATAGATACTACTTTCACATATTCTATGCCATCATATAATGTCCAACAAATCCTGGAAATTATTGACAGTTCCCAGAAAATTATTGACAGTGCCCTGGAAATCCTGAAGAATATGATCCACAATCCCAGAAAATCTTGAAGAAATCATTGAACATTTCCAAGAAAATCATCAAATTCTTTTGGGCAGGTTCCCAGAAAATCCTGACAGAATTGAAGACAATTTGCAGATAGTCTGAAAAAGTTTCTAGCGCTCATATTTACGAGGCTGTGTTGACTTCAGAGCCACACAAGCTGTGAAGAAAAATCTGCCATGGTACTTACTGACCATATCACCCATCCAATGCTGATTTGTTTATACAAGATAGTTCGAGCCCTAAATTCCTGATGCTGTAAAGGCATAAAGGGGCCCTTACTTTAACTTGTAGTGACTGTTGCCCTGTGTTTATGGGCTGATGCTTCAAGTGATTTTAGCAGCTATTGCTCATGTGTTCCTCTTTCGGTTGTTTAAAGCCAGTTATATTTGTGTCTCTATCATGTATGAGGGTTTTGTTTGTGTCTCTGTCATGTATGAAGGTTATGTTTATGTCTCTGTCTTGTATGAAGCTTATGTTTTTGTCTCTATTTTGTATGAAGCTTATGTTTATGTCTCTATTTTGTGTGAAGCTTATGTTTATGTCTCTATCTTGTATGAAGTTTATGTTTATGTCTCTATCTTGTATGAAGCTTATGTTTATGTCTCTATCTTGTATGAAGCTTACGTTTATGTCTCTATCTTGTATGAAGCTTATGTTTATATGTTAGCGGCTATTGCTCATGTGTTCCTCTTGCAGGTGTTGGAAGCCAGTTCCTGGCACTAGCTACAGGCATCCTGCTGATGGCAGTGGCAGGGATGTTCAATGTGCACCGCCACGGGTCAATCAATGCTGCCGCTGTGGTGCTTTACGCATTTACTTCAAGTATGTTGTGTATCTTTTAGTAAACTGTTACGTGCTTTATTAATATCCTACCCCAAACAGTGGAAATCCACAGGTCACAGTACGGTCTAATATTTCAGGGGGTGGTAGATAGGCTGCACTCTTTCATTGGACGTAGGTGGGTTGAAGTTTGGGCCAGTTCTATATGTTTTGGGGTTGTTAAAAGCATCAGAAAGCCGGAAAACCCAGTCTTACCAACCTCTAAAATGTTGGACTGTCCTGTGACATCATCTGGGGTAGAATATTAATAAAGCACCAACTGTTATTTATATTTTCAGGTGATACAATTTTTTTTTCTTTGGCAAGGGCTTCAGGTTTGAAGTATTATTTTAATATTTAAAAAAAAATCTCATGGAGGTAACAATTTAAGAAAGAAGTGAAACAGAAGTGAAGTGTATTCAAAAACAAATACCTGGGGAATATGATGGACATTAAATAGAATGAATTCAAGAAGGGCAAAAAATTAAGAGAAATGTCTAAACAGTCCTTGTATCAAAAGTTAATTTGAAAAAGACAAAAACCATGATATTTAGCAACGAAAATAATCAGCTAACAATGAATATCACAGTGAACGGGGTGAAATTGGAACAAGTTAAAAATTTCTTATATCTTGGACAAGTAATAACATGTGACGGCAGAAGTGAAACAGAAGTCAAGAAAAGATTAGGGATGGCCAAAAACATTTTCAACAACATGCAAAAGTTACTGACATCAAGAGAAATAAGCAATACATTAAAAATGAGAATTGTCAAATGTTATGTATTCTCAACCTAACTGTATGGCACAGAGACATGGACAATGAACAAACAACTGGAAAATCGTATCAATTCTTTAGAGATGTGGATATACAGAAGATTAGGTAGTATTTCATGGAAACAAAAGCTATCAAATACAGAGGTACTGAGGAAATTGGGAATGAAAAGAGAGTTGCTAGGTGAAATAAAAAAGAGACAAGTGAAATATTTTGGCCACATTAAAAGACATAACAGTATTGTAAAGATCATCCCAGAGGGAAAGGTTCAAGGTAGGCGAGCAAGAGGCAGACAGCGTTACAAGTGGGAGGATAACATCAAGAGATGGACGAACAGCAGTATGAGTGAGTGTACATCAAGGGCAAAAGACAGGGCTTGTTGGAGATCCATTGCAGCCAACCTTCATTGTGGAGCCGGCACCTGATTGATTGATTGACCAAAAGTTAGAAGATAAAGAAGGTGGTACTGTATTGGCCACCTCCTAGGAAGAAGTGAGCAGATAATCACCAAACAGGCACCAAATTGGGAGGAAAATGGATTTAGAAGATGAGGTCTAACAGAAACACTGAGCCTAACATTGACGGGAGAGACCAAAGGAGCTGGACTGGATACTATTGATATTGATAGATTGCACAATCTGTGATTTTGAAAAGAAGAAAAAAAATCCACAAGATAAGATTGGAATTGGGGTGTGGATTGGAAGCCTGATGTGAAATAATAACATGACAGTTAAAAAGTTGAAGCCTGGAGGATCGACTTCATTGCACCAGGTTTTATTCCATATTGCTCGGTCCCTTTATGCAGAAGGGCTTAGCCGCCTGCCAAGATGCTGCACAGAGCACAAACTCCGTAGCTCCGGGATGATCCCCAGGGATCTCTGTGAACTGAACGGCACATCCATGAAACAAACCGATCACCTTCAGAGCGCGAGGCAAATGGCTTGGCCTTGGAGAGGACCCCCTCCCAAACAGGATGATGATGATGGAGCTGACAAAGAACTATTTTTTGTTGTTGCTATTATATTGACGAACAGAATATTCTTTTTGAAACCAGACTGAAGGGGGAAAATCAGCGGTATCCAAGCAAGAGGCACATTATGTTTGTATGAAACTTATTTTTGTGTCTATTATGTATGAAGCTTACGTTTGTGTCTCCATCTTGCACAAAGCTTATATTTGTGACTCTCCTGTATGAAGCTTATGTTTGTTTCTGTATCATGTATGAAGGTTATGTTTGTTTCTGTATCATGTATGAAGGTTATGTTTGTTTCTGTATCATGTATGAAGGTTATGTTTGTTTCTGTATCATGTATGAAGGTTATGTTTGTTTCTGTATCATGTATGAAGCTTATGTTTGTTTCTGTATCATGTATGAAGGTTATGTTTGTTTCTGTATCATGTATGAAGCTTATGTTTGTTTCTGTATCATGTATGAAGGTTATGTTTGTTTCTGTATCATGTATGAAGGTTATGTTTGTTTCTGTATCATGTATGAAGGTTATGTTTGTTTCTGTATCATGTATGAAGTTTATGTTTGTTTCTGTATCATGTATGAAGGTTATGTTTGTTTCTGTATCATGTATGAAGGTTGTTTGTGTCTCTATCATGTATGAAGGTTATGTTTGTTTCTGTATCATGTATGAAGGTTGTTTGTGTCTCTATCATGTATGAAGGTTATGTTTGTTTCTGTATCATGTATGAAGGTTATGTTTGTTTCTGTATCATGTATGAAGCTTATGTTTGTTTCTGTATCATGTATGAAGGTTATGTTTGTTTCTGTATCATGTATGAAGGTTATGTTTGTTTCTGTATCATGTATGAAGCTTATGTTTGTTTCTGTATCATGTATGAAGCTTATGTTTGTTTCTGTATCATGTATGAAGGTTATGTTTGTGATTCTATCATGTATGAAGGTTATGTTTCTGTCTGTATCATGTATGAAGGTTATGTTTGTTTCTGTATCATGTATGAAGGTTATGTTTGTTTCTGTATCATGTATGAAGCTTATGTTTGTTTCTGATTCATGTATGAAGGTTATGTTTGTTTCTGTATCATGTATGAAGCTTATGTTTGTTTCTGTATCATGTATGAAGGTTATGTTTGTGATTCTATCATGTATGAAGGTTATGTTTGTGATTCTATCATGTATGAAGGTTGTTTGTGTCTCTATCATGTATGAAGGTAATGTTTGTGTCTGTATCATGTATGAAGGTTATGTTTGTGCCTGTATCATGTATGAAGGTTATGTTTGTGTCTCTATCATGTATGAAGGTTATGTTTGTGTCTGTATCATGTATGAAGGTTGTTTGTGTCTCTATCATGTATGAAGGTTGTTTGTGTCTGTATCATGTATGAAGGTTATGTTTGTGTCTGTATCATGTATGAAGGTTATGTTTGTGTCTCTGTCATGTATGAAGGTTATGTTTGTGTCTGTATCAAGTATGAAGGTTATGTTTGTGTCTGTATCATATATGAAGGTTATGTTTGTGTCTGTATCATGTATGAAGGTTATGTTTGTGTCTCTGTCATGTATGAAGCTTATGTTTGTGTCTATCATGTATGAAGTTTATGTTTGTATCTGTATCATGTATGAAGGTTATGTTTGTGTCTGTATCATGTATGAATGTTATGTTTGTGTCTGTATCATGTATGGAGGTTATGTTTGTGTCTCTATCATGAATAAAGGTTATGTTTGTGTCTCTTATCTTGTATGAAGCTTATGTTCATGTTTCTGTTTTCCCCCATACAATAGGCATCAGTGGCTATGTGGCAGCAAACATGTACAAGAAGATGGGAGGGGACAACTGGGTGTGGAACATTAACCTGACATCAGCATTGTTTGCCCGTAAGTGGCTTATGCCTGCCTTATCTGTGGTTTTTTTTTTTGGGGGGGGGGGGGTTGTTTTGTTTTCTGGTAATCTACTCGTTGTCGCTGCCTTACTTATCCTGATTTCTTGGTCCAGTGATTTATTTTACTGTGGATCCCACGTATACAAATGGTAAATGTCTCCAGTTCTTCACGATCAATGTAGACTGCAGGGTTATCATTAGCCCCCTGCGTCATAATTATTATTCTTTTTACTAACTGGTAATTCAAAATCACAACCTGCATGAGCAAGTGCAGATAGTAAACATGGCAGTTTCTCCTCTGAGTGAGTGGTAATTGCAGCATCTGCAAAGAGCTGCTGTCTGATAAGTACCAATCAAATCCAGGTTTTAGCTTTCAGACTACAGGCATTGTAGAGGCTCCTTCAGATCGAGAATGGAGGAATACACCACCCTACTGATCTTTAAAGGCATATTTCAAAAGGAGTGATAAGTAAAAGGAGTATTTAGAAGAAAAAACCCACCCATTTATGCCAGGATGCGTGTAATTGTATGCATTGAATATGGTCGTGTCGTAGTCATGTACAGATCAGTGAATAAAAGGCGCATGCTTATAGTCCCACAACACAAAGGTTCTGTTTCCAGTGGTTGAGAAAATGGCTAGGTTGATCTGACATCACTCCAAAGAAGCTTTAAGAGTGGTGATTTTTCTTTTTCTTGGTTACCAGCTGTAAACTCTGTCGGAAAGTTCTTGCTGTTCGTCGACCTCTAGTCCCATGTGCACATATGTTTTACAGATCTGGCTTATTTGTGTGCATACTGTTGGTTCCTCGCTTCACAGGCAAATGCATTCAAACTTCGAAGGAAGTCCCCAGTAAGTCGACTCTTACGACATGCTTTTAGGGGAGGCAGTGGGTGGATCTATTCTTCTTAACCCCAAAATGAGGCTCCAGAACCCTAACAGGAAGAGCGTTGATTCAGTTTCTTTCATTTGATTGATGTTGACCAGTGGACATTCATTGAAAAATGCAGGCAGCTAACGGTAACAAATGTGTGTCAAAGACACGACTGACAAAGTTGATATGAATGTTTTGGATGGGATGTCCTAGGATACTTTCTCGTAGTTTGATTTTGTTGCATGATAATGCTTGTCCGCATGCTGCAAAGATTATGCAGGAAGCATTATCATGGACTTTGTAAATACCTAGTTAAGCGAGAAACCACAATCCTTTTTTTGCAGACGGCATTCACTGAATGCCTACGACGACCTTTTCTGACCAACTGGTGCAAAATTTATTCAACATTAGGGCTTCATTTATTCTGCCACACCTGTTGATGTTTCTTTCATGCTTTTGTAATAAAGCCATATATTTCAAAGAAGCTGGGAGGAAGTACACATTCCTGCTTTACTCCATTCTTGCTTAAAAACCCATCTGTTCTTCTTCTTCTTCTTCACTTCCTCTTTTACCGCTGTGGGTGTCGAGGAAGATATAAGGTTCTGTTTCTAGCTCTTCTGGCTGCCTCGACCATAGGCACATCGAGCTGTTGTAGAGTTTCTCTGATGTTATCCTTCCATCTTGTTCTTGGTCTACCCCGTGCTCTACGTCCTTCTTCTCTTTCCATGTATGCTTTGTATGGTATGGTGTCACAAGGCATTCTCTCTAAGTGGGCAAACCATTTCACTTGCTGTCTTTGTATGTAATCCAGAATTGGTTCTGTGCCGACTTGTTCTCTTATGATCTCATTCCTGATCTTATCTCTTATGGTCACTCCTACAGCCCTTCTCAGATATCTCATTTCCGTGGTTACTAATTTTCTTTTATGGTTTGTTGTGAGTGACCATGTCTGAGTTGGAATAAATATGCTTTGAATAAGATGTCTCTTTGTGCTGATTGGGATTGTCTTATGCTGTAAGAGGGGGGCTAGCTGTCCCAATACTTGGTTTGCTTTACTGCATCTAATGTCAATTTCTTTATCCAATTTCCAATCTTCGGTAAATGTAGTTCCCAGATATTTAAACTCAGATGCCTGTTTAATGCCTTTGTATTCTATTGCTATGTTTAGATCTGTCTTCTTTTTTCATATTGACATTACTTCTGTCTTTTCAGTGTTGATTCTCATATTATTTGTTTTACATTCTTCATTCATGGATGTTGAATGTAAAACAAATAATATGAGAATCTGTTGTTACACCGTCAAAATTGATTGTGTCTTTCATGCCTGTGTGGAACACCTCAGTGACTCTCGGTACAGTAGGTGGAAATCCACTCTTTGAGAGTCTTGAACAGACCTTTACGCTAACTAAATCAAATGCCTTGGCAAGACGCACACAACATTTAAAACAGCAATATCCAGTGGTTGATTTTGTTCACGGTATTTTTCCTGCTACTGTCTTAATGAGAATATCATCATATCAGTGGTAGGCCAGTTCCCACAAAAGGCATACTGTTATCCTTGGTAAACCTGGTTTTCTGGGATCTAGAGTCTTCTCAGAACAGTTCTGGCAAGCATGTTTCCAACAGTACACAACGGTGATATTCCTCTATTGCTGTTGCAGTCACTCCAGTTACCCTTATTCTTGTACATACTTATGTTGCTTGAATCTTTAAGTCTTGCTGAACCTGTCCTTCGTGCCAGCATAGTGTTTTTAGCTGATGAATTTGTGAGGTAGCCTAAAGTGACAAATAATAGCCCTGAAAATGCACTTAGGTGAAAATTGCCAATACTTAATTTAGGTGACTGTGGCATATTGCCAGCTGTATAGCTAGACCTTGACACTCCACAGTGGCAGCAGCCTCCATGGGATTGCATATTTTAATAGTCAACAGAATACTGAACCTGTGCTACAGACGTGCTCTCTACAGGCAGCAGAGAGATCCTATGTTTGACGGGTTGGCATTTCAATAGAAACCAAGCTGTATGGAACAGTGGAAGATGCATGTTGCACCACAGACTTCACAGAGGATAATAATCTTCTCATCTGAAAACCCCTGGCAGGGAGAATGAAAAGGAAGAATAAGAGATATTTAGCAGAGTTTAAGTAGTGAAATAATACACTAGTTTACCAATACAGTGCCCCACCTGTCGAACTCTAGTTATCCTTGAATTTGATTTTGTCCAGAAAAAAATGTTATGCTTTGGAGTTAAGGAATCCCCATGTGGATTCTGAGGCCCTATTGTGGGGGAAACAAGAATAGGTTCACTGCCTCCCCAACAAGCATGTCGTAAGAGTCGACTAATTGGGGAGCTTTTTTCAAAGTCTGTGTCTGCCAGAGAGGCAAGAAACCAACAGTCTAAAAAAAAAAAGCCAGATCTGTAAAATGGATGTGCACACAACACACGGATTCTGGAACAAGACTAAAGTCCAGAAGAGGACGAATAGCCAGGCCTTTCCACTAGAGTTTACGAGTTCACAGCTGGTGAACACAAAGGAGAAGAGTTAAGGAGAAGGTAGTCATGAGGCACACACTACAGTTGAGGTGAGATGTTTTGGGCCTTCGCATATTCTGGGTAGATTTTTGGGGTTACAGCTAGTTTTTATTTTTTATTTTTTACAGACATTAGATTTTTCTGAGCAAGAAAGCCAAAAGAGAAGAGAGCTAGTCATTCAATCTAATGAAGTTGTGACCCACTAAATATGTTAAACATGAACACTTAATAGAAATAGCTATCAGTCAGCCGATCAGGTGCCATCTCCACAGTGAAGGTTGGCTGCAGTAGATCTCCTACACACACTATCTCTTGTCTTGGTTGTACACTCTCTCAGACTGCTGTTCGTCCATCTCTTGGTCTTGTCCTCCCATTTGTATCATTGTCAGCCTAGTTTTCTCTTGCCAGACCTTTTCCTCCACTATGGAGTTTGGAAGAATGTTATGTCTTTTCATCTGGCCAAAATATTTAAACTGTTTCTGTTTTATTTCGTTTAGTAACTCTTTTCACCCACAGTTCTTTCCAGAACCTCTGTATTTTATTGTTCTTTTTCAGTGAAATATAACCTATTCTTCTGTATATCCTTATTTCCAGAGGCTTGGTTCGATTTTCTTGTTGCTTGTTCCTTGTCCTTGTCTCTGCACCATACAGCTAAGTTGAGTATACATAACACTGACAATTGGTAGCTATCAAGATTATCACAGAGGCTTTCATAATTAACCATGGGATCAGTAGCAGGCAACCATCAGTCCCTGGGGATAATGAAGTTGTGTCGCTGGCTTTGAAAACAGCGTCTGCTATGATTGTGAAGTCCAGTGCGGGAGTGACAGTCTCTGTCATAGTCCACATAAAAAGCGATGATACCCTGTCGTTCTGAGACTAGTTTTCTCTCAGGACCCTGGCAATCACTGTTATTATTATTGACAAAGTTATTATTTCCCTTTTTTGTGTGTTTCAGTTCCTTTCTTCTTAGTCTGGGCAGTGATTAACTCAGTGGCCTGGGCATACGGAACAACCCGAGCATTACCAGCTGTGACAGTGATACTGCTGATGGCCTTGTGGCTGTTCAGTAAGTTAATAGTTAGTTAGTTAGTTAGTTAGTTAGTTAGTTAGTTAGTTAGTTAGTTAGTTAGTTAGTTAGTTAGTTAGTTAGTTAGTTAGTTAGTTAGTTAGTTAGTTAGTTAGTTAGTCGCATATCCCACTTCACTGCAGATGGGTCCCCCCTTAATTGCTCCATTCCTCTGCCAAAGAAAACTACACAGAATTCCCATCTACATCCTAAAAGTCTATTATGAAAAAAATGGAAACAGGCTGCAATCCCAGTCATGCCAATAACATACACATGCATTAAGTACATAAGGCGGTCGTAAAAAGTTTCAGTACAAACAATTCACCAGTAAAAATTCAGCTCATCATCAGTGGAAGCAGCAGCTTCAAGCCAGTAGTTGTACATGCCATACTGCATAAGGCACCATAAGTTCCCCGGGTTATTAAAAAAGCTTAGAAGGGGACAATTGATGACATAGAAATAATGTCAGGATCAGCCAGGATGATGTGGAACACATGACCGTAAATAAACCTAGAATGGGATGATGGATGACATCAGAGAAGTGATGCAGTATCAAGATACGAGGAACCAACAGTCTGCATACAGATAAGCCAGATCTGTAACACAGATGTGCACACAAGACTCAGGTTCTGGAACAAGACTAAAGTCCAGAAAGGGACAAACAACCAGAACTTGTCATTGGAGTTTACAGCCATAAGCGAAGAAGAAGATATCCCAAGTGTAATGTCATTTATTCTAACTAATCAGTCAGTCAGTTCAATAATTCAGTATCAGTCACTGCTGAACAAAGCAAATCTTTGTTACATTCAATAACTAAGTATCGATCACTGCTGAATGAAGCAAATTTTTGTTACAGTTCAGTCGGTCAGTGTCAATTACTGTTAATGAGTCAGATCTTTGTTACAGGTCAATAGATCAGCATCAGTCACTGCTGAATGAAGCAAATCATTGTTACAGTTCAATAGATCAGCATCAGTCACTGCTGAATGAAGCAAATCATTGTTACAGTTCAATAGATCAGCATCAGTCACTGCTGAATGAAGCAAATCATTGTTACAGTTCAATAGATCAGCATCAGTCACTGCTGAATGAAGCAAATCATTGTTACAGTTCAATAGATCAGCATCAGTCACTGCTGAATGAAGCAAATCATTGTTACAGTTCAATAGATTAACATCAGTCACTGCTGAATGAAGCAAATCATTGTTACAGGTCAATAATCAGCATCAGTCACTGCTGAATGAAGCAAATCATTGTTACAGGTCAATAGATCAGCATCAGTCACTACTGAATGAAGCAAATCATTGTTACAGTTCAATAGATCAGCATCAGTCACTGCTGAATGAAGCAAATCATTGTTACAGGTCAATAGATCATCATCAGTCACTACTGAATTAAGCAAATCATTGTTACAGTTCAATAATCAGCATGTCACAAACCTCTGGTATGACCTTGCCGGTCCGTGGCTCGCTAACTAGGCCTATGACAGACAGACTAACCTACAACANAGCCATAAGCGAAGAAGAAGATTCCAAGTGTAATGTCATTTAGTTCTAACTATCATCTCATTCAGTTCAATAATTCAGTTATCAGTCATGTGCTGAACAAAGCAAATCTTTGTTACATTCAATAAACTAAGTAATCGATCACTGCTGATTATGCAGCAAATTTTGTTACAGTTCAGTCGGTCAGTGTCAATTACTGTTACATGAGTCAGATCTTTGTTCCAGACGTCCAGATAGATCAGATCAGTCACTGACTGAATGAAGCAAATCATGTTACAAGTTCAATAGATCAGCATCAGTCACTGCCTGAATGAAGCAAAAGTCAGTGTGTACAGTTCAATAGATCAGCATCAAGTCACTGCTGAATGACGCAAACTAATTGTTACAGTTCAATAGATCAGCATCAGGTCACTGCTTGAGATGAAAGCAAATCAGTGTTACAGTTCAATAGATCAGAATCAAGTCACTGCTGAATGAAGCAAATCATTGTTACAGTTCAATAGATTAACATCAGTCACTGCGATGTAAAAGCAAATCATAGTTACAGGTTCAATAATCAGCATCAGTCACTGCTGAATGAAGCAAATCATTGTTTACAGGTCAATAGATCAGTCATCAGTCCACTACTGAATGATATGTCAAATCATTGTTTACAGTTCAATAGATCTAGCATCAGTCACTGCTGAATGAAGCAAATCATTGTTACAGGTCAATAGATCATCATCAGTCACTACTGAATTAAGCAAATCATTGTTACAGTTCAATAATCAGCATGTCACAAAACTCTGGTATGACCCTTGCCGGTCCGTTGGCTCGCTAACTAGGCCTATGACAGACAGACTAACCTACAACACACACTGAACCCGAACGCACACAGAGCACACACGACAATCTTTATTGGAAGTACAGGTAATACATAGACAGTTGACTTCCCGCCGTGTGGCCACCTATTGCCTGGACCCTCTGGCTGGACGGGCTTTACAATCGCCCCGTCCCCCAGTACGTGCGACAGGGCAATACTCTGGTGTACAAACCACAATCCGGCAGGATACGCTCTCTTCTATCGCCACGCTGACACCAAATCAAACTGTCACAGTCTCTGTCCTAGTGCAGGGTCAGAGTGTCCAGGTTAGCCACTCTCTCACAGCACATATACATAAATACTCTACACAAGAGAACTATCCTATCCTAACACAAAACTGTACATAAACTATCCAGTCACTAACAGAAATATTCTCCTAACTTTAATACTATAACATAAACTATCCAGTCACTCAACGTCCTCTCTTCCTGACTGACGCACACACGAATGTCCCTCTTCCTTCTCCCTCGTGTCTCTTGACCCCGTTCACCAGCTCAGTCCCAGAAGCAGTCATCGTGTTACTAAAACACAGTTTCAAGCTTTCTTGCTTTATCCTGAGCGCTGGTTTCGCCGTGCGATCACAGAACGGACTCGACCAGTGACGGCCCTGACCTCTGTGTCAACCCTGGGTGCACAACCTTACGGTGTGGTACACTGACTGTACTTAATAGGGTTGTGACATTCACCCTTCCTCTGAACTGATACTTCCTGACAAAGTCAAGTATCAGCAAAGCATGGCCTGCCATGGCCTGGTCATTTGTACAGTCATGTTTTTAAATTTTATCGTCAATATTTAGTTACCTAAAAAAAAAAAAAATATGTCATGTACTTTGGGTCAATCACCTAAGGACAAACTATCTGGCACATATTTAATGGGTATATACATTCAATGGTAAGCTCCTCCCTAATGGGTAGAAATGGTATCAGCCTTGACACAAATACGTCACTACTCCATTACACCTTCAAATCATATGGGTAATGATATAAATAATAATTTGGGTGGACACCCAAATCGTCCGGGACCCAATCACACCTTACTTCACTTACTGTGCAAGTAAGACGCCACTGTATACACTCCCAAGCCGTTTAACCAACGACACCGTGATTTATAACAGTGGGCGTCATGGACTATCTCCATAAGGCTTGTCCATGGTTGTGAAAAGGAGTCATGACCTGACTCCCCGACCTACAGTCGTATAATGTGTCCGCGAATCCGCAGTACCTGCCAAGACACAAATCACCCCATATGACCCACAGTGCAAAATAGGCAGTAAACAAATCTGTGGCCAGTTGGACACACTCCCATCCTCCAAGGATAGTGCTACTCCTCAAATGTAGTCTCCATATATGCGATACTAGTTACACCATCATTAACTCTCCATGTGAGTGCCCTTGTAAAAGTACAATCTAAATTTCATTTAAACTGTCCATCATCAATTTTAGAAAGCAAAATAAACAATTTAAAGAGGAAAAAAAAATAAAAATAAGTTCATTTTACTGCCAAACTAAATTGTCAGTTATTTTAAAGTCTACTAGTTTACAAAACTATCTACTCATAATGCACTATTGTCTAACATATACTTTAACCATTACATTTAGTGCCCATACGACACTCAGTTAATATTAAACTCATTGAAACTTTTTATAAATGTAATGGATTGCAAATTAAGTTTCAAAAACTGAAGAATATTATTATTGCAATTTGAGAATACTAAAACAAAAATAATTGAAAGTCAAACAATTAACATTACTTATGTAATCTAACTAAAAATCTTTAGCAAAGAAAAGAAAAGAAAATATATTTGTAACATCCACATGGGTTGTCACGCAAATAATTTTACACTATATTCATTGCAACAAAACAATAAAATTTACAAATCGAAATAAATAAGCAAAATATACATGAAATAATTTTCAAACTCAAAATTATTTCCCTTTTATAAATACCACCTCAATAGTTACAAATCAAAATAAATAAGAAAAATAAATACCGATAAATTACTCATCATAGATACCAACACAATAATTACAAATCAAAATAAATAAGAAAAATAAATTTAGATAAATTACTCATCATGGATATCAACACAAAAGTTACAAATCAAAATAAATAAGAAAAATACACAAATAAAAATTGTGTGAATGAAATTCAATGAATAAACTTATCAATTCAAAACCAAATAATATACATGAAACAAACATATAAAACATATAGCACATACAGAACCTATAAAACATATATAATCCATACAACATATATTATATTAAAGATGAACATAATAAGATTAACTTATAATATGACAATCACAACATATAGACTTCTATTCTATACATTCATTCCCTTTTATTCCACTTACACTCTTCTTTCATACATCACATTTTCCATTCTGCTGAAGTCCTTAGAATGATCATCACCTCTATCTTCCTGTTGGGTAATCTTTTACGATTGTTCAGTTCACTGGTTTTAGGCTAGAACAGTACTTGTATACACTGCTACTTGACAACTGGATCTATGAAACTTGGTGTAGAATTCCGTTATGAGACAGTTTCTAGTCATTCAAGAAGGCATGAATATATGACGACAATGTTTCACACCGTCTTTAAATTTCTGAAGGTATCAGACTGTCAGTTTCAGGATACCACTAGGCAATCAATAGTTTTACAGCCGGCTTAATATGTCAGCCGGGTTGTTGCTGTTGCCCTTGTTGTAAGTGATTGTGAATTGGAAATCTTGCAGTAGCAGTGCCCGTCTGGTGATTCTATTGTTCTTCAGCGCACCAGACTTAGTGACGAGCAATGGCTGGTTGTCCGATTGTAGGACAAAAAGTCTGCCCAGGAGGTAACGATTGAGTCTTGTCACACAGACAATCACTGCAGGACACTGTACATAGTGTACCTGGGCTGGAGACAACCTACTGCTCACACAGCAGTTTTGGGTGTAACATCTCGCCATCCCACTGCATCAGACATACCGCAACTGCCGTACCACTGGTATGATATCTGAGAACAAATGGTAATATGATATTAGACAGATTTAAAATAGGGGAACTGGAGAAAAGAGTCTTGATTTTGGTGAAAGTATGATCTAGTTCTCGGTTCAACTCAATTGTATTGGAATGCTCCCTTTTTAATGGTTTAGTGAAAAATACATTTTCCTGGATAATGTTCAAGGTAAATTGGTTGTAATGATTGATGAGGTCGAGTAAGCTTCGGATCTCCTTATTGTTGGTGGAGTTTTTAAGATTCAAAATTTTGGGAAGATCTGTAAATCCAAAATGTTGTATTCCTTGAACATCAGATAATCTATAAGGCATCATTAATAAACATGCACATGTCAACAGTATACATTGCAGTATCAGAAATAATAAAGTATGTTTTATTTTGACCGGTTTGTTGATTATTAATTGTAGATGCTGGTAAATGTGTGTACATCTGCCTGGCACATCAGAGAGAACATTATCAATTTCAGCTTTCTGTGTAGATGTTTCTGAAATTTGTTGGGTAATATTAGGTGTAAGGGTTTGTTTGGTTGCAGGTAAGTCTTGTAGGACAGACAAGAGAATATCTGTCGTATCAACTACATTAGAGTCAGGAATGACAGTTCTATTATGGAACTCCTCAACCACTAATTTGTCAGTTGGTTTAGAAGGGATTGGTAACAGTTCTTCCGAATAAACATTATCGGGAGAGATTTCAATTGTTTTATTTGTGTAGAAATTCTCTGAAAGGTTTGTTTGAGTTGATGTGTTGACAGTAAAAATATTTTTCATACATACACTTTCATTCACATCACTCTCTCTCACGGACTGCTGTCCAGTTACAACATTGCAAGTTATGTTGTCCCTCTGCCACTCGATTATCTCACTTTCAGAGACATCCTTTACATTTTTACAGTTGCCAAGGATAATATCAGCAACAGGGTCTGCCAGCACTGCAAATTTTGTTCTACCTGTGCAGTGAGCTGATTTTAGATTGGCCCATGCCAAATCATACTTTTCTTTCTTCCCTGAAAAGGTTCGACATACAATATATTCACCCGTCAAATCACACGCATTCACTAGACTTTCTCTTATACCAAAAACTGTCGACCCAGAATCCCGTAAAATTGTCACTACTTTTCCATTAACTACCCCTTTCGTGAACTTCAGCTGGCCATCGAAACTCGTTACCGCATTTGCATCCCCTATCTCACTGTGACCACAGGTCAGATTACCCTCTTCATTAAACCCTCTGTAGGTCTGGCATCCTGTGTCAGAGAAGTTCACAAGCTCAGCTGAATTTGCTGTAGGTACATCTGCCATACTCCCATCAGAGAACCTACTTCCAGAGTCACTGCCACTGTCAGATATTTCTGCAGCTGCACTCTGATGCTGTCTTCTTCTCATCTTACAGTCTTTTTGTAAATGATCAATCGAGTCGCACAGGCGACACTGGAGTGGGTAGTTTACTGAGCTTTTCTCATGCATTTCTTTCTCCCTCTTACGAAAATGCTCTTCATACTTTGGGTTCATTTCGCACCACTGTCGTTGACCATGATCTCTTTTACAGTATAGGCATGTAACTATTGGACCTTTATCTCTTACAGGTCTGTAGCTCTTATACTCTTTTGAGTATTCTCCTTTCTTCTGAGTATATTGCTTTTTCCTGTATACAGGTTGTACTGCAGCTCCGTAGCCGATGTCTGCACCCTTGTTGAAACTAAAAATGTTTCTGTGAGCATTCCAGTATGCAGCACCTGCATCTTCCATCTGCTTTACTGTTTCAGGTTTTTGTTCAATCAAAAACGTCTTCATGCTGCTCGGGACACTTGACAACACCTTGTCTCTTATCAATAGATCTTTTAACAAATCGTATGATTTGTTCACTTTCGCCGATGTTACCCACTTGTCAAAAGTGGATACCACCTCAGACATGTAATCCAGAAATGTCTGTTCAGCTTTCGGAATCAAATTTTTGAAGGTATTTCTGTAAGATTCCTCATCTAGGGAGAAATGTTGGAGAATTCTATCCCTGACAAAGTAATAATCCTCAAGTTTTTCAGTAGGGATTGTCTCTAGTAATTTCAAAGGTTCACCCCCTAGATGTTTTCGGTAAATTAGTGACCACTCTTTAAAAGGGACCTCATAGTGATTGACCATACATTCAAAATTTTTTGTCCATGCAGATATGGAATCACCCTGTGTAAAAAATTTTATTAGGCCCTGGTACTTTTTGAAAGAAGGTTCAGCAGCCTTTAACTCAGCCTTACGCATCTGCACCTCCGCATCTCTAGTTGCTTCTATCTCTTTGGCCTTTAGTTCCATCACCAGCCTTTCTTTCTCTAGGTCTGAATTGCATATCATCTCTTTTTGTCTCAATATAGAGGTGTGTTCTAGTTCCTTATCCTTGATCAACAACTGTACCCTGTCTCTCTCAGCCATCGCAGATAACTCCTGTTGTTTAAGAGCTATCTGAGCTGCTACTTCTTTGTCTTTTAATGCCGCCTGGGCTTCCAGTTCGATCTGCTTTAGTTTACCAGTGGCTTCTAACTGTTTTTCTATGTTGATAGCCTCAATCTCCTTTGTTTTCCTCTGGGCTTCTAACTGTTTTTCTATGTTGATAGCCTCAATCTCTTTTAATTTACTAGCGGCTTCTAGTTCCAATTTCTTGAGTTCTCTCTCGTCAGCTCTGTCTTTTCTTTCTTGAAGATCGGCATATTTCTTGTCTGCCCATTCTAGCGCCTTCTCGCCAGTCAGACCATGCTGTTTTGCCATCTCGATGAACTCAGATAGACTCGACATCTTAGTTACAACAACAGTGATCTTTCTTTCAAAATCAAAAATAATAATAAACAACTACTCAACAAATCACCTGAATACCGTAACTGCCACGAACAAAAATACTAAAAATTACAAGTGGCAAGCCCGGAAATCAGTGAAAACAATGCAAAAATTATAGCAAATTAATAAATTCAATCCAACAATATTAATAATTATGGAACAATTTGGACTGTTCCGATACAGAAAGGGATGGGTCACCGAAACTTATTCGTTACAATTTCCGAATGAGGGATGATGATGTGTGTGCACAAAAAAAAATTAACACAGAAATGAACAGCACTAGTATCACTACGTGGAAAACAATTTCACACACGAAAACACCTCGAAGAAATTATTAATCTCTAAATCAGACGGTACACGCACGAACGATAACGTACTATTAGATAAACACTTATTGACAGGAAAGCACAACGATTGGACAATAACTATTTACAAACAAGACGCTACAAGCATATATCTTGACAATAGACCCGGCTGCAAAAGGAGTTGCAGACGAGACTAGAATCGCAATATAGCTGACACGTAATCTTATGTTAATCCTAGCAACACTAGACAACTAGGGACAACACAAGACTAGCCCTGCCAACCGCCCACAAAAATAACGTAAATGATGAATAGGACAGACGAGAAATGAGAAGGACAATGAACGGTGCCAGGGGCTCAAATACAATTGCGTAGAACCCTCGAGGGCTGGAGAACAGACCACAACAATACACCAAAAGCAAAACAAACTAATCTTCTCTCCAGTCCTTGATTCTTGGCCTCCCACAGAAAGAATGATGAGGATGAGGTGATGACCGAGATCGACAGGCCTCGGTTGATTGGTGTCGGCAGCAACCACACAACAGCACACAATCTTGACCTTCCTCACCCTTTTTACTGTCCGTTAAACTATTTCTCCTCTACGTCACTAACTTGTCACGACGCAAACGCAGCCCTATCACATTTAGTCATTATTAATTACAATCAGTCGGAACAAATACGAAAACGATAACAAACTATCACTTTATAGCACTACGGGTGACCCAAGCCAACCCCGATGTCGCTATCAATAATTAAGAGTAGGCCCGGACAACGATGCAATATTTAAGAGAATTACCTCAGCTACGCCATCACAAACTTACTCGATAGCAACATCAAAATTAAGGGATTAACTGAATCACGTTAGCCCTACAATAGTGAACGACAAAACTTAAAGAAAAATAAATCAGTCAGCTAAACATACAAACTAATCTATGTCTCCTATTTAGACAAATAAGTACAAGCACATTGGGTTCACAATTAACGCGGACAACTATTACTATCTAGCTACTACTATAGATTCAATTCCCAAGGACGAGCCCCATAATCTGTCACAAACCTCTGGTATGACCTTGCCGGTCCGTGGCTCGCTAACTAGGCCTATGACAGACAGACTAACCTACAACACACTGAACCCGAACGCACACAGAGCACACACGACAATCTTTATTGGAAGTACAGGAAATACATAGACAGTTGACTTCCCGCCGTGTGGCCACCTATTGCCTGGACCCTCTGGCTGGACGGGCTTTACAATCGCCCCGTCCCCAGTACGTGCGACAGGCAATACTCTGGTGTACAAACCACAATCCGGCAGGATACGCTCTCTTCTATCGCCACGCTGACCCAATCAAACTGTCACAGTCTCTGTCCTAGTGCAGGGTCAGAGTGTCCAGGTTAGCCACTCTCTCACAGCACATATACATAAATACTCTACACAAGAACTATCCTATCCTAACACAAAACTGTACATAAACTATCCAGTCACTAACAGAAATATATCCTAACTTTAATACTATAACATAAACTATCCAGTCACTCAACGTCCTCTCTTCCTGACTGACGCACACCGAATGTCCCTCTTCCTTCTCCCTCGTGTCTCTTGACCCCGTTCACCAGCTCAGTCCCAGAAGCAGTCATCGTGTTACTAAAACACAGTTCAAGCTTTCTTGCTTTATCCTGAGCGCTGGTTTCGCCGTGCGATCACAGAACGGACTCGACCAGTGACGGCCCTGACCTCTGTGTCAACCCTGGGTGCACACCTTACGGTGTGGTACACTGACTGTACTTAATAGGGTTGTGACACAGCATCAGTCACTGCTGAATGAAGCAAATAATTGTTACAGTTCAATAGATCAGCATCAATCACTGCTGAATGAAGCAAATCATTGTTACAGGTCAATAGATCAGCATCAATCACTACTGAATGAAGCAAATAATTGTTACAGGTCAGTAGATCAGCATTAATCACATATCTTTGTTAACCATATTACACTTTTTCTTCCTGCAGTTGGTTACCCACTGACTGTCTTGGGAGGGATATTTGGCAAGAATTATGCAGGAAGCTTTGATGCACCGTGCAGAACTAAAAATATTTCCCGAGAAATTCCAAGTGTGCCCTGGTATCGTTCAGCATTTGCCCACTGTGTCATAGGAGGATTCTTGCCTTTCAGGTTAGTCTTGTTGTATTGGTTGCTTGTAAATTGTGAAGTCATTACTATTCTTGGCATTTTGAAGATGGTAGTTTGTCATTGCTTTCCTTCTTGACAGCGGCCATACTGGTTGGGTGACTAATTAGAAGAAAAAAGGTGAGGATATATTGGGCATATCTTGAGAAAAAGCGGAGAGAGAAGGATATAACAGACAATGGGACACGGATTACGGTGTGAGAACATAAAAGAGAAATCTTATGGTGAACGTTGATGAGAGAAACTAGAGGTGCCTTACAGATTTTGAAAGGACTGAACAGGGTAGAACAGAATTTGAGAAATCAGCTATGAGCCCTATACAATGTATAAATAGCACACCATTGATGACGATCTTCTTCTTCTTCTTCAGCATTGTGAGCTCTTGAGGTTCATTGCTGCAGATATCACCAGCCTCCATTCATCTGTCTGGTTGGCCTGCTCTTTCTAGTTGTTGACGCCAGCTGTTTGTAGGTTAGGTCTGCTGCTGATGATGATGATGCAGCCAATAAATTTGCCAGATTTCTTTAACCTGCTCAGACTAAATGTCAGAACCATAACAACACAAAGCTTATTGATTGGTACACCTGAAAAATAGCCTGTGACATGCTGCATTTCTTTGGTTAGGCCAACCCAACCTAGACTGGGTACCAGGTAATGTCAAGAGAAATAAAGGTGGACAGTATGATGTTGATCACATCAGCCGTTGGGTGTTGATTGGTCTGTAAACAGTGTGGTTTAGCACCATATTAAACTTAGTTTGCCTGTCCTTGACGGGACATTGCAGAACCAACCCTAGCATTTCTAGCCTGTTGTGGTTTTTGTAGACAAATTTGCGATCACTAGTTTGTCATTGCCTTCAAAACTGTCGGCTGTCGATAACACTGTCAAAACCAACACAAGGCAGTCTGCTGTCAAATTGCCTGCAGGTGGGATCGAACTCTGCACCCTGGCATTACCAAGTGAACTTGCAACACCTAAGCCACAGATGCCGACAGCCCCAAATTTGTTTTAGCTTTAATAATGTTTTGAAGTTAATTGAATCACATACTTACATTGCTCACACTTCTTTCATTGTTGGATTGCATGTCTTTTGGTAGAGTGCCATTTTGGTAGAAATGTTTTGTAGTTGATTGAATCACAGTGTTAGTCACACTCATTTTATTGTTGGATTACATGTCTTTTGGTACAGTGCTATTTTGGTGGAAATTTTTTGTAAATTGAATCACATACTTGTGTAAGTTACAATTATTTCGTTGTTGGATTAGATGTCGTTTGGTACAGTGCCATTTTGGTAGAAATTTTTTGTAGTTAATTGAATCACATACTTGTGTTAATCACACTTATTTCATTGTTAGATTACCTTTCTTTTTGTACAGTGCCATTTCAGTGGAACTGTACTACATCTTTGCCACCCTGTGGGGAAGGGAACAGTACACACTTTTTGGGATTCTATTTGTTGTGTATGGGATCTTGCTGAGTGTTACTGCCTGCATCTCCATTGCTCTGACCTACTTCCAGCTGTCGGCGGAAGACTATCGGTGGTGGTGGCGATCCATATTTAGTGCAGGGTAAGTCATTTTTTATATGTGCTTTTTTAATATATAAATTTAACATATTACACATTACATATTTTTGTGAGGAGATTGAAACCTTACATGTAATCACTATCGGATAATTTGAAATCGCCAGTATCTGAACATATCTTCTTCTTCGCCAGCTGTAAACTCTGACGGAAAGTTCTATTTGTTCATCCACTTCTGGACTGCAGTCCTGTTCCAGAACCTGAGTGTTTAGTGTGCATCTGTCTTATAGATGTAACTCATTTGTATGCAGACTGCAGGTTCCTTGCCTCTCAGGCAGATGCACTCCGACTTTAAAGGAAGCTCCCAATTAGTCGACTCTTACGACATGCTTTTGGGTAGACAGTGGGTCTGTTCTTGTTTTCCCTATAACAGGGCCCCGGAACCCACACGGGAAGTCTGAACATTTGAAATTATGACCTGAAAAAATGTGAGATCACCAGCAGTTAAAAGTATGAAATTACTTGCCGCACTCTGAAAATGTGAAATTACCAGTATATAAGTATGACGTTTTCAGCAACTAAAAATGTGAATTGGAAGACCGGACACTAGAATTTTAAAATGTAGTCATTACAATTTAACATTATCACCAAATGATGACCTCATCACAGAAAACAAGTTGCCTTAGAAACAAGCAAACCAAGAACTGCATGATTATCAAGTACTTTGGCACATAATTTATGGAAGAGAACCAAACGTTCTTGGAAGATAAAAACTTTGCATATTTCACAAGGAAGGATTGTTCATCTTCTCATCCTCCTGCTACTTCTTGTTCTTCCTTTCCTTCTTCTAATTCTATTATTTATATATTTCTTGTTTAACTTTGAAAATAAAAACTGTTTAAACTAAAGATAGTTCCATGGCAGTTACTGCAGTTAGGATGTCTCTTTCTTCTTCCTCTTCACGTTCGCCGGTTGTAAACTCTGGCTAAAAGGTCTGGTGTTCATCCACTTCTGGACTTTAATCTTGTTCCAGAACCTCAGTTGTGCCTGCACATCCATATTACAGATGTGGCTTATTTCTGTGCAGACTGTTGGTTCCTCACCTCTCAGGCAGATGCACCCCAATATCAGAAGAAACATCCCTAGATAGTCAACTCTTATGACCTGCTTGTTAGTGACAGTGGGTCTATTCTTTTTGTTTACCACAATGGGGCCCCGGAATCCACACTGGGAAGGTTTTCACTAATTGATCTATCATTGGCACTATGCTAAAGTCACTTAAGTGCAGCTTTGGCGATCTTCACTCAAGTGCATTATAAGGGCTGTTATTTGTCTCTTTACGATATACCAAAAGCACACATGTTAATTCTTGCTCCATAAAGGTCAAAATGAAGTATTACTTCTCATGCAACTGCGAAGTTCTTTTCAATGTTCAAATTTTATTTCCCCAAAACAAAGGTGACTTTAATGTAGTGCCGATATTTGAAGTTGAGGATGACCAAGTTCCCTTATTCATCGCCTTTTATTTTGTTAGGCAGTTCCCAGGTGATAGACTCAATACTAATTGGCTTAACAACAAAAATAAACACTAACATTAGTTTTTTGAATGTTCAAACTGTGGCAGAAACAACAAAGTCAGTCCAAAAAGCAGAGTGAAGGAATACTGGGGTTAAAGTGAATAAAAAATTACATACTTTCCATAATATATAATTTTTGTTTCAGTATCTTTTTCTTCTTCATCATTTGTCAGAGTGATGTAATTTGTGGTATGCCTGTTTACAGCAAAGCCTGCGATGTTTGCATCTTTCCGCTAACACATCCGACTGCATCAGGCGTTTGTTCACAGGGCTAGTTTTGTCTATATAAATTATATACTTTCCATAACACATGTAGTCTTTCTATAACACATGCATACTGTTTATAATAAAAATTCTTTTACCATAGCAATGACACCTGGTAACCTTTTGTATACATTTGTAGATCCACAGGTGTGTTTGTGTTCCTGTATGCTCTGTTCTACTACTACAAACGATCAAATATGTCGGGGCTTCTTCAAACACTGGAGTTCCTGGGATACACGGCCTTGACCTGCTATGTGTTTTTCCTGATGCTGGCCACAGTGTCGTTCTTTGCCTCCCTGAAATTTGTGCGGTACATTTATGTCAACATCAAGATGGACTAGCCTCATAACTGCCGTCAGTTGCCCTAACTGAAGACTTTTGCTGCCAGCGATGACATGAGGTGTAGCGCATGTCAGCCTGAAAACGGGCAATAAATGGGACACACAGAGAGAAAAAAGTGATCTGTAGAAAAAAGGGTTTGTCAATATCTACATGTGTTGGATATATATCTACAAAAATTTTTTGGGGGGGGGGGGAGGGGGGGGGGGGGGCCTTTTAGTGTGTGGCACTATTTTATTTGATTTTTTTAATAGTTTTTTTTTCCCCAAATGTTTTGTTGTTGTTGTTTGTTTGTTTGTTTGTTAAGTGTTTGGTACTAAAACCTGGTATTGTGTAAATGAGAAAAGATAAACTCCATGTAGGAGAAGAAATGCTTGATTAACGCAGCTGCCCCAATTGAAAACTGTACTGCCTGCAATGACATGGCCTGTTCAGTGTGTGTATGTTGGCCCAATAACGGAATAAATGAGACACTGATGAGAAACATTTGCAAAAAAACAAAGTGTTTATAAATATCTACATGTGTTGGATATATATCTAAGAAATATTTTGGGGGTTGTTTTAGTGTGGTATTGGTTTGGGTAATGTTATTTTTTTTTTTCTTCTAGCAAATTTTGTTTGTTTGTTTAGTGTTTGGTACTAAAACATGGTATTGTGTGAATGAGAATAGATAAAACTGTGTATGAGATGAAATGCTGGATCAAAGCAATTGAAGTTTTTACAGAAGGCGGTTTTCAAAGACTCTTCTGGTGTGAAAGGGTTTATTGTTACAATTGGCTGTGATAAGAGAGTGGTATACCCAGGGCTTTTTTCCCAGAAGAAAAAGGGTCTTCAGAAAGGGCGGGTACTCTCATCTCACTGTCTGGTACAGTTGCTCTGTCAAAATGGTGCATAAAGGAAGGGTGTCTATATTGCCAGGGGAGAAAAAAAGCCCTGGTTATACTGTCTCTCTCACCATTGAACCTACAGTGAGTTGTAAAAGAGTTAACATTTTCACTTCTAGGTAGTTCTTGATTCAGTAAGGAACAAGCAGATAGACTGGCAGAGTCTGCACAGCTTGGTGGTAGATTAATGCAACACCAGCTAGATGATGTAACAGTCTTAAAGATGTCTGTATAACACTACTTTGTGTGTTGTTTGTGTAACAAATCATGACACCACAAGTCTTTAAGATGTCTGTGTAACACTACTTTGTGTGTTGCTTGTGTAACAAATCATGACACCAAAAGTCTTTAAGATGTCTGTAACACTACTTTGTGTGTTGTTTGTGTAACAAATCATGACACCACAAGTCTTTAAGATGTCTGTAACACTACTTTGTGTGTTGTTTGTGTAACAAATCATGACACCACAAGTCTTTAAGATGTCTGTGTAACACTACTTTGTGTGTTGCTTGTGTAACAAATCATGACACCACAAGTCTTTAAGATGTCTGTAACACTACTCTGTGTGTTGTTTGTGTAACAAACCATGACACCACAAGTCTTTCAGATGTCTGTAACACTTCTCTGTGTGTTTGTGTAACAAATCATGAACAAATCATGACACAACAAGTCTTTAAGATGTCTGTGTAACACTACTTTGTGTGAAGTCTGTGGAACAAGCTTTAGGATGTCTGTAAATTGTAAAAAAAAGATTATCATTTGAGACAACATATGTGAATGAAAGCTTCTTTTTTTTCCCATTTCATTTGAGTTGTTGTGTGCATATTCTTTTACTTGGTGGGACATTGGTTTTAGAAATTAAATTGATATGTTCATATAGCAACATTTTGTATTGTTACTATGATGTTTGTGAGAAAAATAATGTTTCACAAATGGTAATTTAAAAAAAAATTATGATTGCAAGACTTTTAATACGTTATATGCAGCTTGTTTTATTTAGAACCACAACGACCTGTGTTGTTACAGCTTGTAGTTCACTCGCTTACACCCATTTTCTTGAAATTGACCACAGCTGTAACAGAGTCGAATTATGTATTCGCTCACAGTCCATGTGTTGTGGCACCAGTCATGTTTACAGCTTTCTGTTTCTTGTCATCATCAGGTCCTTTGCAGAACCTCGCTCTCATCACAGTCTGCCTGAAAGAACCTCGGTCTCTCGCCAGTTCTCCCGCCTCATGTACTTTCACTCTCAAGGAGTCACTTATATCCTGTGCCCATCTTCGTGTCGGTCGGTCCCTGCCCCTCCTTCCTGGTACTATGCCTTCTGCTATAATTTTTTCCAATCCGTAGTGGCGCTTGATATGACCAAAATATTTCAGCTTTCGAGAAAGGATGCTGTTTATTAGCCAATCTTCCTTGATGTTCAGATCTTTTAAGATGTCAATATTTCTCATCTTCTTTGTCCAAGATATTATGAGAATCTTTCTATAGCATTTCAGCTCAAAAGCCCCTATTCTCTTTCTTAAGGACTCTGTCTCTTGTACTGATAATCATTTCTGATACGGATTTAATTCTATACCTTTGGCACTATGCCAGAGTCACCTAAGTGGTAAATCCTTTTTTTGAGAAAATCCTGTTTGAACATTGAAATCTGTGAAAAATCAAACTTAAAGTATGTAGTTGCATGAAGAATAATGCATTATGTTAACCTGTTTAGAGTAGGAATTCACATGTGTGCCTTTGGCATATTTTTAAGTGACAAATAACAGCCCTAAAAATGCACTTAGGGGAACTGCCAAAATTGAACTTGAGTGATTTTGGCCTAGTGCCCTTGACATAATGCCTACCCATTTATTTTCCCTCTCTCTTGTTCTCTTTCTGCCTCTCTTTCTTTTCACCTTTCCCATTGCCTTGACATACTCCAGCTTTCCCCTCCTCAACGACGTTATTTTTTTCTGATTCCAGTAGCCATCTTTCTTTGTGAGTTATTAATTTTTGTATACTATATATATGAGTAAACACGACCTCAACAGTATAATAAGTAGCTGAATCATATTTATTAATATGTGTGAACATTTATTTAACAAAATGAAACAGTGCCTAATTGCCGTATATAGCGACGTATAAGTTGAGTTTTCAAGCCTAAAAAAAAAGCTTTCTAAAACTAAAAAAAGTCAACCTATAGCGTGGGTTTAAATTGCATTGTATAGGAATATGCCTATCTCAGAATTTTGAGCCAAAAATCGTGGAATGACTTGTTCACCAACTTGTACGTCGCAGTTTACAGTATATGTAACATTTGTTGTGTACATAGATAATAAACTTCTAGAAACATCAGTATGTTATATTGTTGTTTTTAACTTCATTTCATGCCCACATACATTCATGCTTTGGGGATAACTTATAAATTTCTTTATTTTTGTTTTACTTACATTTAATTTTGTTGTAGTTGAGGTTTACCTCATTATCTGTTCATTTAACAACGAAAGAACAAGTTGTGTAGAACGAGTTATGCGGAGGAGGCTGTCTAGAAACGAAAAAGCTATTGTTAATGTGAAAGAGAACTGTGTAGGCAACATTGAGGTCACTTGGCAGGCTAATAGAGTGTCCTGTTCTGTGCATTCTTGGGCAATGATGAGGCCGTGAACCAGGCAGTCGACCGTTAAAATTGTTTAATGTCCACCTGTATGTTTGACTTCGAAGTTATTTTTGCTTGCCACAGCACTTTGCTAATGCAGTTTCCACGTATGGATGGAAGGAAGTCTACGGTTTCACTGTCTGAGCTACTGAGTTTAGTGTTTGGTGCAACCCTGTGAGCTGCATTTTCCACGTAGAATTCCTTTAATGTGCACAGTGGTTGAGTCGTGGTATTCACTATGGCCTGTAGCCGGTTTATGTGTGAGCTGGTGAAATACCTTATTTAGTTATTCTGCGCGTGTACAGCCAGCCAACTTATCGTGCCCAACTACTTTTATCATTGACAAACTGCATTTCTGGTGGCAACTGTTTGCTTTGGCAACTCTAGCTATTGCGTATATGCAGTTACTGCACATATATTTCTGGATTGTTCCAGGACTAAGTTTTCATTCACCAGTTTTTCACATGGGACAGTAAGGGACATTTCATTTGATTTTCAATGGCACAAGAACAAGGGATGTATGGGGAACTCGATTGCAATGAAGTTGAAACCTGGGCTTAGACTAAGTGATCACATTCAAAATGGCTGAATAAGTAGAGGCAAGAATTTGCATCAAATTTTTGGGTTAAGCTTCAACATTTCTCCTCAGAAACTATTTGGATGGTTCAGAAAGCCTTTGGGGATGATATAGGGAGTGCATCAGAAATGAAAGTCTGGCAAAAATGATTCAGAGATGGTTAATCTGGAGAAAGTGATCCCATTTCTTGAAGGCCTAAATAAGCAGAGCCCCAGAAAGTGTTAACAATGTTCATATACAAGCTAAGCCAGCAAAAAATCAGTGAATGTCAGTGTGAAAACTAGAAAATGCACTTGGGATTTTAAAAATGTATGTATATATGTTGTACCCCACCAGGCCAGCACACAAAGCGATAGACACCCGGTGACACAAAGTGCCACCATGTGGATGAGGATCACCTGTGGAGAGGTCCCGGAAACCCCTTTCAGCCGTTTGGCCATATTTATGGCCCGGCTATATTCATGGTCCCAGGCAAAAGCCAGGTGCGGCTTCAAATAACAAAAAATTGCATCCCACATGTGGACGACTAGATACATATTCCAAAAATTGATTGTAACTGAAATTCAAACCATGTATCTTGGTATAAGACATCAAGTTGTAAAATTAATTCTGTGAAACTTCAGGCCACAACTAGTAATGATTTCCATTAACCTGCTACCATTAAACTAGATTTTCTCAAGGTCCTAACTGGAGACGATTGGTGGGTTTATGGCTATGATCCACAAACGAAGATCTAGCCATCTTTGAGGAAGTCTCCTAGTTCTTCACCCCCAAGGAAAGAGGTGGCAAATCCACCTCAAGATCAAGATCATACTGTGTTATTTGAAAAAAAAAAATTTGTTTTTATTGGGATGGTTTTTTCTATGATGAGTGTGCTCCTCCAGGCCAAATAACTAATAAGGAGTACTACCTACATTTGTGTTTGTTTGAAAAGAAATACACTTTGATAAACATGACCACATGTATGGGCAGTTGGTGATTGCATCTTCATCTTCATCATCATCATGTGGCCACCCATGCAGGACAGCTAGTGCTAAGATTTTATTGAAACATAAAGTCACCCAAGTAACTCATCCCCCTATATCTCAAATTCAGCACCCTGCGACTTTTTTGCTTTTCCCAGAACTTCAGACCACTGATGAGATTCAAAACAATTCAACAATGCAACTGATGGTCTTTTAGAAAAAAAAACTGTCTTAGCTAGCATGCAGCAAATTCGTTGAAAAACAAAATATCAAATGATTTTGTAATTTATTAACAATACAGCCAGAACAAATCATAACGCAGGTGCTATACATGAAAAGCTACGATGTGAAACCAAGAGGTCACCTTAACAAAGGATGGACTGATGACATTAAAGGGCTTCTACATCGATCCAGAATGACAATATTCATCTAACAGTGGATTGCAAACTGTTCCTCCCTATGATACTAAATGGCAGAAGTGGAAATTGATGATGATGATGATAATGATGGTTCCAAGGAGACTACTTTGAAAAGGGTAAGGGAGGGGGGGGGGGGGGGGGGGGGCCAGAGGCATTATCATGCTGTGTAAAATGTTTATTGTTTATATTACATTGCTTATTCTTTTCCGGACAACCCTTGTATTTTAACCTAGTTGAGGGTTTGTATATTTTACTACCTGTTCATATAACAGTGAATGAATCTTCCTCTTCTTCTTCACCTCCTCTTTTACGGCTTTGATTGCTGGGGGAGATTTAAGTTTCTGCTTCTTGTTCTGGAGAAATTAGATATCAGAGTTCCCTGTATAGGTTCCGAGTCCCCATGTGACCCACTGACCCTTGTTATTCGGTAAACTCTGATGCTAAGTCTTAGTTGTTCGTCCACTTCTAAACTTTAGCCTTGTTCCAGGACTTGAGTTTTGCACGCACATCCATTTTACAGATCTGGCTTATTTGTGTGCAGACTGTTAATTTCTTGCCTCTCAGGCGGATGTACTCCGACTTTAAAGTAAACATCGATCCTATTTATGTTGGCCAGGCTCTCAGTTGGGAACCTTTTGAAAGATGACAGCCAAAAAGTGTGGCTAACAGTATGAGCTCTGGTCCTGGTGCACCACCATCCAGGATTGGAGTTTGAAAGAGCTGCTGCTACTCCTCAGTGCAGGGAGCTACTTTTTGACCAAGAAGACCTGGTGAATATTCAGAATCTCTGCATCCTCAGCTGACCGTTAACAAGCATGTTGTCTTCTTCTTTGTATTCTTCTTTTTCGTATTCTTCTTTTTTCACTTCTTTCTAACCTCCAGTGGAGCATAGGCCCTCAACCAACTCAAGTCGCTCTGTTCTTCGCTATCGCATGCAGCTCTCCCCATGTCCTCCCTGTCTTTTTAATTTTGCTTTCTAGCTCCCTTCTCCATGTTGTTTTTGGTCTTCCTTTATTTCTGTGCCCCTGCGGGTTCCAGTGCAAAGATATTCTAGTTATATTGTTCTCAGGTTTTTACAACATGTGTCCTATCAAATGCCAGTGTCTTATCTTCACCCTTGAATATTAGAAATCCACTATAGCCAGCCTCTGATGTGACAGTTACAAGAGATGTGATTTTAATGTTCCTGTGTTATATAACCATATTAAATAATTACCCTATCTTCATGTATTCATGTCAGCATCTGTGGCTTCAGGGTTATGAAGGTGATTTCATGATTCTGGCATACCTGGTTCAGTTCAGCTGCAAGCGATTTGGAAGCAGACCACTTTATTTTGATTTTGACAGTGGTATATTAGCATTGACTGTTCACTTTTGCAAACTATTGAACATAAAACAGTTGGGGTTAGTTTTGCGATATTCTTCTGTGAGGAGATGCAGCCAACTTTAACTTGTATTCATGCCTTATATTGATACTTTATGGTTACTTTATCTGTGTGTATTGACACTGTATGATTATTTTATCCATATGTATTAATTAACACTGTATGGTTATTTTATCCTTATGTATTGACACTGTATGGTTACTTTATTCCTGTGCATTGACACTGTGTGGTTACCTTATCTTTTTGTATTGGCACCGTGGGGTTACTTTATCCATGTGTATTGACGCTGTGTGGTTATTTTATCCGTATGTATTGACACTGTATGGTTACTTTATTCCTGTGCATTGACACTGTGTGGTTACCTTATCTTTTTGTTTTGGCACCGTGGGGTTACTTTATCCATGTGTATTGACGCTGTGTGGTTACTTTATCCGTATGTATTGACACTGTATTGTTACTTCATCTGTATGTATTGACACTATATGGTTACTTTATCTGTGTGTATCGACACTGTATGTTTGATTTATCCAAATGTAGTACACTTTATGATTATTTTGTTTACTTGATATTACTGTTTGTGTTGTCAGTAGTGAGAAATACATAGTTGAGAATATGGGGCACCCACCTCACATATTGTGGGATGTGTGTTCGGTTCCTCAGTATAGCAAGAGTATGTCTTGAGGATAATGAAAATCCTGGCGTGTGTTGCTGCATGGTGAATGCTTGGCCAAATTGTTACCAAAGTCACCTACGTGTAAATTTAGCAATTTGCCCCTATGTGCATTTTCAGCACTGCTGTTTGCACTTTACAATATACTACGAAAGGCACAAATGTGAATTTCTTCTCCATACAGGTCAGAATGAAGTATAATTTTTTTCACACAGCTACACAGTTTTCATCTGCAATTTGAGGAGTATCTGCCAAGATGGCGTCATGTGACTTTGTTAAATGGGTGTATAATTAAAAAAATTATACTGTGTAAACTAGTTGGGGGGGGGGAATAAGGATGAATCACTAATGCTAGAAATTGCATGACCTGGGAGTCAAGCTTGGTGAAGCACGCCTACGCTGTCTTCGAGGTCAAGACAGGCTTCTCAAGGGAAGAGTAAGTAGACGGAACCTTGGAGTGGCTGCTGCATTGGAGGACTAATCATGCATGGGAATGCCCATTGTGCATTCACATGGATTCTCATAACATATCATGTTGCCCCATGTATAAGATGATCCCATGTATAAGATGCACCCTTTATTTTAGGACAAGAAAATATTGTGGGGGGGGGGGGGGGGAATAATATGATTATATAAAGTAATCAGCTACCATTGTTTAAGACGCACACTGTTTTTAGATGCTATATCTTTGGAAGATAAGTCCTATACTTATGGGAAATGCAGTAAAATAATTTTCAAAGACAGTTTTTGTGAAACAGAGATTAGCACTTAGATGGTTTTGGCTGATAGTATACCATACAAGGCATTTACCAAAAGAATAAAGGGACGTAGAGCAAGAGGTAGACCAAGAACAAGATGGGAAGATAACATCAGAGAAACTCTACAGCACCATGATGTGTCTATGGTCAAAGCAGCCAGAAGAGCACGAAGCAGGACCTTATATCTACCTCAACACCCGAAGCGATAAAAGATTACGTAAAGAAGAAAAAGAAGAAGAAGAGAAAGCCAGTGAAATGGCTTTCTTCCCTAGTCATCTTCTGCCTTTTTTTTCTTTAATCCCACATCAAAGCATAGGCCTTCAACCCGCTGGACAAAGCCACCATATCCTTTGTCATCTCTTACAGCTTGCTGTATATTCTCCGCATATTAAAAAATGAAATCTGCATTTGGATTCCAGAGCCCCCTTTTTTTGGAAGTAAACTTTCTCTACATTTTACTCATCTCTTATTTCCTTCTCTATATTTTTTTGGGTCCCCCTTGTCATTCTACTTTGTGGGTTCCAGTTCAAGGACATGTTTCATACAGCTTTCTGTTTATTGTCCTATGCATGAAAAAAGTAATCCTTGTTATTTGCCCCCCCCCCCCCCTTTTTTTTTTTTTGCAGGGGAAAAGAGGGAGGGGGGACAAACCCATTGCCCTCCCCCAACAAGCATTTGCAAAAGGCAACTAATTAGGGGTGTTTTCTTTGAAGTCAGAATGCATCTGCCTAATAGGCGAGGAACCAACAGTCTGCTTGCAAATAAGCCAGATCTGTAAAATAGATATACATACAAAACCCGAGTTCTGGAACAAGACCAAAGTCAAGCAGTGGAAAACAACCCAAGACTTTTGTTGTATTCTACAGTTGGTGAACATCAAGAAGAAGAAGAAAGTAAAGGATCCTTTTTATGTTGTTGGCACATAAGGCATATAGTGCTAGATCAATTTTTTTAACATAATTTTTTTAATTGAAACATTCTTTTTAGAACAACCGGCATTTGACAGGTGACGTGGTCACCATCACACTGACCACTTTTACTTTCCTCACTGTTACCTGGTACTCATTTTAAATATTGTAAACTTCGGAGCCAAAGTAATTTTATCCACATATTACTCATCTCTTATTGTGTTCTTCATATGTTCTTGGATTTCCTTTGTCTTTTTGTTTCACAGGTACTGGTTCAAGGACAGTCTGGTAATATTTATTATTAACAGATTTGCTCAGTGTGTGGCCTTTATATACAAATGTTGTAGTAATAGTTTTTAAATTTATTGTGTAATTTCATAAGCATTTGTGGCTCAGGGATTGTGAACGTAATTTCACAGTTCTGATATGATTGACTATGAACTGCATTTCTGGTGTCAGACTGTTTACGCTGGCACTTCTGAGCCATTTGCTGTGAAGTTGGAACTGCGATTACCCGATAGAAAATCTCGGCTGCCAAATAAAACCAACCACAAACAAATCTACTAAATACTTAGTGCAGCGGTCGGCAAACTCAAAAGAGCTTAAGTTCAGCAGCAGGAAGTGTACAGTTTTTTAAGGAGCCAATTGTTTTTTTCAAGAACCATGTTTTTCAGAGTCAAAACCGATTTGTGGCAGACTGTCCAAGCCACACTCAGGTCGCTAAAGAGCTGCATGCAGCTCGTGATTTGTTGCCCACTGACTTAGTGTAATATAGTTAACATGCTGTTGGAAGTTGCAGGTTAGGGAGAATTATGATTACCCACTTCAGTCGCCAGGGCACTTGATGATTATGAAGATGATGATGGCTTGGCTGATAACACTTATATGCTCCGTTGTGATATGAAGGCTGATAGTCTTATATGCTCCATTGTGATACGTAAGGCAGAAGAAATGTGGGTTAACTATTTTTTAGGGGAATTTTATTGTTGTTTTCATCCTCTGCCCTCATGAACTCCACCATTTAACCATGTTGTATGTCTGGGAAGAATGGAGTTGCCAGGAATGACCAGGAGACATTAGGTCCATGCTCAACACTCAAGCGAAAGGTGAGACGGATGTACAGACTGCTACCGGTGCTAGCGGATTTGGAACTCTTCACTTGCTACTGAAAACTGGGACGGAGCGCTAGTGGGAATGCCCCGAGTGCTGTGATGTCAATTCTTTATTCAAAACTCAACCATGTTGTATATGAATGACTTCATAACCTTAAGCTACCCCGGTGCAACTATTAAATGGGGTTTCCAGGATTTTTTATTGACATGCAGAAAGTGGCTCATTGAGTCATTGTGCGTAAGTCTTAGGTGGGATAACATTTCTAATAAAACAATACTGTATAAATATGTAAATAAGAGGCTTATATTATGTCACTGGGGTTGCACTCGATGTGTGATAGGGTCCGAAATATGATGTTGATTGTGCGGTGAAATGTCTGCTATTAGCTGTATTTATGTGTACATTTATAATTTGTATATTTTCTTTCTTTTCACCTTTTTAGTTACTAACTAAACTCATGGGTTCCAGGGCCCCACTTTGGGGAAGAAGAATAGACCCTCTGCTCTCTTAACAGGTGTGTTGTAAAAGGTGACTTACTGGATAAGGGAGGGGTCCTTTAAAGTCAGTGCATCTAACTCAAGCCTGAGTCAGAAGAATCTCAGCACAGTGCACAGGCTCTGTAGCACCGGTGAGGGTCAAGGATCCTGAAATACTTTGGGTAGATTTTTAACTCCAAATTTTGCCTGGGCAGCGCCGTTAGGCTACTCTTTTCGATTTTCAACTGCATGGGTGTCTGATCTCACTACCCAGAGACAGGGAGAATATAGCTATAGAGCACAGTTATATAGAGGCACCACAAAAATTTACAAATCCTGGAAACCCTATTCAATCATACAGCCATAAAGCAGTTATATACGGGCACCACAAACAGTTACAAATCCCGGAAACCCTGTTCAACCATATAGCTGTATAGTACAGTTATACAGGGGCACCACAAATGGTACAAAGTAACCTGTAGTCCAGTGTGAGTAGGTAGTGCAAAAGAAGATTAACAGCAGCAATAAGCTCCAACCAATGATAATATTTATACCCACTGGGAAAGAGATGACGAGAAAGGGGAATGGCCACCCTGCTTCATAAGTAATTGTCTTCTTTTTCTGCTTTCTTCTTTAAAGAGGCTATTGGCACTTTGTGGTTTACAGCTAGGCTATGCTTCTGCACCTTTTGACCCAGCACATCTGGTAGCTGTGAAACCTTGTATTTAGTCAAATTCAAAAGTTGGTGAGTGCCCTGTTGATAAATTTTACTGTAAAGGCAGCATACAATTGATTTGTTTGTAAGTACAGTTATGTTTTATTTCTGCCTTGCGATCAGCCAGCTGGTCTGCACACACACAAAAACATTTCTCCTATTGTTTCGCTCCAGGGGTGTAAAAAGCTTGAAGAACACTGGTATATAGAGTATGTGATGGCTTTACAACACTCCCCATTGACTGTATAGGCTATGGGACTGTCTTTACTTTACATATTCCTTGGGTTTATTATTAACTGAAGGTAATCCTGACTCTTTCTGCTTTGGGGAGATCATGCATATTTCACAAGTTTTTTTTTTTTAAACACTTGAATGGTTTTCCATATTTTGGAGATTGTTCATTTTGACACATTATTTTTGTTTTGTTTATAACAGGTGGTTTATTGAAACTGTAACATGACGTTTAATAAATGCATATTGGAATTCTTATGAAGTGTAACTTTTTTTTATATATTTTAAAAAAAATCTTTTAACTCACTGTCACAGACATGCTTCTTTGCATGGAGGGGAGAATTAGGAAAGGAACAGGACAACGGAGAAAAGAACTGCAGACAGTTTAATGCCTGAGAAGAAATGTTTCAAATACATGTGATGCCCACAATGGTCCTGATATCTTATGGGAAAGATTCTTAGCCTAAGCTAGTCGTACTTATCGTCACCATGGGCTGCATTTCCGAACCCTCCCTGTAACACAGTGGAATACTATTATTGGGAAAGACGGAAAGTTGCCAACATTTAAAAAAAATGCTGCTCTGCTACATAAGTAAATGATAAATATAATTACTTGCCATCACATAATCACATGCTTATTCCCTGTATGTGTTATGAGGCTCCATTATAGAATAAATCAACAATAGATCCACTGTCCCCCCTAAAGAGCATGTCATAATAGTCAATTTATTAAAGGTGTATCCTCGGAAGATGGCATGCATCTGCCTTAGAGGCCGGGAATTGACATTTTGCATACACAGTAGCAAGATCTGTAACATGGGTGACACTTAGACAGAATGAGCATGCTATGGGCCACAACGGGCAGCTATAGGCTATCAAAGGCAACATGAGACAATGCTGGAACGTTCGCATATGATGTGTAGGAAGGATCTCAGCAAAAGCAAGAAGCTGTCACGATAGATCTTAAAGATGCCTATAACAGCGTTGACTTCACATATCTTATGCAGTGTGTGATAGACTGTGGTGGGAACCCTTGGTTAGCTAATTGGATGGGGGCAGCATTGTTGGAAATAACAGTGTATTTTGTTTGGGAACATAGAGATCAGATCCAATACACATTTTCCCAGAGATCACCATTGTCACCTGTCTTGTTTAACATATATACAGCAAGTCTGGCAACAGTTCAGCCCACTGGACTAGGGTGAACTTTGACATTTGTAGATGATGTCCTAATGTATCGAAGCGGGTCAGACAGGCACGACATGACCAGAGACTTACAAAGTTCTTTGCATGAGATGACGGAGTGGTGTGAACAGACAGGGTCAAGAGTCAATAAACCCAGAGAAGGCTAGTGTTTTGTGGTGCTCTTTAAATAACAGCACTGGGAAGGAAGAATTACCCAACATATCGATCAAGGGTATTAGTGTTAAAAGAAGCGATAGGTTGAAATACGAAGGTTTGACGTTTGATCGCAGTCTGTCCTACAGAAATCACGTGGACTAGACTGTGATCAAATAAATGCAAGCGTGGCCTGGCGGCACTAAAGACGACGGTGACGACACACATGAAACAGAGATTATTGGTTTTATTGTTCAGCCATTTGGTACTTTCTGTAATCGATTATGGCCTAGGAAAATTAACCCTATCTACTTCACAGTCTACTAGCTTGAAGGGATTCAAAACGAAAGAATTAGAATCGTCTTGGGTTGCACACGGGACACCCCACTTAGAACAATGAGGTATATGCTTGGGCTGACATCCATAAAATCTAGACTCACTGACGCAAGCCAATGCCTATATGCTTGTTATCAATGTCGAAAGGCATCCACTGCATGGCAATTTGAACGATCTAAGAGAAGAGCGGTTGAAAAGAGGTAAGTCGTGGATGGTACTAGCTGAAGATACCATCGAGACGGCGGCCTCAGGCAAGCAAATACGCAGCGAGCATGAATGGATCGACACGAGCGCCCACAACAGCAGTTTCCATTAGGCCATTATCACGCTAGGAAGAGAATGTAGAGAGTGGTGTAACGGTATGGTAGAATTCGAGGTACTACAACTGATAGCCTAGATGAGATGTAAAGGCTGGACTGGATAATGCAGTATTGCACACCGTTGGTTCTGTTCATCGGTGTGCAAGATCTGGCTGGGGATTTTCACTTAGAACTTTGGATATGCTAGTGCATATGCTGAGACAGCAGTCTGTCAATCTTTCCACAAGGGACTGTGATAAACATTCTATGTGTTTTTCGTTGGCACAGGAGCGAAGCAATTATGAGGTGACCCGTTTGCTATGAAGCTGAAACTAAGATTACTTGATTACCAGATTACACATGCAGTCACAATGGGGATAAAACCGTTAGACGAAGACAATCTTAGGGATAATATTCTGTAATTGCCTCCAGTTGGCCGCTCGACTGATCCCAACAGTGATATTTTCTGAAGTGTTTCCTGTAGGCCAGCAATATCTGTGTCAAGTTTATTGAGTTCGGCATCAATGATAGCTGTTTTTCTTACACCACTAATGTTACACCACGACACATGGTCCTGACCTTCCATGAGGCAAGTCGAAGCTTCATTTTATTTTTTCAAGAGCATCGTCCCCGTGTGGGATGCAATTTTCTTTATTTTGAAGCCCCGCCCTAGCTTTTTCCCAGGGCCCTAAACATAGCGGGGCCTTAGATATGGCCTAACGGCTGAACGGGGTTTCCAGGATCTCCAAGGGTGATAATCATCCGCATGGCAGTACTTTGTGTTACTGGGTGTTTGTCGCTTGTGTGATGTCCTGGTGGGGTACAACTTACCTACCTACCTAAGTCGAAGCTTAATGTTATGTTTCTTTTTGTTGCCTGGTGCACTCGTTTTTGCAGCCATTGATTCGGATTTGCTCTAGCTCCAAGTACCAATTGAAGCATACAGGCGGTGGCGGATCAACACCTTATTGGCTGGGGGTTACCCAGCTTAAGGCGGGCGGCAGCTGATCAGTGATATTCGAAGATGTCTCCCACTGTCAGAGGCAAACTGACAACAACGAAAGCAATAATAAATAGTACAATAATGCATTTTTCTTTTGCAGTGATGAGGGTAAGCGGCGAATACAGCCGTTACATGCACGCGTCTCGACTGGCTTGTGTCTAAGATATACATCTATACACGCTCTCATGGTGCTGTTCGTAAGACTTATATCACTGCATACCTTTTGCCTTGAAACCCCCCCCCCCCTCCCCCCCCCATATGATTTATGTTATGTCTTTCAATGTGGCCGAAATGTTTTGTATGCTAACTTTCATTTATAGTCTTCCTCTAATTTTTACAATTTTAATTGTATCTGTAAACTTGAAGCTTCAGCCGGGAACGCTTTAGCTGACATCGAACAATATTTGACCAGAGATGGCAACTAGATCACGTGACCGGCAGCGGGATCGAGGCACTTGCGTAGTCGCCGCCATTGTTACATGTCCAAGAAGGGAATTTCCTGTCGATTGTTACGCTAAAAATTTGTTTCCCCCCTAATCATTTGTGACCTGTGAGAGTTTTCGAGAAGAAGAAAAAAATTTGCAAAACTTGTTTTGGTTTCCCTACTTTCTGTGTGCAAAGACTGTGAACGAACACTTACTGTATTTCTGGGGGTTGAATATTCTGTGGGATGTCTGCAAATGTCGATCAGGTAGTTGAAGTTGAGAAATACCTACATCCATGTCACTTGACGCATGACTGACACAACAATTTACAATGAATACAATACATATTAACCCCCTATTCCTGTCTTACGCTTTGTCTCTGGTTGCATTAGTAAGATATCCACTACGGACATTATTTATCTTGTCGGTTTGTCTGAGGTGAAGAGTAAATTCAGGAAAATAAATAAAAATGTTTGTTATAGTTTGTTGGGTTTTCGTCATACAATAAGATAGGCATCCGGATCACTCTTGAGTTAGTTTCGGTAAACAGTAATAACTAATATTCAGCCGTCCACCCCCCCCCCCCAGTTAGCATTATTGCCACTAGCAGCTGTTCTTGTAACTTGACTTGATTCCACATACGTTTTATACTTACCTCAAAGGGAACAGAACACAACATTAGGTTCATTCTTAGTTTATCTGTGCTGATGCTACAGTAATTTAAAAAAAAAATATCCATAGAATTTATTATCCATAATTTTAATTATTCCCAACACTGCTCAGTTCTGCTTGTGAAATCCACCCTTTAAATGAAACTTAAAAGCTGTAAGTAATTGCTGCACTGACTAAAGATAGTAATTTTTTTTTTTTTTTTTTTACGTATCCAGAAATCATGAGTTGTAAACCCTTTGGCTCGGTACTATGGATATCGCAACCCTTCGGCCTTGATTCCATTATAGGTACCATTAATCTGGGAGAAATGTGGCTTTTCTGCCTACCCCCGGGAGTGAACCCGGACCACAAGGAGTTCGTCACCCGGCCGCCGCGAAAGTCAGGTTTAACCAACTTCGCTAGAGAGCCGGGCAAAGATAGTAATAAATGGGGCTGTTTTAAAAAAAAAAAAAAACTCTTTGGGTCCCAGGGGGTTTAGCATCACAGGCCCAGGGGGTAGTAAAGAAAGCAATAAAATCCGCGCATCGTGCGTTCATTGGGCTTCTAGGTAGGAACCTATGAACGCATCATGCGTTCCTTGGGACTCAAAGAGTTAAAACATTTTGAAAACCATATAAAACTAAACTAAAAGCTTTTTAGTGGTTAGATACACGTTTGCAACAATGAACAATGTCTGGATTCAATCCCACTATAAATGGGCACAACTTCCTACAGTAGACTGGATGCCCAGTTATATGCGGGGGTATTTTTTGTCCTAGAAAAGAGAATGTGCGGTACTCACCATAAGTGTCTGATAAAAGGCGGCAGTACTCACGACAAAGTGTCTGTTACTACAGTAGTGCTTGAAAAAAAAATTATGTAAGAAATACTTGGTTCTGTAGATACCAAATGATTTTATTGGTTGTATGGAAATTGCCTGAGAGGGTGGATACCAGGTGATTTTAATGATTGTACAAGAATTGCCTGGCAGGGTAAATACTAGTGATTTTAATGATTGTACAAGAATTGCCTGGCAGGGTAGGTACCAAGTGATTTTAATGATTGTATAAGAATTGCCTGGCATGGTAAATACTAAGTGATTTTAATGATTGTATAAGAGTTGCCTGGCAGGGTAAATACTAGGGATTTTAATGATTGTACAAGAATTGCCTGACAGGGTGGATACCAAGTGATTTTAATGATTGCATAAGAATTGCTGGCAGGGTAGATACCAAGTGATGATAATAATGATTGTATGAGATTTGCCAGGGAGGGATGACAATCAGGAAAGTAGACGGAGATCTCACTTGAGTAAGGTTTGGCTGCGCATATGATTGCTGCCTTGAAAGACTACATATGTTATTTGTTGAAAACATAACATCACAGTCATTGAAAGAGAAGAAAGGAGTACAAGCATCACATCTTTTACAAACCCTGCTAGATGACAAAATGGCTTTCTCAGGCCCTATTTTAAGGGAAGAAAGAATAGACCCAAGCCCCACCCCAGCATGCATGTTGTAAAAGGCGTTTAATTAGGGTTGTTTCCTTCAGAGGTGTAGTGAATCTGCCTGAGGTGAGGAACCAACATCCTGCCTTCTAATAAACCAGATCTTGAAAGAAGATGTGCATGCAAAACAGGTCTAGTAAAAAGATCAAAGTCTAGTAGTGGATGAACAACCAGAACTTTCTGCTGGAGTTTACAGGCAGTAAGTGCTAAGAAGAAAAAAAAAGGATACAGTCGATTATATCTATGTAATAATAAATCACAACAAATTATACCTGTAACAAAATGTTATATAAAAATAAATCACAGCAAATTATATCTGCAAGAAAGGTTCTATAAAAATAAATCAGAACAGTTATATCTGTAACAAAGGTTCTATAATAATAAATCACAATAGAATATATCTGCAGCAAAGGTTCTTTAATAATATGTTACAATTGACTATATCTGTAACAAAGGTTCTATAAAAATAAATCAAAGTAGAATATATCTGTAACAAAGGTAATATAATAATAAATCACAGTAGATTATATGTGTAACAAAGGTTCTATAATAATAAATCCCAACAGATTATCTATGTAACAAAGGTTCTATAATAATAAATCCTAACAGATTATTTATGTAACAAAGGTTCTCTAATAATAAATCACAACAGATTATATATGTAACAAAGGTTCTATTAAATCCTGTTATTAACTTTTTAGCCATGTCTTTTTATTGATATAATAATTAAAGGTGGTTGTTTTTATTTTTCACTGTTGGGAGTTTATTTTTGGCGTCTTCTTCTTTTTTTTTTTTAAACCCTTTATCTCCTGACAGAGCATAGGTCCTCAGCCAACTCATGCCAAGTCATTCTATCGTTTCTGTTACATGCAGCTGATCCATAACGTCACCATCTTTTTATCTTCTCTCTCTAGTTCCTTTCTCCGTGCACTATTTGATTTGCCTTTATTTCTATGCCCCTGTGGGTTCGAATGTGAATATACTCTAGTTAAAATGTTCTATTTCTTGGTCACTTAAATGTTGTTTCTTACAAGTAAATTTCCTTCATTTGACTTGTGACTAATGTTTTGACTTTTTTCTTCATTTGATGTCGATTGCAGAGGTCAAAGGGTCAACCTAATCAAGGTAAGGAACATTTGTTGTGGGGTATTACTGCGCACTAATGTTTGATCTCATGCATATTTGTGTGTGTTTGCACATAAGTAGTAAAAAAACAGCATGTTAAACATATTAAGCTCTTCTATTTTGTATGCTGCAAAAGGAAGTTGACTTACGTCTACAATTTTTCTTTTGTATCCATAGCAATAGCAGTACATATTGATGTATGAATATCCATAGCAAGAGCACTACATAATGTATAAAAGGTAGCCCCGATAGTCTAGTAATGTTTAGAACAGTACCTGATGTAGGAAAGGTAGCCACAATATTCTAGTACTGTTACGAAAAGTACCTGATATATGAAAGGTAGCCACAATAGTCTAGTACTGTATAGAACAGTACCTGATGTATGAAAGGTAGCCACAATAGTGTAGTATCTAGTGCTGTTTAGAACAGTACCTGATGTATGAAAGGTAGCCTCGATAGTCTTGTATCCACTACTGTTAAGAATAGTACCTGATGTATGAAAGGTAGCCACGATAGTCTTGTATCCACTACTGTTTAGAATAGTACCTGATGTATGAAAGGTAGCTACGACTGTCTAGTATCCACTACTGTTTAGAATAGTACCTGATGTATGAAAGGTAGCTACGATTGTCTAGTATCCACTACTGTTTAGAATAGTACCTTATATGTGAAAGGTAGCTACGATAGTCTAGTATCTGGTACTGTTTAGAATAGTATCTGATGTTTGAAAGATAGAAATGATAGTCTAGTGTCTAGTACTTTTTTAAACATAACTTTGTGTATGAAAGTTAGCAATGGTAGCCTTGTGTCTGGTATTGTTTAAAACAGCGTATCATGTAAAAATGGTAGCTGTGACAACCTCGTGTCTAGTGCCATTATACCTGACAAAATAACTTTTAATCTGTAATTTTGTACACAGGGGGAAGAACGTTCTAAAGTTAATTGACTAAAAAAAATATGTGTGTGCGTGCATACGTGGCAGTTGTATATTTGCATATACATACACAAAGATTAAGATTTTTTATAAATAATCTATCTTTTTCTTAGCGTTCACCTGCTTTAAACTCCAGCAGAAAGTTCTTCTTCTTTGTCCATTTCTGGACTTAAGCCTTGTTCTAGAACTTAAGTTTTATATGTCTGTCGATTTTACAGAGATTATATGCAGACTGTTGGTTCTTCACCTCTCAGACACTTCGAATTAAAAGGAAACAACCCTAATTAGTAGACTTTTGCGACATGCTTGTAGGTGGGCAATGAGTCTGTCCCCCCCCCCCCCCACAAGGGAGCTTCCAGAACCCACATAGGGATGTGAAAAAAATGATTATTTATATACAGCTATTTCACACAGTGATATGTTTAACACAGGCAGCGTTTCATGAGCACTAGGATACTAGATATGCTGTACTCTGTGCTTTAGCTCGCAGAATAGTTTTATGTTAGTTGTTAGTTGAAGTTCTGCAGATGTGTCAATCCATAACTACTCTTTTTCTGTGCCAGTGGAAATAAAAAAAAAATGTCCTTCATTGTCCCTTTTGAAAATTAGTGAAAAACTTGTCAGTCCTGCAGATCTTAAAGCTTGCAAATGCAAAGTAAAATGCAAAAGGCAGCTGTCATTTGTGCCAATTGTTGGGGGGGGGGGGGGGGGGGTGGATAGACCCGCTGCCTCCCTAACAAGAATGTTAATAAAAGTCGACTGATAAGGGTTTCCTTCGAGGTCAGAATGCATCTACCTGAGAAGTAAGGAACCAGCAGTCTGCCTACAGATAAGCCAGATCTGTAAAACGATTTGCATGCAACACTCACATTCTGGAACAAGACTTAGAAGTCCAGAAGTCAATGAGCAACCAGAAATTTCTGCCGGAGTTTACAGCCGATGAAAAAGAAGCAGAAGAAGAAGAGTCACAAAACCCCTCAACCGCTGATTAATCTAAATATTTGATCAATTAAATATTGCAGAACCCATCGAGTGCTGAGTAGTCTAAACATTTGATCAGTTAAATATCACAGAACTCATTGAGTGCTGAGTAGTATAAACATTTGATCAGTTAAATATCACAGCACTCATCGAGTGCTGAGTAGTCTAAATATTTGATCAGTTAAATATCACAGAACCCATCGAGTGCTGAGTAGTCTAAACATTTGATCAGTTAAATATCACAGAACCCATCGAGTGCTGAGTAGTCTAAACATTTGATCAGTTAAATATCACAGAACCCATCGAGTGCTGAGTAGTCTAAACATTTGATCAGTTAAATATCACAGAACCCATCGAGTGCTAAGTAGTCTAAATATTTGATCGGTTAAATATCGCAGAACCCATCGAGTGCTGAGTAGTCTAAACATTTGATCAGTTCAATATCACAGCACTCATCGAGTGCTGAGCAGTCTAAACATTTGATCAGTTAAATATCACAGCACTCATCGAGTGCTGAGTTGTCTAAACATTTGATCAGTTAAATATCACAGAACTCATTGAGTGCTGAGCAGTCTAAACATTTGATCAGTTAAATATCACAGAACTCATTGAGTGCTGAGTTGTCTAAACATTTGATCAGTTAAATATCACAGAACTCATTGAGTGCTGAGTTGTCTAAACATTTGATCAGTTAAATATCACAGAACTCATTGAGTGCTGAGCAGTCTAAACATTTGATCAGTTAAATATCACAGAACTCATCAAGTGCTGAGTAGTCTAAACATTTGATCAGTTCAATATCACAGCACTCATCGAGTGCTGAGTTGTCTAAACATTTGATCAGTTAAATATCACAGAACTCATTGAGTGCTGAGTAGTCTAAACATTTGATCAGTTAAATGTTGCAGAACTCATTGAGTGCTCAATAGTCTAAACATTTGATTAGTTAAATGTTGCAGAACTCATAGAGTGCTCAATAGTCTAAACATTTGATCAGTTAAATATCACAGCACTCATCGAGTGCTGAGTAGTCTAAATATTTGATCAGTTAAATATCACAGAACCCATCGAGTGCTGAGTAGTCTAAACATTTGATCAGTTAAATATCACAGAACCCATCGAGTGCTGAGTAGTCTAAACATTTGATCAGTTCAATATCACAGCACTCATCGAGTGCTGAGCAGTCTAAACATTTGATCAGTTAAATATCACAGCACTCATCGAGTGCTGAGTTGTCTAAACATTTGATCAGTTAAATATCACAGAACTCATTGAGTGCTGAGCAGTCTAAACATTTGATCAGTTAAATATCACAGAACTCATTGAGTCCTGAGTAGTCTAAACATTTGATCAGTTAAATGTTGCAGAACTCATTGAGTGCTCAATAGTCTAAACATTTGATCAGTTAAATGTTGCAGAACTCATCGAGTGCTCAATAGTCTAAACATTTGATCAGTTAAATATCACAGAACTCATTGAGTGCTGAGCAGTCTAAACATTTGATCAGTTAAATATCACAGAACTCATTGAGTCCTGAGTAGTCTAAACATTTGATCAGTTAAATGTTGCAGAACTCATTGAGTGCTCAATAGTCTAAACATTTGATCAGTTAAATGTTGCAGAACTCATCGAGTGCTCAATAGTCTAAACATTTGATTAGTTAAATGTTGCAGAACTCATAGAGTGCTCAATAGTCTAAACATTTGATTAGTTGAATGTCGCAGAACTCATCGAGTGCTGAGTAGTGTAAACATTTGAAGCTAGCAGCATGTACTTAACGAAATGTGTCCCATTGTGTAAAAATGTTGTTTACTTGACTATTTTCGTTAAAATTTAATTTTGTTAAGTGTGTTTTCTATTGCGTCATCTTAAAGTGTCTAATGGTGCTCCCAAAGATGTGATGAAAGAGAGTGATCCCTACCTGCAGCAGCCACAGCACTCTATGAGATCATGGAGTGATCAGACTTCAGATGTAAGTACATGCCTTTTTGTTGTTTCATTCTGAAAGTCTCTTTATTTCACTCCAACCCCATTTCTTTAAGAGAAAATCGGAAACTGATCGGAAAACTGACGCAAGTTATAACCCTGAAAAAGATTTCATCAGTCATCAGATCAGACCAAGTGACAATATTTTGCTTGCATATTGGACACTGCAGACTCAACAAACACTCGTATAAATTAGGTATGAGCCAGACAGCTCTCTGCCTGCGTCTTCGTGCTGAACAGACTCCAGAACATGTCTTGCAAGACTGTTCTCTCTTGGTGGAGCTGTGAAGCAGCATGTTGTTCACACTCAGTAGACCTGAACACTAAGCTCTGCGGAAATCCCACACAGTTTGTGGCCCGCAGTTGATTAAGTGGATGACCAGAGATTGCTGAAGCAAAAGTATGAAAGGCATGCTGGATGCCTTTACTTCCCAGGACTATACCTGGTACCCAGACAAGATGGTCAACCTGGGAGCCAAGGTAATTTGTGAAAAAAAAAAGTCTTGCTCCATCAGAACCTGAATCCACAACCCTCGAATCCACAGGTGTCTAGTCACTACACCATGGTGGCTGCCTTCTAAACTTGAGCCAAACAATAAATTGCAGTCTCATTTTCATGCTCAGCACCCCAAAATGAGTAAAGAGTGGTTGTTTTTCTGTCAGTGCCAGCCAGGATCTTTTTGTCTGTTGTAATCTGTGCAGTTTCAAACTCTTTCACTGCCTAACCATGCATCGTGTATTGATTTACATCTAATTCAATTGTCCTTTGGTATTGGAATAGTTAAAATAGTAAGCAGTTTACCTATGTCAGAGATATTAAAAAAGGGCTCTCTCTTGCATACACACACAAACACGCGCATGCACGCGTGTGCACACACACACCTATACACAAATACAGTCTAGTATTTAATGCATTAAAATCATAATGCGTTTTTGAGTTGGCTCAGAGTGTGGGGGGGGGGGGGGATTTTAGCGCCTGCATGTGTGTGTGTGGGGTTGGCTAGAGGTTTTGTAAGCCCGCGCGCGCACAGACTGTTGGTTTCTTACCTCTAAGACAAATGCAGTCTGACTACCAAGAAAACAGCCCTAATTAGCCACCTTTTACATAATGCTTATTGGTGGCAGTGGGTCTGTTCCCTCCAGCCCCACATGAGGCCTTGAACAACACAGGGGCTTAAAAAAATACCACATTCTGTTTTACATGAATTTATTAGTATGATCTCCTAGTTTAAGTTATTATATATAGATGTTCTGTTTGAAATCTGCAGGCCGGTTATACTGCTCCTCCAGTGTCGACCATGAGCGTGTCAGACTCATTTTTTCAAAGCTACTACCCCTCAAACATCACCTACCCGTTCATGAGCCAAGGAATCAGCGGCTCTGAAGGTCCGTGGTCCAATGGTGCGGACACCATGTTTGGAATGGGCTATGACTACAGTAACATGTACGGCGGATTTGGATTTTCTTTCAACAACTGGGATTACCCCAGTGACTATTGGGGTGCATCACAGCCACCAGTGCGTAAAGACCAGAGGGGTTATCCCACGGAAGAATATTACACCTCAGAAATGATTCCTCCTGATAGCTACGGCATGATGAACGGCGCAACAGTGTTGTCAGAGTCGCAGGAGCCCATTGGGTCAGTGGAGCATGGGATTAGGAGTATGACCATAGCCTCCGCCAACACAAATATGGATTCGTCCAGCAGAAAGAAAATGGTGGATGTTAGCCAGCCTCCCATCATGTCAGAGGCCATGATCAGCGTGGACACTTCTCACATGATGTTGTCTCCCCATTCCCATTCCCATTCCCAGTCCTCTGTGCAGTCTTCATCTTTAATGAGTGGTGGTGGGGGCAATCAGAGCCAGTCCAAGAAGACTTCCTGGGCTGCCATAGCCAGCCAGCCGGCGAGACCTCAACAGCAAATGAGGCCAAGGACTATCCCAAGGGCTCCAGTGAACCCAAATAGGCCTCACTATATGGATATTGGGACTTGGGATATCAGAGGCAATCCCAACAAAACGGTGATGCTGCCACCACAGCAGCCTTCAGCACAACCAGCCCAGCCACGTCAAAGCTGGGTGACCAATCCTGTCCGCAGCAGCAGTAGGCAAATGCAGCCACACTCAGCCAGTGGACCAGGGAGTGACTGTTCAGTTAATAACACGAACCTCAACTCTAATAATAGCAACAGCATCATCAGTAGCGGTACAGGAAATGCAGACAGGCACTCCCCTTCTTATTCAAACTATAGTGATGTTGCCGATGCAACCCCCAGCAACACACGGAAGAATGACAGCTGTGCAACAACGAACGGTGACAACCACCAGCCTAGTGCTCCAGCACCCTCACATCCTGTTTTGGACCAGCTGAAATCTTCCAACCTGTACAATCCAAAGGAATTCAACCTGAACCCAAAGTCCGCTCGTTTCTTCATCATAAAGTCTTACTCAGAGGACGACATCCATCGGTCTATAAAGTATAATATCTGGTGTAGTACAGAACATGGCAACAAAAGACTAGATGCTGCTTTCCAGGAACGGGAGGGAAAGGGACCCGTCTACCTCATTTTTTCTGTTAATGGCAGTGGTCATTTCTGTGGCATCGCTCAGATGATGACGCCCGTCGACTACAACAGAAGTGCGGGCGTTTGGGCTCAGGACAAATGGAAGGGCCAGTTCATCGTGAAGTGGGTGTACGTAAAGGATGTTCCAAACAGCCAGTTGCGACACATTCGGCTGGAAAATAATGAGAACAAACCAGTGACCAACTCGAGAGACACACAGGAAGTTCCTCCAGAGAAAGGCAAACAGGTTTTGCGTATTGTCCACAGTTACAAACACACAACTTCTATTTTTGATGATTTCATTCATTATGAAAAACGTCAAGAGGAAGATGCCCATACAGGTCTTCAACAACGGGACACTCGCAGTGACTCACGAGGAGATCATCGTGGTGCTGAAAGAGAACACAGAGGTGGGGAGAGAGATCGAGGTGGGGAGAGAGATCGAGGTGGAGAGAGAGATCGAGGTGGGGACAGAGATCGAGGTGATGCCCCTGGTGGCAGAAATTGGGTAAGCAGCTGATCATTTCATTTCACTGTATGATGTTATGTTGATAAGTTTTGACATACCTATTGTGTGTGTATGTTTTTTTTTTAGCACAGCTGACATATCTACTTTTTAAATGTATTTCTTCTTTTTCTACTTCTTTTTCTTCTTCTCCTCCTCCTCCTCTTCCTCCTGCTCTTCTTCTTCTTCTTTTTATTCACTGGCTGTAAACTGTCAGAAAGTTCTAGTTGTACATCCACTTCTGGACTTTAGTCTTGTTCAAGAACCCGAGTATTATTTGAACATCTGTTTTTTATATCTGACTCATTGTTATACAGATTCATGAGTCCTTGCCTCTCAGGGGCGGGGAGGGGAGAGGATAATAAACCAACTACCTCTTAACATGCAGGAAAGGCAGCTAATTTAGAATTTCCTGAAGTTTGATGTGTTTGGCAGAAATGATAAGATGTCTTGGCCACCCTCGATAATGCCGTGTACCGCCCTTTTCTTCTTCTTCGCATTCAGTAGCTTTAAACTCTGGCGTAAAGTTCTGGTTGTTCGTCCTCCCCTGGGCTGTGGTCCTGTTCCCGAACCTGAGTGTTGCTTATGCATCCGTTTTACAAATCTGACTTATTTTTGTTTTGAACTGTTGGTTCCTTGCCTCACAGGCGGAAGCACTGCGACTTCGAAGTAAGCTCCCAATTAGTCCACTCTTACGACACGCTTGTTGGGAAGGCAGTGTGTTTGTTCTTGTTTTCCCCACATTGAGACCCCAGAACCCACCAAAAAAAAAAAAATGGAATTGAATTTGAAGACTCTTATATAATGTGCGTACATTAGTATTGGTTTGAGGTTAGAGTACTATATTCTAAGTTTGAAACTAGATATACGACGATCCTTCAAATTACAACCCTAAAAAAGTGAGATAGAAATTACAAAAATCATGCCATAGTCATGTTAACTATTAATTTTGTTAAGGACGTCAAGTATGTTAAGCATGTGACATCACGAACACGGTAGCTTCATAATGACAGTTTAAAGATGGGCTCTACCCTACCCCTTTTGACATGCACCAGAAATGAGCAGCGCTCTGTTAACATATTTTTTTATTTTAATCAGTGTAAAGGAAATAAAGTAAAGGTCCCTTTTCCACGCCTTTAGGCGTATAGGGCATATAAGGCTAGACTATATTTTTATAGACCAATCGGCACAAGATGGGTGATGGGGTCACCATCACTCCGGCCGCCTTAACTTCCTGGGACTGCACCCGGTACCCACTCAAGGCTGGGTCGACCTGGGAGTCAAGGTCTTTTTTTGAAAAAAGTCCGGCTCTGCCAGTGAGCAAACCCACGACCTTTCGATCTGCACCCGAGCGTCTAGCCGCTACGCCACGGCGACTTTCTTTTAATCAGTGTGACCTGATAAAAATCCATCAGTGAAGGAAGATCAGGTATGTTGATGCCTGTCAGAAAGTCCAGCAACTTTAGTGGAGTAGGAAGTTTCGAAAGGGTGTGACTTCTGTTTCTACTTATGTACCAGTCCTGACCTATGGGTGTGAGTCATGGGCAATGACAACAGCTCACAGAAGCCAGCTTCAGGCCTCAGAAACTAGATATCTGAGAAAGGTGGTCTAAGTGATAGGAAGGGACAGTCAGACAATTCGTTTTGTTACTGAGTCATTACAAACCCGAGTGGATCAGTCACAGTTACGATGGTTTGGACATGTCTGCAGAATGGGAGAAAATCGGTCACCATGGCAGGCATGGAAGGCTAAGATGCATCTTTATTGTTTCATAGCTATACACACACACACACACCGGTACCTGTTTAGACACTTTTTTGAGTACCTGTACCTTTTGTTGTAGAAACAGCTGTACGTTCGTGTGTGTATTCCATATGTATGTGTGTATATACGTATATATGTGTGTGTGTGTGTGTCTGTGTGAGAGAGAAAGAGAGTAAGTATTAATCAAATTTTAAAAAAGGACCCTCTTCCTCACATAACAGCATATTGGGCTAAGACCTATATGTTATAGACCAGTCGGCATTCGGTGGGTAATGTCAGCATCATGCCAGCTGCCTTTACTTCCCAGGACTTATTTAACCTGAGAGCCAGGGTCATTTAAGATTAAAAAAATCGACTATGTCAGGACCAAAACCCACGACCCTCTGATCCACAGGCGAGCCGTGGTGGCGCTGTGTGTGTGTGTGTGTGTGTGCACACTTGCATGTGTGTTTGTGTGTGTATGTGTGTGCACACTTGCATGTGTGTGTGTGTGCACACTTGCATGTGTGTTTGTGTGTGTGTGTGTGTAAGGGGGGGGGGGGGGGGGGGCTCTGAATAGCTTGGCTGAATAATTAACGGTAGTTGCGATTGCTCACCAGAAATTAAAAGGAGACAAACTTTAGCAATCCACTAGTTAAATAGTATGAAGAACCAAAGTGCAGCAGCAGCAGCAAACAACTTAAGATGATGCTAAATACAATACAGACTGACTGAAAGCTCAACAGAGGGAGTGGAAGAGACATGCCAGCTAGTCAGATGTTTCAGTCTAAGTCTTTATCAGTAGAGCACTAAATGCAACACAGACTGTTACTAGAAAACTTTGTTCTTTTCTTTTAAGTGACCACGGCTGCTACTAACCCTAAACCCCTTATACTATCGGATGTCCCTAAATCTCGTGTGATTTGGTGACCTAACAGAAAAGAACCGAAAACTCAACAGAAAAGACAATAAAACTTATAAACAGCCAAGATCAACATGGAAGCAGAATGATTTGGTGAGAGTTCTGAAAAACATGCATCTTTCCTGTGGCAGTTAAAACAATTACAACATTTAGTTTTAGACTGGAGGTGGAGGCAGTTGCTGCAACCTTTTGCAAGCTTGAGAACCAATTAAGCACAAGATGTCATGATTGTTACTGACTCACAGAGTGCTATGATGTCAGTCAGTTCTTAACTGATACCCCCCTTCCAACACATCCATAGGCTTGCAACCCTGACAAATTTCTAGTGACTCAAACTTTTTTTAGGTGTGAATCTAGTAGAAGCAAGTTCCAGACATCCTGTTCAGCCATATAAAACAGTGACATTAGAACAGTAATTTTCCACCTTCCTAACACTGTGGCACTTCAGTACTGTTCCTCATATTGTGGTGACCCCCAACCATACAATTACTGTTGTTGCTACTTTATAGCTTCAGTGAATATGTGTTTTCCCGATGGTCTTAGGTGACCCCTGTGAAAGAGTCGCTCGACCCCCAGAGGGGTCGCGACCCAGAAGTTGAGAACCGCTGTATTAGGAGCATATTATTTGTTGCTGTGAACTACAAAAGACAAGTTCATACATTAGATAACATTTGCAGAGGAGGCAGTTTATCCCAAGTGGATACAGTTTATTCCTGGTGAATGCGGATAGTTTATCCCAAGTGGATACAGTTTATTCCTGGTGAATGCGGATAGTTTATCCCAAGTGGATACAGTTTATTCCTGGTGAATGCGGATAGTTTATCCCAAGTGGATACAGTTTATTCCTGGTGAATGCGGATAGTTTATCCCAAGTGGATACAGTTTATTCCTGGTGAATGCGAATAGTTTATCCCAAGTGGAGACAGTTTATTCCTGGTGAATGCGGATAGTTTATCCCAAGTGGATACAGTTTATTCCTGGTGAATGCGGATAGTTTATCCCAAGTGGATACAGTTTATTCCTGGTGAATGCGGATAGTTTATCCCAAGTGGATACAGTTTATTCCTGGTGAATGCGAATAGTTTATCCCAAGTGGAGACAGTTTATTCCTGGTGAATGCGGATAGTTTATCCCAAGTGGATACAGTTTATTCCTGGTGAATGCGGATAGTTTATCCCAAGTGGAGACAGTTTATTCCTGGTGAATGCGGATAGTTTATCCCAAGTGGATACAGTTTATTCCTGGTGAATGCGGATAGTTTATCCCAAGTGGAGACAGTTTATTCCTGGTGAATGCGGATAGTTTATCCCAAGTGGAGACAGTTTATTCCTGGTGAATGCGGATAGTTTATCCCAAGTGGAGACAGTTTATTCCTGGTGAATGCGGATAGTTTATCCCAAGTGGAGACAGTTTATTCCTGGTGAATGCGGATAGTTTATCCCAAGTAGATGGAGGGACTAAAGGTTCTGGAAGGTAAATGCAGCCTATGTGATGGTGACCATTTCACCCACCAAGTGCACATTGGTCTATAAAATAAAGGTATAGCCCTATGTGCCCAATATGCTTGGAGGCATGAAAAATTATGTTTGTTTGTTTAAGAGATAAAGACAGTTTTATCCAAGTAGATTGACACAGGCAGTTATTTTTCAGAGTAGATAGAGACAGGCAGTTCTTTTTCAGAGTAGATAAAGACAGGCAGTTCTTTTTCAGAGTAGATAGAGACAAGCAGTTTTTCCCAAGTAGATAGAGACAGGTAGTTTTTTTCTTCCGAATAGACATAGATAGACAGGCCCCCCCCCCCCCCCCCCCAATAGATAGAGACAGGCAGTTTTTTTCCCAAATAGACAGAGGCAGACAGTTTTTTCCCAAATAGACAGAGACATGCAGTGTTTTCCCAAATAGAGACAGGCAGTTTTTTCCAGTAGAGACAGGAAGTTTTTTCCAGTAGATAGAGACAGGCAGTTTTTTTTTCTTCAGTAAATAGAGACAGGCAGTTTTCTTCACAAATAGACAGACGGTCAATTTTCCCAAAATAGATAGACAGGTAGTTTTTTCCCCAAATAGATAGAGACAGGCAGTTTTTTTCCAAGTAGATAGATAGTTTATAGATAGTTTATTCCAAGTGGTTGAAAGAAAAAGTTTGTTACCTTTTGTTAATTTTTTAGAATTTGTGCAATGAGGAGTGGATGGTTGGTAAACCTTACGAACATCTTCCCAGACAGAGTTAGCCCCTGCTTGGGGAGATGTTCGTAATATTCACCGGCTGGACGAGTGGTTAGGGTGCATGAAAAGCAGTTTGCTTTAACTTATATTTCTAATGTTATCTCTCAGTGTTAAATCTCACTGACTGTCTCCTTACTTGTGGTTTCCTTGCACATGCTCACCGGCTGTAAACTCCAGCAGAAAGTTCTGGTCATCCATTTCTAGATGTTACCCTTGATCCAGAATGTGGGTATTACATGCACATCCATATTTCAGGTCTGGCTTATCTGTTTGCAGTCAGTTGGTTCTTTGCCTCTCAGGCAGTTGCTGTCTGACTTAGAAGGAAGCACTGTTTACTACTTGCCTCCTACTAGATGCATGTTGAGGGAAGACAGTGGGTCTGTTTGTTCTCTAAATTTGAAGCCATGACCCACATGCGGAGCACATAAAACAATCTGCAGTTTTAATTATCGTATTTATAACACTGATATTTTTACTGTTGTAGTAATTGTAAACTTGTTCTTGTTTGTCCTCAGGATAACAGGAGAGGTGGACATGAAGGTGGCAGTCGTGGAGGATATGAAGGTGGCAGTCGAGGAGGAAATGAAGGTGGCGGTCGAGGAGGATACGAAGGTAACAGTCGAGGAGGGAATGAAGGTGGCAGTCGAGGAGGATATGAAGGTAACAGTCGAGGAGGATATGAAGGTAACAGTCGAGGAGGGAATGAAGGTGGCGGTCGAGGAGGATATGAAGGTAACAGTCGAGGAGGGAATGAAGGTGGCGGTCGAGGAGGATATGAAGGTAACAGTCGAGGAGGGCATGAAGGTGGCGTTCGAGGATACGAAGCTAACAGTCGAGGAGGGCATGAAGGTGGCAGTCGTGGAGGATATGAAGGTAACAGTCGAGGAGGGAATGAAGGTGGCGGTCGAGGAGGATATGAAGGTAACAGTCGAGGAGGGCATGAAGGTGGCGTTCGAGGAGGATTTGAAGGTAACAGTCGAGGAGGGCATGAAGGTGGCGGTCGTGGAGGATATGAAGGTAACAGTCGAGGAGGGCATGAAGGTGGGAGTCGTGGAGGATATGAAGGTGGCCCTCGTGGTGGACATGAAGGTGGCAGTCGAGGTGGGCGTCAAAATTAATTTGGACAAAGTCTCCCAGAAACTGGGCCACACTGAAGACACTATCTACACATTTAACGTTCTCTGGAAGTCCAGCACTCATGATTGAGACTACTTGCGGCTTATATCCCAGAGGAATTTATAAACTTTACTTTTCTTCATATTCTCTAATTATACATTTTATCTCCTACAAATATATATGTTTCCATAATGATGTGTAGTAGACATTAGTGTCAGGAGTCCAAGTGTTTTTTTATAGTGCCATTTGCTGCTGGACTACATGCAGCTAGTTTGTTTCATTGATAAAAGTGCTGTATGTTAATGAACACTTCCTGTGTAAATTACTGGAAGAAACAACGTATCAGATACTAAACTAGAAATTTTCTCTACGGGAATGGATATGATTGATCATATGCGACCTACACATGTTGAGGATGCAGCTTGTTCTTATTGGCAGTTGTTCCCCCGCTCCCCTTTTTCCACATAGTGGAGCAGGCATTCTTTATTTAAAGTAATTTGAATGGATTTCACAACCATTGTTACCAGACTGTACATCAAGCTTCTGGCTGTTTGTGTTCATATTAATGATGTAAGACGGACCTGCATACCCAGTTATTAATGATTTGAAAATAACAATAATTTTGTGTGATTCTTGTGTCTATTTCAAAAGTGGACATCTCAAAGATGAAGGACAAGACCGATTTCTGTGTAACTATTTAAATTGCCAAGTATTTGTTCAGTTTGACTTGGGAGTCAACAGACAGTGTTTGGAATGCTAGAACTAGCTAGCTAAACACTGGGAAATATGACACTAGAATTAAAAGTAACAGCGTCATATCAGCCCAGACATTTTTGCTTCAAATCGCCTGGTAATTGTTTGAGATTAGTTTTCTCATAGTGCGGTCTGCAGACCTTGAGAGATTTTAGAACCATTGTTTCAGGCCGTTGACATACTTCCGATAAAGACTGACTTCATGGAGGATTCAGATTATTAAACTTTCAGTTATACCTGAGAATTAAAAATCAGGGGATGACTGCACGTGGGGCACTTACAAGGATCACCAGCTTATGGGAGAGGATGGTGAATGTCAGGTTATACTCTTCTTGTGTCTAGCCTGTTCATAAACTGTTTTGAACAGCAGATTTTATTCTTAAATAAAAATTGATTCTTTTTTGCACTTAGGTAGCATAACCTTCAATTCATATTTTTACAATTATTTAAATGATTCAGACAAAAAAAAAAAAAAGGAACCAATACCTTTTATAATGTATTGCCTGGCATTTTTCGCTGTGTTTCTTTAGGTACATAAATACAAAGTTAATTAACATAAAGTGAAGCACACAATAATCCGTTCAACTAAAATATAGATCCCTGCGTGCATTTCAGGGCCCCATGGTGAGAAGCACAAAAAAAAAAAAAAAGAACTCACTGCCCCCTGTCAAGCATTTTGTAAGAGGTCACTAATTAGGGATGTTTCCTTCAAAGTCAGTTTTCACCTGCATGAAAGACGAGTCGCCAACAGTCTTTATAAAAATAAGCCAGATCTGTCAAACGAATGTGCACGCAAAACTGAGATTCTGGAATAAGACTTAAAGAGTCCAGAAGTGGGTGAACAACCAGAAATTTCTGCCAGAAGAATGCTAAGAAAAAGAGGAAGAAATACACAGAATCCCTGCCCTCATGTTACACTGCACATTTCACCAACACAAGTCCTAGATTAACCACGTGCTGACTGCAAAAAAAGGGTTCATTTTTGTGCTTCATTGGTGTAAGTCTGTACCTGATGAGATCCAGGCAACTAGCTTGGGCGATAAACTGTGCAGCTAATTGTTTGTCTCCTCACTGTTTAATAACACAGTGGGAAAACATTTTGAATTTACACTTTGTGTATGTTAGTTGGCCAGTTGTCATGTTAGTTGCTTTTTTGTAAGAGTTTTGTCTGCATTGTGCTAGATTCTGTATTTCTGTATGAGCAGTTGATTTCAAGATGCTCCATCCCCCCCCCACCCCCCCCCCCCCCAACCCCCTTTTCCAACTTAGTTTGCAGCCTGCACCATAAACCTAAACTCTTATGTGTACATATTTGGGGGCAATATAATGGAGACAGATGTTTCCATCAACAGTCTGAAGGTTGCCATCAACAGTCTATTGGTTGCCATCAACAGTCTGTTGGTTGCCATCAACAATCTGTTGGTTGCCATCAGCAGTCTATTGGTTGCCATCAACAGTCTGAAGGTTGCCATCAGCAGTTTATTGGTTGCCATCAACAGTCTATTGGTTGCCATCAACAGTGTGTTGGTTGCCATCAACATTCTGTTGGTTTCCATCAACATTCTGTTGGTTTCCATCAACAGTCTGAAGGTTGCCATCAACAGTCTATTGGTTGCCATCAACAGTCTGTTGGTTGCCATCAACAGTCTGTTGGGTGCCATCAGCAGTCTATTGGTTGCCATCAACAGTCTATTGGTTGCCATCAACAGTCTGTTGGTTGCCATTAACAGTCTGGTTGTTGCCATGATAAATTTGTTTAGTTGCCATCAGCAGTTCTTGTGCATGGCTATTCAGCTGGTTACCTGCGGACCAAATCCTGCCTGAAGAGGCTTAGCAGTTAGCGCACTGATCATTGCCAGTTATATTGTATTAATGGTCTTTCTACCCTGTGGCTCCACCTTCTAGGCTGTGACAATTCTCATTTTCAACATTTGGCTCCTGGGTAAATTTAGCAGTTGCCAACAGCAGTCTAATATAGTGGCAGTTTAAAAAAAAAATACAGCCCAGTAATGTATTTATTTATCTGCATTAGAATGCTAGAATTCAGAACTGATTTGACTCAGTTTTTCTGTTGTACTCAGACGGTTACTGGTACCATCGGAATCGGAACTCTTAGCTTGCTGCTGAAGATGAGGACTGAGCACTTATGGAAGTGTTACAAGTGCTGTGATGTTTATTCTTAATTCAACATTCTCTATTGTACTTACTTCTGCCTCTTGTGAAGTTCTTTAATGAAAGGAGAGAACATCAATTTTTTTTTCAAGTCTTTCTAATTATAACTTAGTATATGGTGCTACCATATAACGTTTTTTTTTTTTTTTTTTTTGGTTACCTTATTGCACTTAGATTGGCCTTATAAAAAATTTTTTTTTTAAAAATCACATGGTTGTTCTTGAATCTAGTTGACATAAAACATGCAGATCTTTGATTGCCCTAAAATATTTCTGACTAGTTGTACATAATTTATTTTCTTTGAATTTTGTTGGACATCATACACACCACATGTGCACCTTTGATTTCCCTTCAGTTTTCCTGATTTACCTTGAGACTTGATATCCCTTCAGTCTTGTTGACACAACATATTTACACCCTTGATTTCCCTTCAGTCTTGCTGACACAACATATTTACACCCTTGATTTCCCTTCAGTCTTGTTGACACAACATATTTACACCCTTGATTTCCCTTCAGTCTTGCTGACACAACATATTTACACCCTTGATTTCCCTTCAGTCTTGTTGACACAACACTTAAACATCCTTGATTTCCCTTCAGTCTTGCTGACACGCCATATTTACACCCTTGATTTCTCTTCAGTCTTGCTGACACAACACTTGAACACCCTTGATTTCCCTTCAGTCTTGCTGACACAACACTTGAACACCCTTGATTTCCCTTCAGTCTTGCTGACACAACACCTGAACACCCTTGATTTCTCTTCAGTCTTGCTGACACAACTTATTTAAACCCTTGATTTCCCTTCAGTCTTGCTGACACAACACTTGAACACCCTTGATTTCCCTTCAGTCTTGCTGACACAACACTTGAACACCCTTGATTTTCCTTCAGTTTTGCTGACACAACACTTGAACATCCTTGATTTCCCTTCAGTCTTGCTGACACAACACTTGAACATCCTTAATTTCCCTTCAGTCTTGCTGACACAACATATTTAAACCCTTGATTTCCTTTCAGTCTTGCTGACACAACATATTTAAACCCTTGATTTCCCCTCAGTCTTGCTGACACAACACTTGAACTTCCTTGATTTCACTTAAGTCTTGCTGACACGCCATATTTACACCCTTGATTTCTCTTCAGTCTTGCTGACACAACATATTTAAACCCTTGATTTCCCTTCAGTCTTGCTGACACAACACTTGACCACTCTTGATTTCCCTTCAGTCTTGCTGACACAACACCTGAACACCCTTGATTTTCCTTCAGTCTTGCTGACACAACATATTTACTCCCTTGATTTCCCTTTGGTCTTGTTGACACAACACTTGAACATCCTTGATTTCCCTTCAGTCTTGCTGACACAACATATTTAAACCCTTGATTTCCCTTCAGTCTTGCTGACACAACATATTTACTCCCTTGATTTCCCTTTGGTTTTGTTGACACAACACTCATGCCAAGAATGTTTAGTGGGCAAGGACACAGAAGTTCAGTCAGTCAAGTTTGGTTTCCAAAATGATGCCCAAAACGTTGATTTAAAGAAAAGAGGCCCTTTTAGCAACTAGAAACTACTTTAAAAACACCTATTATACAGTCATTTATCAACAGAAGAAGAGAATAATCAAATCAGTTAGAAAGCCACCAAAACTGGCAAAAGACGATTACCATATTATGTACAGACCAGAAACAAGTAATTATTATACGCCTTAAAACAGGACACAGTCGACTTCACAGTTAGTGTACACAAAATTTAAGATTGGTGAATCAGCCATGTGTACATGTGGATTAGCACCTGAGACAACAGATCAAGTCCTCCAAGACTGTAGTAATCTGCACCAAGAAGAGGTTCTTACTTAACTAACTCTCTCACTTCTGTGTGTACTTTATGGTTTTTTTGTTTGAGTAAGGAAATTCTTTTTTGGAAGCTGAGCCTCATTTTGCTAAGAACATTTCTTCTTCGTGTTCACCAGCTGTAAACTCCTACGGAAGGTTCTCTTTGTTCGTCCACCTCTGGAATTGCCTTGTTCCAGAAACTGCGTGTTGCATGCACATCCGTTTTTCATAGCTGACTTATTTGTGTGCGGACTGCTGGTTCCTTCCCCTTGGGCAGATGCACTCTGACTTTGAAGGAAGCTCCCTGTTAGTCCAATTTTAACAACATGCTTGTTGGAGAGACAGTGGGTCTGCTCGTGTGTTGCCCACAACACACACAGTGAAGAAAAATTTGTTCAGAAACCTTATTGTTCAAAAATGGAGTCATTCAGCAACTAATGTGTCACTTTATGGCAGATTTGAGTGTAGTGTTTTGTTTATATGTCTTTTATTATCATTTGTTTGTTTTTGTTTTGATGCCTATGTAGTTATGTGTGTATTCTACTCATATTAGTGATTGTAAATAACCATATAGTTATATAGTTAGCCATATTATGAACATCTATTCTTATACTGTGAATGATTAAGCCAGAATATAGTAAATTGATTCACAAAGTTATATGTTATGAAATTTTACCCAATTCCTTTTTTGTGTGTGTGCTTTAAAAAAAAATTAATGTGACATTAAAAAATATAATACTGTGAATATAAGAAAATTGGATCTTGCTGTGTATATGTCTTTTGTTCTGAAAATATTTATTTAAAAAAAAAAAAACGCAAAAATAAACAGGTAGCCTTCTTTCGTTCGCCTGAAATAAGTTGTCTATATCAGCAATTTTGTCTCTCGTATAAATTTCACTGTTGTTAATTCATTCAGTGGTCCATAGAGTTTACGTTCCACTGTTGTTCTTTCTGGCCAAAAGGTTTGCCTTAATGTGTCAAAATCGGTGCAGTCCTGGAGTACCTTTCCACATGTGCACATGGCTGATACGCCTATCTTGAATTTTGTGTACATGTGGTTACGTAATCGGTTGTGCCCTGTTCTGAGGGCTCAGTTATATTGGCTTGTGTATACTTCTCTGCTGTCATGTGGAAAACAGGTTCCCAACTGAGAGCCTGGCCAGTGTGGATGGGATTGACATTTCCATTCAAAGTTGGAGTGCATATATTTGAGAGGCAAGGAACTAACAGGTTGCACACAAATAAGCAGATCTGTAAAACCAGTGTTATAAAGCAAAAATTCCAGAAGTGGATGAACAACTCCGATTTTCCGTTGGAGTTATATATTATATATATTCGAACAAAAAATACACTAACAATTGATTGCACAATTTATTGCCTGGCGTATTTTGCTGTATCTCGTCAGGTACATACTACAGTAACAGTTACATAAATGAAGCAGATAAGTAAATCCTTTATAAATTATCTTCACATATCTGCTTGTAATTTTTGTGTTACAGTGGGGAAACATTGCTTTGATGTATATAGTAAAAGTTAAGTAAAGGTCCCTTTTCTACGCCTTTAGGTGTATAGGGCTAGACCTATAATTTTATAGAGCAATCGGTACAAGGTGGGTGATGGGGTCAGCATCATGCCAGCTGCCTTTTCTCCCCGGAACTGCACCCAGTACCCACTCAAGGCTGGGTCAACCTGGGAGTCAAGGCCATTTTTGAAAAAAGTCCAGCTCCGCCAGGGAGTGAACCCACGACCTTCCGATCCGCACGCAAGTATTTTGAGAGAGAGAGAGAGATATATATATATATGTCTTCCTGATCTATTTTGTAATGAAATCAAATGACAAGAGGGCCAGTCAAAACAAGAAAAATTCCATCTGTTTTTGTTGTTGTCCATATTCTGCTCTGTGCCGCTAGACATGGCAGGGTAACAAATAATTGGTTTCCTAGCTAAGGACATGCTAGTTTGCCTGGCATGCTGTGATGTTGAGGTCTGAAAGTATCAGGGATTCCTTCAGTCCATCTTCTTCTTGATCATCCCCTACCTTGGTGTTTCTACTTTCATGATGTATTTCTCTCGTTGCTGACATCATTGGATTCATTCTCGTTAAATAACAAAACCATTTTAGTCTGTTTTTCAATTAATTTAATTAAAGCTGTGGTTCCAATGGTTATTGTAATTTTTTTTTCTGTTCTCACATGATCTCTTGTAATTGTGTTTAGGGCCTTTCTCAAACAGCTTATTTCACAGGTGGTTAGTTTTCTTCTATGTTCTTTGGTCAGTGTCCAAGTCTGACACTGATAGCACAAAGTTGGTATGAAAGCTGCGTTTATAATTTGTCTTTTTGTCTCTACAGTGGTAGCTGGATTTTCAAAATTCGGGTCAGTTGATAGATGGCTTGTTGGATGCTTACAATTCCATAGCAGAAAAATAGCCCATAAGGCCAATGCCGTGTCAGATTATTGCTAGGCAAGAAAACCGACCAACATATATAGATAAGTTCAATACCATGGATGAACTCTGTTTAAAGACAGTAAACCTTAAACAAATGCATGTTAAAGTCTTCTTCTTCCTTTCATTACCCCTGTCAGGAGTTTTCACATGAGAAGGCCAAACCTCTGTGAAGTCTGTGATGCAAAGCTGACCTCTCTGACCTATACAGCTTGGTTTCCATTGGAATGGCGACCAGCCAAACCTGGGAGCCCTCTGCTGCATGTAAAGAGCATGCCTGTAGCACGTGTTCAGTATTCTGTGATGCATGTCCATAAGGGTAAAGTTATGAATCCCTAATCGTGAATTAGTTGTAATATGGCTGCAGAGTCTGTTTTCTCCAGTAAACTATATTAGTAAGTAAAGGACCCTTTTCCACTCCTTCAGGCGTGTGGCACATATAGTACTAGACCCCTTTTTTTATAGACCAATCGGCACTTTATGGTTGATGTGGTCTACATCACGCCAGCCACCTTTACTTCCCAGGACTTTACCTAGTACCCATTTGTAAGGACCTGAACATACCACCTTCTGATCTGCAGGCGAGCATCTAACCACTACAGTACAGTGACTCTCATTGTGTCCAGTACGCAGTCTAAATGCCAAAGTCAGATACACTGATCTCCTAAATGCATTACTGGGTGTAACACAATCTCATTGAAGAAAATGAGGAAAAATAGGAAGATGTGTCTTTTATCAAACCGGTGACATCTTTGTGATGCAAAACTTGTCTTCACCGTCTTGTGCCTCGTCGATAAACATAGCTGGTCCACCATGATTGCATAATCTGGGAGTAAAGAACGGTGAAGCCTTCGAGGCTGAGATAGGAGACGTAACCAACTTCTCATGGGAATCAGTAGATGTTAACTGGAGTGGCTGCTGCATCTGGAGCCCATAGTGCAATGACCTAGACTGTGATAACATAACATGGCCAGTCATTGTTCACCGTTCCACATGATCACCAGAATCATGAACAGATTGGAGCTCTATAACCTGTTGTGTAATATAATTGTGATGAAATATAATTGTGATGAAATATAATTGTGTAATTCTTAACAAACAAAACACATTTTAGGATTGTTTAACTTGTCAGTGCCAGATAGATATAATTTAGTCGATTCTCTTCTAGAAAGTTTTCCATTTAAATAGTAAAATGACTTAATCCTTTCGCGCTGTAAAATTTTGATAACTGCCCTTTTAAAATTATTTGGGTTCTTCTCTGTTAAGTCACCACATCACGCAAGATTTAGGGAAATCTCTTAGTATGAAGGGGTTAGGGTTAAGGCTAGTTTTAAATGAATAACGACTACTACTAATCCTAACCTCCCATACTATGGGATTTCCCTAAATGCACGTGATGTGGTGACTTAACAGAAAACTTAACAGTTAATAATAAACTATAAACATGCATTAACTAGTAAACAGAGGGAATTACATTATATTACCAAAACATTACTGTGGATCTTATGGAAAGAGGTAAACAAATTATAATAATTAATTGTTGAGAAAAAGAAACTAGTAGAGAACACATAAAACTTAACATTAATATAACGAGGGTGGCATAAGATTTTTTGTTCATAGAAAATTTGAAATTTTTTTTTAAAAACACCATTTTTATTTATATAATAAGATAGTGCTTGTGGCATGGAAACATCTGAAGATAGTCTTTGACAAGGTCTAGAAAGAAGGTCTCATGAATAAACTGAGAAACTACAAAGTGAATGGGAATATGTACAAGTGGGTGAAAGCACACTTGTGTAACAGAAAAGCCCGAGTACAAATAGACGGACTCAAGAGCAAGAGAGTCTTCCTGCCCCAAGGTGATGCGATGTCCCATAAACCTTTTTCATCTTTATCAAGAATCTAATTAATTGCTGAAATACCCCTTGGTATTAATGCTGCAATGTATGCTGATGACTTGGTGCTAGGGCTGTACCGAATAGTGATTTTCACTATTCGGCCGAATACAAATAACAAGACCAACTATTTGGCCGAATACGAATAGAATAGTGTATAATGTATAAAATATATCTATTAAAAAAACAACACACACAAACATTCATAATGTCGAATGTACGCTGAACTTTTATTTCACATAAAATAGCAAAGAATAGTCATCTTCTTCATTAGCATTCTGAGCCCTCGAGGTTTACTGCTGCAGCTGCAGAAATCACTCGTCTCCATTCATCTCTCTGGTTGGCCTTCTCTTCACAATTTGTGACACCAGTTGTTTGCAGGTCTGGCTGGACATTATCTCTCGATTGTCTTTTTTGTCTGCCTCGTGGTCTACGCCCATTCCTCTCTGAGGTGTATACAGTTTTACTTCTCTGTCATCTGACATTCTTTCAATATGCCTCAACCATTTTAGTCTGTTAGCTCTCATGATGCCAGTGATCAATAGTAATTTAAACAGATTATGTGTTACGTTGTTGCTTCTCACTCTCCATTACCTGCTATTAGCATCTTTGATGGGTCCAAAGATTTGTCGTAAGGATGTTTTTGAAAACCTGTAATAAGGCCTCATCTTTTTTATATCTGCTTCAAGTTTCAGAGCCATATAAAACGACTGGTCTTATCAACGTTTTATATATTTTGATCTTGGTGTTGCGAGACAGACACTTTGACTTTAGGAGATGTTGAAAGGCATAGTATACTCTATTTCTAGATTGTATTCTAGATTGTGTTTCTTTTCTCAGCATGTTGGAGCAGTTGAAGTTTGCACCCAAGTACTTATATGTTTCCGTTCGTTTGATTTTCATATTATCGACTTGGATGTGGCGGAAGTTTATATTCTTTCCATGTCTAGTTAGTATCCGTACAGAATAGTAAACATTTGAAAACATTTTATGTTTTGCATCCTTCAGTCAGTCTGTGGTAACTAATAACTAGGATTGAAAGTATCCTAAGTATTATAACAAGTAACTAAACTTGGAAATTGTCACTGACAGCTTAGTTAATGCAGGAAAGCTGCATTAGCTTTCAACTAAACCAATCGTTCTATGTTGTAAGTGTTAAAGCCGTGTATGCAGAAGCGGGTGTAAGGTAACTACTATTCGTATTCGGCCCGACCGCAACTATTCGGCCGAATACCGAATAGTCAATAGGTCCATTATTCGGCACCGAAGCGAATATGACGCGAATATTCGGTACAGCCCTACTTGATACTATGGTGAACGAATGAATATGCAACAGTGGCCTCTAGACTGCTAGAAAGATTCATAGATGCACGGGCTGAAAAATGTTGTGGCAGCATCAGCATAGACAAGTCTAGCACTGCCCTTTCCCCAAAACAAAAATCATACATCATTAAGATAAACGGAATACCACTAAGAGAGGATAAAGAGTCCACATACCTCAGAGTAACGTTTGATGACAGGTTAACATGGAGAAAAGTTCCTAGTCTGCGTAAGGATATTTTTTTTTTTTAAACGAGTGTGTAAAGGGAACTATAATCACTAAATATAAATGGAGCAAAGATTTAACTGCTTTCTTTCCCTTTGACAAGGAGTCTGAGTGATCTCGAGGCATGGCGTCCGCCTGGAGTGCTAGAGGTCCCGGGATCAGGGGCCAGTGAAGGCTGTCATTTTTATTTTCATTTGGAGGTCTAGTAATTCCCCTTGGTTTCTGGGTAATAAGATCGGACACCCGTGAGTTTTGTTAAGCACCAAAAAATCACCTGGCAGTTGGAAATCCTAAAGAGTAGCCTAACGGCGTTGCCTAGGATAAAATTTTAAGCTAAAAATCTACCCTAAGTATTTCAGGATCCTGGCCGGTGCTACGGAGTTCATGCACTGCGCTGAGATTCTTCGGACTCAGACATGAGTTAAAAGTAGAAAGGAGCACTGAAGGATAACTACCCTCGTGTCATGATGTTGATTCGTTGTATAAACAAAACAAAATCAGTTTCCCTTTGATGATCAAAATGGGTTTTGTTGAGTCACATTGAACAAAGTGATATCCTTATGAGGTTATTATGACGTCACAATTAAAAAAATGTAAATAATATCTCTAAAACATTTTATTGGTCTATGTAGTCATACCTACCATTTCTACACAATACACAGGTTTCAGCCGGTATCAACGCTGTTATGTAGGCCCAGTTGTCTTTGCTTGAAGACTTCTTGTCATCAAAAACCCATAAAAATCATAAAAACAGCTTTCTGATGGCCACAAGGTTAATATAATTGGCACTTGGAAAGAGAAGGAATTTAGGTATGAGAGAGAAGGCTTCAAATTATGAGAGAGAAGGAATCTAAGTATGAGAGAGAAGGAATCAAAGTATGAGAGAGAAGGAATCAAAGTATGAGAGAAGGAAACAAAGTATAAGAGAGAAGGAAAATGTGAGAGAGATTGATTCAAAGTATGAGAGAAGGATTTAAAGTGTGAGAGAGAAGGAATTTAAGTATGAAAGAGAAGGATTTAAAGTATGAGAGAGAAGGAATCTAATTATGAAAGAAACAGATTCAAAGTATGAGAGAGAAGGAATCAAAGTATGAGAGAGAAGGAATCAAAGTATGAGAGAAGGAATCAAAGTATGAGAGAGAAGGAATCAAAGTATGGGAGAGAAGATATCATAGTATGAGAGAGAAGAAATCAAAGTATGAGAGAGAAGGAATCAAAGTATAAGAGAGAAGGAATCAAAGTATGAGAGAGAAGGAAACAAAGTATAAGAGAGAAGGAAAATGTGAGAGAGATTGATTCAAAGTATGAGAGAAGGATTTAAAGTGTGAGAAAGAAGGAATTTAAGTATGAAAGAGAAGGATTTAAAGTATGAGAGAGAAGGAATCTAATTATGAAAGAAACAGATTCAAAGTATGAGAGAGAAGGAATCAAAGTATGAAAGGTGAGGGTTCAAAGTATGAAAAAGAAGGGTTCAAAGTATGAGAGAATTAATCTAAGTATGAGAGAATGAATCTAAGTATGAGAGAAAAAGCATCTAAGTATTAAGAGAAGGATTCAAAGTATGAGAGAGAAGGAATCTAATTATGAAAGAGAAGGAATCAAAGTATGGGAGAAAACAAATCAAAGTATGAGAGAAGGAATCTAAGTATGAAAGAGAAGGATTCAAAGTTTGAGAGAGAAGGAATCTAAGTATGAAAGGGAAGTATTCAAAGTATGAAAGAGAAGGAATCAAAGTATGAAAGAGAAGTGTTCAAAGTATGAAACAGAAGTGTTCAAAGTATGAGAGAGAATGAATTTGAGTATGAGAGAAAAGGCATCTAAGTATGAAAGAAAACAATCAAAGTATGAGAGAGAAGAATTCAAAGTATGAGGGAGAAAGAATCAAAGTGTTAAAGAGAAAGATTTTAAGTATGAGAAAGAAGGAATCTAAGTAGAAGAGAGAAGGAATCAGAGTATAAAAGAGAATAATTCAAAGAATGAGAGAGAAGTATGGACCTGGACTGTTGTGTACAGATCTCCAGCAGACCTGGACTGTTGTTGTATACAGATCTCCAGCAGACCTGGACTGTTGTTGTGTACAGATCTGCAGCAGAATTGGACTGTTGTTGTATACAGATCTCCAGCAGACCTAGACTGTTGTTGTATACAGATCTACAGCAGACCTAGACTGTTGTTGTATACAGATCTCCAGCAGACCTGTACTGTTGTTGTATACAGATCTCCAGCAGACATGTACTGTTGTTGTATACAGATCTCCAGCAGACCTAGACTGTTGTTGTATACAGGTCTCCAGCAGACCTAAACTGTTGTATACAGATCTGCAGCAGAATTGGACTGTTGTTGTATACAGATCTGTAGCAGACCTGGACTGTTGTTATATACAGATCTCCAGCAGACCTGGACTGTTGTTATATACAGATCTCCAGCAGACCTGGACTGTTGTTGCGTTCAGATCTCCAGCAATCCTGGACTATTGTATACAGATCTCCAGCAGACCTGGACTGTTGTTGTATACAGATCTCCAGCAGACCTGGACTGTTGTTGTATACAGATCTCCAGCGGACCTGGACTGTTGTTGTATACAGATCTCCAGCAGACCTGTACTGTTGTGTACAGATCTCCAGCAGAACTAGACTGTTGTGTACAGATCTCCAGCAGATCTGTACTGTTGTGTACAGATCTCCACTGTTGTATACAGATCTCTAGTAGACCTGGACTGTTGTTGTATACAGATCTCCAGCAGATCTGTACTGTTGTGTACAGATTTCCAGCAAACCTGTACTGTTGTTGTATACAGATCTCCAGCAGATCTGTACTGTTGTGAACAAATCTCTAGCAGACCTGTACTGTTGTATACAGATCTCCAGCAGACCTGTACTGTTGTATACAGATCTCCAGCAGACCTAGACTGTTGTGTACAGATCTCCAGCAAATCTGTACTGTTGTGTACAGATCTCCAGCAGACCTAGACTGTTGTATACAGATCTCCAGCAGACCTGGACTGTTGTTGTATACAGATCTCCAGCAGACCTGGACTGTTGTTGTATACAGATCTCCAGCAGACCTGTACTGTTGTGTACAGATCTCCAGCAGAACTAGACTGTTGTGTACAGATCTCCAGCAGATCTGTACTGTTGTGTACAGATCTCCACTGTTGTATACAGATCTCTAGTAGACCTGGACTGTTGTTGTATACAGATCTCCAGCAGATCTGTACTGTTGTATACAGATCTCCAGCAGATCTGTACTGTTGTATACAGATGTCCAGCAGACCTGGACTGTTGTTGTATACAGATCTCCAGCAGACCTGTACTGTTGTGTACAGATAGATGTCCAGCAAACCTGTACTGTTGAGTACAGATCTCCAGCAGACCTGTACTGATGTGTACAGATAGATGTCCAGCAGACCTGTACTGTTGTGTACAGATAGATGTCCAGCAGACCTGTACTGTTGTGTACAGATCTCCAGCAGACCTGTACTGTTGTGTACAGATCTCCAGCAGACCTGTACTGTTGTATACAGATCTCCAGCAGACCTGTACTGTTGTGTACAGATCTCCAGCAGACCTGTACTGTTGTATACAGATGTCTAGCAGACCTGTACTGTTGTTGTATACAGATCTTCAGCAGACCTAGACTGTTGTTGTATACAGATCTACAGCAGACCTAGACTGTTGTTTTATACAGATCTGCAGCAGACCTAGACTGTTGTGTACAGATCTGCAGCAGACCTGTACTGTTGTTGTGTACAGATCTACAGCAGACCTGTACTGTTGTTGTATACAGATCTTCTGCAGACCTAGACTGTTGTTGTATACAGATCTTCAGCAGACCTAGACTGTTGTTTTATACAGATCTGCAGCAGACCTAGACTGTTGTGTACAGATCTCCAGCAGACCTAGACTGTTGTGTACAGATCTGCAGCAGACCTAGACTGTTTTTGTATACGGATCTTCAGCAGACCTAGGCTGTTTTTTTTACAGATCTGCAGCAGACCTGTACTGTTGTTGTATACAGATCTTCAGCAGACCTAGACTTGTTGTATACAGATCTTCAGCAGACCTAGACTGTTGTTGTATACAGATCTCCAGAAGACCTGTACTGCTGTGTACAGATCTGCAGCAGATCTTGACTGTTGTGTACAAATCTCCAGCAGATCTGTACTGTTGTTGAACACAGATCTCCAGCATACCTGTACTGTTGTTGTAAACAGATCTCCAGCAGACCTGTACTGTTGTTGTATACAGATCTCCAGCAGACCTGTACTGTTGTGTACAGATAGATGTCCAGCAGACCTGTACTATTGTATACAGATCTGCAGCAGACCTGTACTGTTGTTGTATACAGATCTTCAGCAGACCTAGACTGTTGTGTACAGATCTCCAGCAGACCTAGACTGTTGTGTACCGATCTCCAGCAGATCTAGACTGTTGTGTACAGATCCCCAGCAGACCTAGACTGTTGTGTACAGATAGATGTCCAGCAGACCTGGACTGTTGTGTACAGATCTCCAGCAGACCTGTACTGTTGTTGTATACAGATCTCCAGCAGACTTGGACTGTTGTTGCGTTCAGATCTCCAGCAATCCTGGACTATTGTATACAGATCTCCAGCAGACCTGGACTGTTGTTGTATACAGATCTCCAGCAGACCTGGACTGTTGTTGTATACAGATCTCCAGCGGACCTGGACTGTTGTTGTATACAGATCTCCAGCAGACCTGTACTGTTGTGTACAGATCTCCAGCAGAACTAGACTGTTGTGTACAGATCTCCAGCAGATCTGTACTGTTGTGTACAGATCTCCACTGTTGTATACAGATCTCTAGTAGACCTGGACTGTTGTTGTATACAGATCTCCAGCAGATCTGTACTGTTGTGTACAGATTTCCAGCAAACCTGTACTGTTGTATACAGATCTCCAGCAGATCTGTACTGTTGTGTACAAATCTCCAGCAGACCTGTACTGTTGTATACAGATCTACCAGACCTAGACTGTTGTGTACAGATCTCCAGCAGACTTGGACTGTTGTATACAGATGTCCAGCAGACCTGTACTGTTGTATACAGATCTGCAGCAGACCTGTACTGTCGTATACAGATCCCCAGCAGACCTAGACTGTTGTGTACAGATCTGCAGCAGACCTGTACTGTTGTGTACAGATCTCCAGCAGACATGTACTGTTGTTGTGTACAGATCTCCAGCAGATCTGTACTGTTGTGTACAGATCTCCAGCAGACCTGTACTGTTGTATACAGATCTCCAGCAGACCTGTACTGTTGTATTCAGATCTCCAGCAGATCTGTACTGTTGTTGTATACAGATCTCCAGCAAACCTAGACTGTTGTGTACAGATCTGCAGCAGACCTGTACTGTTGTTGTGTACATATCTGCAGCAGACCTGTACTGTTGTTGCATACAGATCTCCAGCAGACCTAGACTGTTGTTGTATACAGATCTCCAGCAGACCTGGACTGCTGTGTACAGATCTGCAGCAGATCTGGACTGTTGTGTACAGATCTCCAGCAGACCTGTACTGTTGTTGTATACAGATCTCCAGCAGACCTGGACTGTTGTTGTATACAGATCTCCAGCAGACCTGGACTGTTGTGTACAGATCTCCAGCAGACCTGGACTGTTGTGTACAGATCTCCAGCAGACCTAGACTGTTGTTCCAGGCAATGTCACCTTGGACCCCTGGAATGAAACATTGTAAATATTTTACTTCACTAGGACATTTAGAGTGTCAACTTCCACTCTAAATTGTGTCTGACAAATCTTATGTGATTTTGAGCATGTGGTGCTGAAAGTTGACTGAGTTGTGCATACATTCTAAGTTATCAGCTATATGGACGCAATGAAACCTATAGAAGAATGACCAATCAATCAGCATGTTCTTTACAAAACATCACTCTCTTCACACCACAACTGAAATTCTCTTCTTCTTTAGCCCAGTGATTCCCAAACTGTGCACTGCGGCGCCCCGGGGAGGCGCTACCTCTTCGCAGGGGCGCCACGAAATATTCAAAGATACGAGTTTTTAAAAATCTTTTACATATGAATAGTCATCCTTTTACTTTGGTTAGGGCGCTGAGGAAAAAGTGCAATTGAAAAAATGCACCGCGATTAAGACAAGTTTGGGAAACACTGCTCTAGCCCATTCTCCAATCCTGTGTGCTTTCATAGCCAATGTATCTTCATTATCCTGCATCTATCTATGAGAAGGTCGGCCTCTATCTCGTTTTCTAGAAACTACAACTTCCATCATCGTTCCATCATGCTCTAGACCACAATATCGCTTGAAATGTCCAAAATACCTCAGCTGGGAGAGGATGCTGTTTATGAGCCAGTTCTCCTTGATGTTCAGGTCATTCAGGATGTTGACATTGAATAATAACCACCTGTCACTAATTACAAGGGACATGAAGATGATGACAAAGGGTTGCATCTCAAATATTTCACTGTATACTTTTCCTAACGCAGGCCGGTCTTGCTAGTCATGCTCTTTATTGCTATGGGTGGTGACTCCCATGCCACCTACAGTACAGTTTACCCTATCATCGGCAAAGACAGTTGCCAATGACAAACCACAATAAAAATACACCTGCAGTCACAAACAAACCTTTAATATATGCTAACAGATTCTTTAGACACACACAGATTCATTGGACATATAAAGATTCACTGGACATAAATGGATTCATTAGACATACATATATTCAACACACCACAATGAAAAGACACCAGCAGTAGCAAACCAATCTTTAATATATAGTGACAGATTCTTTAGACATACATAGATTCATTAGGCACAGATTCATTAGACCTACACAGACTTAACATACCACAATGAATATATACCTGCTGTCACAAACCAATATTTAATATATAGTGACAGATTCTTTAGACATACATAGATTCATTAGGCACAGATTCATTAGACCTACACAGACTTAACATACCACAATGAATATATACCTGCTGTCACAAACCAATATTTAATATATAGTGACAGATTCTTTAGACACACATAGATTCATTAGGCACAGATTCATTAGACCTACACAGACTCAACATACCACAATGAATATGTACCTGCTGTCACAACCCAATATTTAATATATAGTGACAGATTCTTTAGACATACATAGATTCTTTAGGCACAGATTCATTAGACCTACACAGACTCAACATACCACAATGAATATATACCTGCTGTCACAAACCAATATTTAATATATAGTGACATCAGACACACATAGATTCATCAGACACACATAGATTCATCAGACACACATAGATTCATCAGACACACACAGATTCATCAGACACACATAGATTCATCAGACACACATAGATTCATCAGACACACACAGATTCATCAAACACACACAGATTCATCAGACACTCATAGATTCATTAGACACACACAGATTCATCAAACACACATAGATTCATCAGACACACACAGATTCATCAGACACACACATATTCATTAGACACACATAGATTCATTAGACATACATAGATTCATGAAACACACACAGATTCATCAAACACAATAGATTCATCAGACACAATAGATTCATTAGACACACATAGATTCATCAGACACACACAGATTCATCAAACACACATAGATTCACCAGACACACATAGATTCACCAGACACATATAGATTCACCAGACACACACAGATTCATTAGACACACATAGATTTATCAAACACACATAGATTCACCAGACACATTAAAATAAGAATACAAAAGGCAAGAGGAGGGAATTTGTGGAGGTCAACAGAAATTAAAATAAACACTAAACTTAAAATTTTTAATTCTAATGTCAAATCAGTACTTTTGTATGGGGCGGAAACATGGAGAACAACTAAGGCAATTACTAATAAATTACAGACATTCACTAACTGGTGCCTGTGCAAAATAGAGGAAATTAAATTGTATGATAGAATAACTAATGTAGAGCTTTGGGAGAGAACTAAACAGGCTCCAGTGGACCAAGAGGTGAGGAAAAGACGCTGGCGTTGAATAGGACAGGCACTGAGAAAACAGGAGAACAGCATAAATAGAATGTCTTTGCATTGGAACCAACAGGGGCATGGGAATAAAGGAAGGCCAAAAAAAAACACATGGAGAAAGCTGGAGAATGAAGTTAGAAAGATGGGGAGGACATGGAGAGAGCTCCATGTGAGTTTGTTGAGGGCCTATGCTCCATTGGGAGAGAGAAAGGCAGAAGAAAGAGACAAATTATTTAGACACACAGATTTATCAGACACACACAGATTCATTAGACATACATAGATTCATTAGACATACATAGATTCACCAGACATATACAACATTTTTGAGTCACTCTAAGAATACAGACTGCACATAGGTATGAAAAACTTCTATTAAATGAGCTATTTTGAGCACAATCATACACACATTCTTACATGTAGCATTTAAGACACTTTTAAAGTCCTTCACCCATCATGTTTCTCTCACAGTATAAATTTGGAATGTCTATTTTAACTTTGTAAACATCACCATCCTTGCCACTCTCTTTCCCTTTCACCCACACACAAGCACAGCGCCAATGATTGGACTGAAAAAATGTGTACTTATTCACTACACTCTTGATCCTTGCCAGCATGAAAATAACAGATGTTAACTCTTACAATCTGGACATATCTTCATGGTTTGCGAATACTCTACCTTACCACACATAATCACCTCTCTCTCTCTCTCTCTCTCACTCATTCACTGAAAGGGCCGATTTTAGGACAGGCCTGAGTGCCCAGTTTGTAACCCTTTGCAAATAAAGTTCATTCATTCACTATTACATGTAGAACACAAAAGAAAAGATCCAACATTCAGAGAACTCTCCTTCCTCATCTTTCTCTCTCTCAGTTGCAACATTCAGAGAACTCTCCTTCCTCATCTTTCTCTCTCTCAGTTGCAACATTTAGAGAACCCTCCTTCCTCATCTTTCTCTCTCTCAGTTGCAACATTCAGAGAACCCTCCTTCCTCATCTTTCTCTCTCTCAGTTGCAACATTCAGAGAACTCTCCTTCCTCATCTTTCTCTCTCTCAGTTGCAACATTCAGAGAACTCTCCTTCCTCATCTTTCTCTCTCTCAGTTGCAACATTCAGAGAACTCTCCTTCCTCATCTTTCTCTCTCTCAGTTGCAACATTCAGAGAACTCTCCTTCCTCATCTTTCTCTCTCTCAGCTGCAACATTCAGAGAACTCTCCTTCCTCATCTTTCTCTCTCTCAGTTGCAACATTCAGAGAACTCTCCTTCCTCATCTTTCTCTCTCTCAGTTGCAACATTCAGAGAACTCTCCTTCCTCATCTTTCTCTCTCTCAGTTGCAACATTCAGAGAACTCTCACTCCGTAAAATAAAACTTGGTGTGTCATGTTCACCATCATTTTCACGTACTTGTTTGCATATAACATCACCACATCAGTGCTCCTTTCTATAACATCGTGATGTGAGTGCTCCATTGTTCTATAACACCATGATGTAATTGCTCCTCTATTCTATAGCATGATGGTGTCAGTGCTGCCAGTATTCTATAGCAGGGCTAATCAACTAAGTTTACTCAGGGGCAAACATTTTGAAAATGGGGATTGTCATGGGCCAGGGGACCAGGACAAAGCACTGAAAGATCATTACAGTACAACTGGCAATGATTCATGGGCCACTTACTAGGCCTTTGCGGCCTAGATTTGGCCTACAAGCTGCCAGTTGAACAGGTCTGTTCTATAACATAATTGATGTGAGTGCTCCATTTTTCTATATATCACAATTTGAGTTTGCTCATTGTTCTACAACATCAAGATGTGAGTGCTTCATTACTCTACAATCTCTGCGAAGAAAAAAAGATGAACATTTCCAAAACTATGATAGCACGTAGCAAGCATTGGCTGTATTCTAAAAAATTACTCTTCCTCTTCTTCATATGGCTGGCAGCAGATCTTAAAGATCACGACCAGTTTTCTCTTGAACTCTTTCCATCCCAGAAGGTTACAGCTGAAGCTCCAAAAAGTCAGTTGTTAAACCAACAAAATAATGGGTATACTACATCCACAGGGCCTAGATACACATCCCTTCCTCCTGCACTATTCCCCTCCAGGTTTTCCTCCAATCCATCTCTTAATGTTGTCCATTCAAAATAAATCTTGCCTACCTCTTGCACTTTTCCCCTTCAAATTTTTATTTTAATCTCTTTTGATGTTGTCCATCCAAATACAATCTTTCCTTCCTCTTGCACTCTTCCCCTCCAATTTTCATCCAATCCATCTTGTGATGTTATCCATCCAAATACATTGTTGCCTTCCTCTTGCACTCTTCCCTTCCAAATTTTTCCTCCAATCCATCTCTCGGTTTTGTTCACTCACAGGTAACATTGTCTTTCATGCATGCCTTTCCTATAATTTGTCTTCTAGATCAGGCATATCAAACTGAGGGTCTCCAGAGGGCCTTATGGACCACATGTGTGTTGTCATGAGGGCCATATACAACTAACTGAAGACATTTAATTAATTTAAAAAAAAAAAGCTGACAAAGGGCCGCATGAGGCACTCAGGCCGCATGTTTGACATGCCTGTTCTAGGAATCCTTTAACCAGAAATTTCCTCCATCTGTATGTCAAAATATTTAAAGTCTTACTTAAATTAATTTATAATTAAATTCATTTCGTTCAAACAGGCATGGACACTGAGGCTCATTATGAACTTTTACTATCACTTAAAGACTGGGTCCTTTTCCACTTTCGAACTAATTTTAGCACAGTTTCAATGATAGGTTCTGGTTTCCGGTACATCATGTGACGGTCAGCACCATTGACCACTAGGTGCTGTACATTCTGTGGCAGTCTGGACAACAGGCTTTGTTCAGCTCGGGCCCAGGCCTGTCACAAACAACATAAACATGAGGGTAAGAACAGTGAAAATTTGCCAACAGTTGTGGTAATGTAACTGTTTCTTTAGTAATTGTTTTAGTTGTTCTCGTTAGCCACAGTTCATGGTAATCTAATAATTTTTTGCCCCCCCCCCCCTCCCAACTCTTTTCTTTCATCCCCCTCTTTATTTCTCCAGAACAGTTTCTCCTGCGCCATCAGGGCAAAGTGGCCAGACACTCACCTGCAGATTCTGAAGGTCATGGTTTCAAATCCGAACTGAGCCTGACTTTTTTCAAAAGTGACCTGTGCTCCCAGGTCAACCCAGTCTTAATTGAGTGCCAGGTAAAGTCCTGGGAAGTAAAGGCGGTTGGCATGATGCTGACCACATCCCCCACTGATTGGTGTATAAAAGATAGGTCTAGCACTATATGTCCAATGCACCTGAAGGTGCAGAAAAATGTCCTTTACTTTACTTTTACAAACATTATTCCATTTACAATGGTCTTGACATTGTCTTGCCATTGGATCAAGATGGACACAGGCGAGAGAGTGAGGTCGACCTATTGCACAACTCTCCATAACTCAAATCTGAGTCCTTGTGCAAAGTTACTTTCATCTAATTATCATCTTGTGAGGCTGCTGCACAGGACCGTTCTGGGTGGCCTGCATCCCTCAGGCATGGTGCATCGGCCTGCCAGGCAGTGGAGGTTGCACAGGCAGAGAAACGGAGGCTGAATAGAAAGAGCTATATCGCTAATCTCATACTTACTGCCGGCTTCTACCTGTTGTGAACACTGCTCAAGAACTTTTTAGGGTCATATTGGAATAATCAGCGACCTTCGTACTCATAACTGTTGATCATTATTACTTTGGATGAAAAGTGGTCTTCATCACTAGTGATGGATGAACAGCAACACAACACAAGCATTTCTATATACACCTAATATGCCAACACTCCCCTATGTAATGAGTTCTTTACGTGACTTAACTTTAATAATACCAACAAAGGTGTCTGAGGACACAAGTCAAATGCACTTTAGTGCCTTTACCTTATTTAATGTGCTAGGCATCTGCTCATCGTAATAGTTTCCAGTCAGCACAGACACTGATATATGGGGAGTTAAAGACTTGATCTTCCGCAATGTTCTGCCAGAGTTTTAAACAGGGATAATGTTAACAAAAGTGCAATGCAATTTGTTTTAAAGATCACAATAAAAGTAAAATAAATATTTAAAAATGTAGATTACACAAATGAAATACAGTAACACCTCATTAACACGAACCCCTAAGGATTGACAAATCCAGAGTCTGTGTTATAAATGTTTGTGCTAAATAAACCGAGCCTCAAATGAATTCATCCCTGCTGAGACCCACATTTTTTTCATGATAACTGAGTGTTCTTCTTAAGTGAGTTTGGGTTAAAGTGGTTTTACTGTATTAACAATGGCAAAGTTACCAAAAATAAACTGAACTGAATGAACATTACAAAAATTAAACATTAAAAAAATAGCAATGTTAACAACAGTAAAAAGAAATGAAGACCACATAAATTAACTTTTTTAAAAGCAAAGTTAACAAAAATAAAAGTAAGTGAAGATTGAAAAGAAACTCATCAGTTCTCATCACATAAAAGTTTACAGCTACCTGAAGACTTTTAAACAACATTAAATGTCTATTGCTAAGTACCACCAAGGAAATCAAATTCAGAATTTTGGCAGCACACATCGCCTCTGTAGCAACATACGGATCTGAGTCATGGATTGTCTCGCAGTACATAAAGAGGAAAATAGAGGCTTTTGAGCTGAAATGCTTTTTATAGATTCTCAGAATACCATGGACAAAGAAGAAGAGAAATACATCCTAAAGCTTTCAACATCAAGTAAGACTGGCTAGTAAATAGCATCTTGTCTCAGAAACTGAAATATTCAGGTCACATCAAGCGCCAGGGTGGACTGGGAATAGATAACAGCGGAAGGCAGCGCACCAGGAAAGAGGGGCTGGGGCTGACCAGTATGAAGATGGGCACACGATATATGTGATACCTTAGATAGGAAAGTGCACGAGGTGGGAGAGCTGGCTTATGATGATCTAGAGACTTGTTTCAGTGACCTATTTTGTTTTCTTGAACCTTTTATGCAATCTGCCTGCCCTCAAGCTTGTAGGGAGCCACAGTAGTAAAGTGGCTAGACACTTGTTTGCTAGCCCAAAGTCTAGGGTGTGAATCCACATCAAGCCAAATTATTTTCAAAACTGACCTTGGTTTGGTTCCCACTAAAATTGTTTTTTATTATAAATTTTCCACTTCTCAAAAATCTGGTAAGCAACAGAAGCTTAGTGGCCAGCAAGGTATTTTATTTTTTGGCTTTTAAATTTCACTGCTGCGGCAAACAGCAGTAAGGGGGTGTAAGGGGGAGGTGGGCTAAATTTTACTAAAAGACAATTTAAATTAGCCGATACTGAATGTCGTCTATTATTAATAAAACACATACAAAATAAATAAGAGGAAGAAATTAAAAAAAAAAAATAGCAACCCTTACCTCATTTGAGAAAATGTTTCATTGATGAAATAATGTTCATCAACTACAGAACTTAGATGACGAGGATGACACAAGAGGTATTTCTGAAAGTGATATTAACACAAGACAAACACAATAAATCAATAGGATGTCAAAATGAACAGAATCCTTCTTCTTCAGCGATCTCTGGTCATACACATAATCCACTGTGGGCCATAAACTGGGATGCCATCTCAATGTCTTTTATGCTTCCCCCAAAGCTAAGCTGTCAGGTCTACTGGGTGTGGCCATACGTTGCATTACAGCTCCGTCAAGACAGCAAAACATCTTCTGGAGTCTCTTCAGCACGAAGACACTGGCAAAGAGCTGTCTGGCTCATAATTAATATGAGTGTTTGTTGAGTCTTAATATGGCTTAAAAACAATAAAACACCTGGCACTGATGCAACTGCAGCTGAACTTATAAAAGAAAGTGATCATGCATTACAGTTAAAGATAAATTAATTAATACAACTAGTCTGATAAAAGTTTGTTGCGTATCCTTTACAGGACGTTGCAGAACCAACCCTAACAGCCCCTGGCTGTTGTGGTTTCTCCTGGCAAATTTACGTCCAGTAGCTTGCCATTGCTTTCTGGACGGTCGGCTTTCTTGATACCACTGTCGAAACCAACGCAAGGCGCATTGCCCGCAACTGGGATCGAACCCGGCATCCCGGCATTTCGAAGCGAAGCGTTCGCATCGACTTAGCCACAGAGCCGACACTAGTCTGATAGACAGAGAAATTATCCCCCATGAGTGGAAAAGTCATTATTAATACCAGTTTTTAAGAAAGGAGACAAGTATAAACATGAAAAGTATAGAGGAATATCACTATTATCTACAAGTATAAACATGAAAAGTATAGAGGAATATCACTATTATCTACAAGTATAAACATGAAAAGTATAGAGGAATATCACTATTATCTACAAGTATAAACATGAAAAGTATAGAGGAATATCACTATTATCTACAAGTATAAACATGAAAAGTATAGAGGAATATCACTATTATCTACAAGTATAAACATGAAAAGTATAGAGGAATATCACTATTATCTACAAGTATAAACATGAAAAGTATAGAGGAATATCACTATTATCTACAAGTATAAACATGAAAAGTATAGAGGAATATCACTATTATCTACAAGTATAAGACACTTTTGGCGCTACTGTTAAATAGGCTAAAACCATACGTCGAAGATATACGGGGCGATTACCAAGCGGGTTATCAACAGGACAGATCAAGAATAGATCAGATATTCATTTTTGGGCAAACAGCAGAATAAAACTTGAATACAGAAGAGCTAGCTGTACATATTGTTTTTGTGGATTTTAAAAAGGCTTATGATAGTGTATATAGAAACAGTTTATGGAATGCTATGAAGGACTTTGGAATACCAATGATGTTAATTACCATGACCAAACTATGTATGGAAGACACTTATAATACAGAAACATATACAGGTAGAAGTCAGACTCTCTTCAAATAACATCTGATTTAAACCAAGATGATGTTGTGTCCCCACTTCTTGTCAACTTGGCCCTAGAGGCGATTATAAGGAAATTGAAACAAGAGTGTACTATAGGAGAAACTACAAGAATACCTGGTCATGCAGATGACATTGAATTTGTTGGAGAAAATGAATTAGAGACTGTGAAAACACTGTCTCTCTTCAAAGAAGCAGCTCACAAAAAGGAAAAGTTATAAAACAAGATAAGAATAGAACACATGATAATAACAATACAGGGAAAACTCGACCACATACATGTCGATAATACGAGAATCAAACTAACAGAACCATACAAGTACTTAGGAGCAAACTTACACTGTACATGCTGAGATAAGAAATACAATCCAGAATACAATCTGGAAATAAAGTCTACTGTATACTATGCCCTTCAACATCTGCTAAAGTCAAAGTCTCTATCCCGCAAACACCAAGATCAAAATTTATAACACGTTGATAAGACCAGTAATTTTTTATGGCTCTGAAACTTGCAGCACAACTAAAAGAGATGAAGCCTTAATACAAATATTTGTCTTACGACGATCCCTGGACTCAAAGATGCAAACAGCGGGAAATGGAGAGTGAGAGGCAACAACCAAATTTATAATCTGTTTAAATTAAAACTGATCACTGGCATCATGAGAGCTAATAGACTGAAATGGCTGGGGCATTTCTGGGAGAATGTCAGATGACAGAGAGGTAAAAACTGCATACACAAGGGAGATGAATGGTCGCAGACCATGAGGCAGATCTAGTAGACAATGGAGAGATAATATCCAGACAGACCTACAAACATTTGGTCAGACAGACCTACAAACACTTGGTGCCACCAACCGCAAAGAGAAGGCCAACCAAAGAGATGAATGGAGGCAGGTGATATCTACAGCAATAAATCTCAAGGGCTCAGAATACTGAAGAAGAAGAAGAAGGAGGAGGAGAAGAAGAAGAAAAAACGAGCAAAATTTTTTTTTTCAAAGGGTTACAAATTGGGCACGCAGGCCTGTCTTATATTCAGCTCTTCCAAACACCCACCTGTCACACAGCAGTTTTCTGTCCACTTCTGGGCTTTATTCCTGTTCCAGAAGTTGAGTTCTGTGTGTGCATCTGATTCACAGATCAGGCGTATTTGTATGCAGGCTGTTGATTCTTCGCATCTCAGAAAGATGCACCCTGACTTCAAAGGAAACACCTTTAAGCTTAATTGGTCAACTTTTATGACATGCTATTGTTTTTTTTCCCAAAAACTGGGTTCTGGAACCCACTTGGGAAACTATTTGGCAAACTGTTTCTAATTTCCACAGTTTGCTTAAAACATATATCATCATCAATAGTGGGAATATCCATATGGGCTTTGGGGCCTTATTTTGAGGTATTCAAGCCTAGCTATACATCCCAAAACAATATATCAACAGCCACTTTAAGGACAAATGCACAAGCAGAAGAAATAGGAAAACTTGAATATTCATGAGGAAAAGAAAGTTGATTTGTTTCATTTGGATGTATAAGAGACAATATTTGTGGCAGGGTGATGCCAGATTTTCTCTAAAGTGGATGATCATGCTACTCCTCTACTAGTTTTTTTGCTTTCAAATAAAGAGACCATACATTTGTTCAGGTGAATCAAGGAATGTTTACATAATATAATCAAGTAGCAGTACTAACCTGACGTAAAACAACTTCATCTGGGACGGATTCACCTATGATTGGCTGTTTGAGAGCGCCAACGAGGAGGCCAAGCCTAGTGATTCCTAAGGCTGCTCCAAGCTGTAAGGTTTGATACGTGGGGGTTAGGCTGCTAAACCTGCATTGCAAGCAATTATAATTATGTGACCATGTGGCAAGTGTACTGCACAACAACAAATGACAGCGACAAGTGCCTTGCCAATGATATGCCTCATCACAATCCAATGTCCAACGGCATATATCATTCATTAGCTGATACACCTCCATGCCAGGACACAAGGCTGTCAAGAATCTTCTCAGGGTGTCTTCCTCGCTCTCTCTCTTTCCATAAATCTTTCCAGTTGTCAAAATATGTGCTTCATATTTGTCTTCTTTTTCCTCTTCTTCTTCACGTTCCCCGGCTGTAAACTCCAGCGGAATGTTCTGGTATTAGTCCACTTCTGAACTTTAGTCTTGTTCCAGAACTTAAGATGTTCAAGTTTATTTCTTATGGAGGCAAAAAATGGTGCAGATTTATTTCACGGACTGAGCTTTTTAGGCCATGAGAGCAATTTTTAAAAAGACCCCTGGGAATCGCTGGAGCTACAGAAAAAAATTCTTTATGTTATGTTCTTGGAAGACAGATCACTCTTCAGAAAAAAAGAGACTGAGCCACATAAGATCAGATCTGATGCAGTTAAACAGACACCAACGACTTTGAATTTTGTGATTTAGTTTTAACAATAACATGGGCAATGTGCCCCATCCTTGTAAGAGGACCTGAAAACATCCCCAAAATTGACTTGTTTCATTTGGCCAGCATTGTAACATGCTTCTGCTTCCTACCTAACCTGTTATACTGTAACTTACTTCTATCATTCATCATCAAGTTCCAGAATAACTGCCATCAAGCATTGTGGGGAGGAGCAATTTACAGTGGACTGTCATTCTGTGTGGAGTGAAGTGCCTTTGATATCACCAATCCATCCTCTTGACTATCCTCTTTCTGCAGCCTGTCCTCTAATTGTTACCCATTATTTTTGTACACCTCATCTTAGTGTTCCGAAAAAGAGATATGTCTTTGATAGTAGATAGAAACACCAGTGCAAGCCAGACTTTACGGGTCACTGACTGAATTACAACAGTGAAGTTCATACTAGAGACAACAATGTAGATATAGATAATCTATCTGAATTGAACAAAAGAAGAAAAAAGGTAGGTAGCGTGTCTGCTTTATTATTAAAAGCCAATGAAGAATACCTTTGCCACTTTACAGACAGCTGCTTTGATGACCTCGTCAACTTCAAAAAGTCTCTTTAGTTGAATACTTATGTGAGCAATCATAAAGGATGCTGATGTCACTGCGATTGATCTACTAACAGTTTTCACACAAAAAGGGCTGTTCAGTACTCATCATCAACTCCAAATCAGAATTTTCGGTCTTTCCATCTTCACTACCCGTAGGGGATTCTGTTGCTTTTATGATTTTGTTGCTTTCAGTTTCTACCACTAATACGGGGCAAAGTACCAATTTTGTGGCAACTGATCCTGAATATTGGAAATGGGTACTTTTCCAAAAACATCAATATATTTACTTTTGTTCACTGTAACTGTAAAGACCAGAACTGTAACATGCTTATGCTTTTTGCTGTTAAGTTGTGATTTATTTTTATTGACAACGTGGCCAAAAACTCCACCCAGAAAAAAACTCACCAGTGCTGTACCCAAGCTCCATCAGACTGCTCAAACAAATCTTCATGTAGTGGGTTGACAAGTACTAAACCAAGGACATCACTGAAATGATTCAGATAAAAGCATATAAGTACATGGGGTGCAGTAGCTAGCATGACTGCCATCAAATCCAGGGGTCCTATGACTAAATGCCAATTAAAGTGTGAATTAAAACCAAAATTGATCTGGGTTCCCAGGTTTGACCCAGCTTACAATGAGTATCAGGAAACTGTTATGGAAAGTAAAGGCAGCTGCCAAAATATTCATATATGTCACTGCTTGCTGGCAGGTCTACAAAAATACAGGGTTAATCCCATCTACTCGATAGTCTGGAAAGGAGTCTTTTTATGTTTTCTTATTTTTCTTCTTTATTTTCACGTCTTCTTTTAAAACTTTGGGTGTAAAGGGAGATATAAGTTTCTGCTTCTTGCTTCTTCTGGCCGACTTGACCACATACACATCCTGCTGTTGTAGAGTTTCTCTGATGTTGTTATCTTTCCATCTTGTTCTTGGTCTACCTTGTGCTCTACATCCTTCTCCTCTTTTGCTGTAGGGGGTTGCATGGAACCGCATCACAAGGTATTCTCTCTGAGTGGGCAAACATTTGATTTGCTGTATTTATATGTAATTTACAATTGGATCTGTGCCAACTTTTCCCCTATGACCTCATTTCTGATTTGATCTCTTCTGGTCACTCCTGCTCCCACTTTTGAGTTTCCCTATAAAACTTTGTGTATGTGTGTGTGGCCCCAAGAGTACATTCCGTTTAATGCTTCACTTTGTTCTGTTTACTGATAACTCCCTTTATAATGAGGTAAAATTAAAAAAAAAAAGGTAAAGATCCCTTTTCACGCCTTTAGGCACATCGGGCATTTGGAAAGAGCACCCAGCAATCAGCACTAGGTGGGTAACGAATGTCGTCAGCATTATACTGGCAGTCTTTACTTCCCCCGAACATACATCCTGGTACTCATTTTAGACTGGGTTGACCTGCGACGCCCCATACCATGACAAAAATCCCCGCAGCCAGCAGTGGGTTTCGATCAAGTATGTTGGAATTACGAGTCAAGACTCACAACACCTAAGCCACCAATATATCTTAACTAATTTGGAAAATAAATGTAGATAAATAAATGTTTACAACATTTATTAGTGACCTGTGAAAAAAAATTTTTTTTAAGGAATTTCCATTGGGTCATGACCAATTTTTTAAAAGCATTACTGAGGTGACATGGTTAATTTAGACATTGTCATGGCTGGCTAGTTTTTGTAGCTGTAATATCTTATGGAATAAGGCAGCCATCCCAACCCTAGCCTCATTCACATTTTATGACATGCCTGGCAGATTATAGTCATACTATTCTTTGCTTGATATGAGGGCCCTGGTAATGCATGGGTGTGCAAATGGTTTCTTAAAAATCACTACAGCAAAAGGACAGAAAACACACACCCATAAATAGCAAAATAACAGTATGGTTTCTTCTTCTTCATGTTCGCCGGCTGTAAACTCTAGTGGAAAGTTCTTGTTGTGCATCCACCTCTGGACCTTAGTCTAGTTCCAGAACCTGAGTGATGTGAGCACATTCATTTCATAGATCTGAATTATTTGTATGCAGACTGTTGGTTTCTTGACTCTCAGGCAGATGCACTCTGAATTCAAAGGAAGCCCCCTAATTAGTCAACTCTTATGACATGCTTGTTGGGGAGACAATGGGTCTGTTCCTTTGTTGCCAGAATAGGGCCCTGGAACCCTCACGGAGAGGGGGGGGGGGGGGGGGGAAGGGGGGGGGGGGGAAGTGTGGTTTCATATATAATGTGAGAATACAACAAATGTAGTGCACTTGTTGAGAACATCAATATAACAATATTACGGGCCGCTGAATGAATTAAAAAAAAAAAAGTGAAATTCCTACCAGAGACAACATTGCAGATATAGATAATCTTTTTTAAGTGAACAAAAGAAGAAGAAGAAGAACAATCTAGAGAGGTCCACTTTTTCTTTTTCTGGTTTTCCCCTAAAAGGGCAGTTGGTACACTGTATTGAAATTTACAGCTAGGCTGCGATATCTGCACCTTTTGGCCCAATACATCCACTTTCAGCAAACTCCTAATCAGTCGCCTTTTACATGTCTGAGAGAGCAATAGATAGATTCTTTTTTGGCCCCAAGAAGGTTCCCCAGAACCCACACTTTCCTATAACAAGCATTCATAAAAGGCATGACCTAATTGGGTGTCACTGCAGACAGGCTGACAACAGAAAGTACTGAAAAAAAAAATAAGAACATAAAATGTGACTAGAAAGCTTAATGGAGGGAATGTGAAGGGAACACACAAACACAACCGAACGTTTTGACCAAGGTCTTTATGAATAGAGTACTAAAGACAACACAAACTATGTCAGGAAAACTCAGTGGACAAGACAATAGAGCTTTACTAAATAAAACATAAAATGCGACTAGAAAGCTCAACTGAGGGAATGGAAAAGATGTATACAAATACAATCAGCAATTCTGGCTAAAGCCTTTATCTTTATTCTTTAAATTTTCCAGTCAAATTATTTACTTAACCATTCATTTAGAAAAAAAATACACTGCCGTTACTGGCCGAATTTACCACTTTTGCAGTGTATGCTGAAGGCGGGAGGTCTTTGAGTCTGAGGATTTAGGGTCGCATGGCTAGTGCTGTCGCCATGGACTGTACAGGTTATGATTTTATCCCCCCGACCCCACAGCAAAAAATCCCCAACCTTGATGAGGATTCGAACCTGGGTCTCCTGAATGAGTGCCCCACATTCTAACCGTTCAGCCAGCCGCTCTCCAGTAATTCATATCCTCCAGCCAGGTGGCGTAGGCATTCATGCATCTCCACAGATCTCGGTCTTTGGCGTTCTGGATAAATTCCACTGATGATATTCCTCCATGCCACTGTCTTAAGCCATCCACCATCGTTTCTCTTGGTCTACCTCTTCTACCAGTGATTTTTCATTAAGGCAAGTGTTTAAGGGTTTCTGAAACCAGATGTGAAGAGCCATAAGGTCCAGCTATCCAAGCCTGGCTGTAAACCACAATAGAAAAACATGCCAAATGCCATTTTACGGGCAGACAGAGAAGAAGAATAGGCTTCAGTAAAACAACATGGAGTGTTACCTTTCATAAATATGTGCGTAAAACTGTGCTACCAATGCTCCAAGCTCTGCTCCAACAAGGATTAATGGGCGCGGCTGCTGACTGCTGGTGGATATCAGCTTGTGAATGTCTTCCCCCATTCTGGCCAGAAACAAGAAGAAGAAGATCACGTGGTAATTTCATGATTTCATGTGTACTTATTCTTTCAGTTAATAAAAAAGGGTTAAGTCAAAGGGGTGGCGGGGGAGGGGGGGGGGGGCACTTCCTTCCATCTGCTTTTATTCTGTATGGCTTAATCTCTCTTCCAAGAGTGGCTAGCTGGCTGTCAAGAACACTGCACAAAGCATAAACTCTGTAGCTCCAGTGACAATCCTTGGGGATTTCCATAAACACTGCATTATTGACCGAAAACACAGTCCATGAAACAAACCTAGTTGTGGTCAAAGTCTTTATCTAGTGAAAAAATGTCACAAACCTCTCCACTGTAAAATAGCTCCCTTGCTCCAAGAGATGTGTACTCAGATCTTCAGGTGCGGCTGATTTGTTCTGTCAAGGATACACAAAAATACTCTTGTTTTGGTCTCAAATCTTTCAGTCAATGTCTGATATATGTCTAACTCTTACTCCTGAATCCCAACAATCACATCATGTATGCTCCGACATAACTTTAGGTGAAAGCATACAAAAATAAATATGCCATAATATTTGGCCAAGGCATACTAAAGAAATCTGGCTTTCCCACTGGTCACTCCGACAGTGTTTATGGTCACTTTCACAGTGTTTTTAGGATGGTCATAGATGTGTTTTTAACAATATGTTTCCCCAAATTCTTTAAAGTTTAAAATCTGGAGTGAGCTTATACACAGAATGTGTTTAAAATATTAATTTCTTACTTTTAGGCTAAAAAAGATGGGGGGAACTTACACATGGAAACATATAGTATTTAAAATAACCCAGATCTCCTGAGTTGAAACGGGCAGCAGGAAATGTTTTAGGAAGTAAAAGTGGACTGCTTGACACTACATCTCCCACTGTGATGTCGATTGGCCTATACAAATATGGGCCTAGCACCATCTGTCTTGGAGATAGGACCTTTACTGAGTTAACCTTTTAAAGAGCTTTTTTTTCTTCTTTGTTCACCATCAACAGGGTGGCTAGCACACTGTGTTGCGGTTTACAGCTAGAGTGTAATATTTGCGCCTTCCGTCTAACAAACCGATTTGAGCAAATTCTTAATCAGTCGCCTTTTACCTCACACTTGTTAAGGAGCAGTGGTCTATTTCCCCTGCTCCCGTTTCCAGAAAAAATAAAAATAAAAAAATTAATACAATTGGGCACTGAGGCCACATGAGGGGAAAAGCGTTTTCTATGTTTAATATTACTTAATTCTGCTTTTCCATAACAATTTTTTTTTCAATATCCCTTTCTGTTCCTCCAATTTTGTTTTTTTGTTACTGGACAAATATGTCTGTTCACACATCTTGAAGTGGGATTTCACACTATCAGAAAAACTATCAGTTGATTTGTTAATTCATATTATCAATAATTAAAATATACCTAACTGAACTTGGTTAGTTTGTTTCATTTCTTTTAAAAACTTTGTAGATGGTTGGTTTTTTGCAGCTGAGGTGTGCTAAGCCAGACATGCATAAATATATATAGGTAATTACTTCTTAGATATCCCAATGTGAGATCCAAGGGTAACATTTTGAGTGAAAAAAAAAACATGTCCAAAAAAAAAAAAAAACATAGCACCCTAGAGCATGTCATGGAAAGTGACTTCTTCTTTGTTCACCGGCTGTAAGCTCTGGTGGAAAATCCTAGCTGTTCATCTAGTTAGACTTTGGCTTTGTGCCAGGGCCTGAGTTTTGCGTGTACATCTATTTTCCTGGCTTATTTGTGTGCAGTTGTTTGTCCCTTGCCGCTCGGGCAGATGCACTCTGACTTCAAAGGAAGTCCGTAGTTAGTTGATTCCTACAACATGATTGTTGGGAAGACAGTGGGTCGATTCTTGTTTCTCCCATCTGGTGTCAACCTCGGAGACATGAGAAGTATGTGCGTGTGTGTGTGCATGTGTGTGTGTATATGGAGAGAGAGTGCAATGAATAGGTGGATGGGGAAATGTTTATATAGATGGACAGATAATTATATTTATAAATGAAGAGAATGAGGCATATGCAGATAGAGAGAGTAATGGATAGATAGAAGAAATGAAAGATGGGTTAGATGGACAATAAGATGGATAGAAATATACTTGTACATACAGAGAAACATACATGCACACGTGCGCGCACGCGCACACATACACACATACATAGAGTACAATGAATAGGTGAATAGGAAAATGGATATACAGAAAATTATATTTATAAATGAAGAGAATCAATCATGTGCAGATACAAAGAGTAACGGATAGGCATAAGAAAAGAAAGATGGGTAGATGGACAATAAGATGGGTTGGAAAAAAAACCCATTGAAAAACAAAGACACACAAAGGCAAACAGTAACACTGGTGAAAGAATGAATGCTTGTGTAGAACAGTGACAGAAAAAATCAAATAGTTTAACAAACAGGCAGACAGGTAAAGTCACACACTTGCCTGCCAGCATAAAGAACTTGGGTTTGAATCTGCACTGGGCAGATTTGTAAAAATTGGCTTGGCTTTCTGGTTTACCCAGCCTGAACTGGGCACCAGGAGATGTCCTTGGAAGTAAAGGCATTTGGCACGATGATGATCAAATCACCCATCGAATACCAACTAATCTATAAACAAATATGAGGCAAGCATGTCCTCAATGCATCACTGGCATCAAAAGGGATCTTTTAAAATGATTTCACATACAATCTGAATCCTTTTTGCCTTGAGAAGCCACACTTCTGGTTGGTATCATTTCCCTGTAAGAGCCGCTTTCCTGACTCGCTACAGAGACCTGTTTACGAGACATCTAGCTAATAGAATTCACTGCATCTGTGTCTGCGCAAATGTTCAGCATGACAGGGGATGACTCAAATTTACTAAAAACAGCATTGGGGGAAAAAGGGGTGAAAAAAAAATTGCCTCACCTGTAGAAATGTCTATGTCATATCTCCTCACTGGCTACCATGGTTACCGGGTCAAGTCTCAAGCTCGAATTAATTTATGGATCTAAGAGATGTTATCCATGCTGCATTCATTTTTATTGAAATAACCCCCCCCCCCCCCCCCCCCCCCCCCTCAGTTTTTTAAGTATTTGTTTGTGTTTTAGATGATAAACTGAGTTTGTGCAAATTTTTTTTTAACGCGCAGGACCCTAAAAATAAAAAGTATGTGAGTTTAGCTTTTTTTTTCTTGGTCACCAGGGCAAAAGGATTAAAAATATAATACTGTTCACTTACCAAAGGTCGATCACTAAAGCCTAAGCCAGCTCTGTCATAGACACAAACCTACAAAATAAGAGAAATGACAACAAATTCTAACATTTAAAATCAATAGGCCAAATAACATTACAATGCTAGATTGTGTTAGAGCTATTTATACAGAAAGTTAAAGCGCCATCAGAACAAGAGCTGGCCTTACAGACTGGAGACTGGTTTCCAGTAACGTTTAGGTTTAGATGGCGGATCAACATCATTGCACAAGGGTAGTAACCCATAAATGACTTCTGACTCAAGTCTGAGTCTGAAGAATCTCAGCACAGTGCATGAACTGCGTAGCATCGGCAAGGATCCTCAAATACTTTGGGTAGATTTTTAACTCAAAATTTTGCCCTCACAGCGCCGTTAGGCTACTCTTTTTTAATTTCCAAATGAGCAAGGGATTTTTACGTGCGCAACAATATACATGGGCGCCCAATCTCACTACCCAGAGACCAGGGGAAATTACTAGAAGTCCATGCCAACTAACAAATTTCCAGCCTTCACCTAGAACCTCTAGCACTCGAGGCGCACACCACACCTCGAGACCAGGCAGACGCCCTCAGTCAGTTACGCTTACCCACATGCTTGTTAGAAGGAAGCGGGTCTTAGTTTTCTCCCCTTAAATGGGGTCTCATGACTTACACAAACAGGATTAAAACAAAATCTCAAGAACTTATCTGAGCAGTAATCTTCTTTGCCCTTCTACATTTGTCAGTTTAAAAACAAAACTTCCAAACATTCACTGCGGAATCACAATAATATCACATCTTTATACAAACATATTTTTATCATTCAAATTTATCTAAATGTTCTCTATTCTTTTAAGAGAGGGTAGGAAGTGTTGATATTAACCAAAGTATTCTAGCGGCAGATTTATTTCGCCAGACTTTTTTTCTCCACATGCCCAAGCTTTTATTTCTGTTCTTAGCTTTTTTATATTTCTTATTTGTTTCCCCATAACAGAACCCTTAGTGGGGAAATGGCTAACTGAGAATGAAGGCAGATATGACACCACATATCGCTTATCTTGGTAGGTTTCTCTTAAGAAGACTGGGCTCTTAGGTGAGGGTAATAAAAAAATTAGTTGCGTAACCTTTACAGGATGTTGCAGAACCAACCCAAGGTTTTTTTTTTTTTTTTTTTTGGCTGTTGTGTTTTTCTAAGCAAATTTTACATTCAGTGGTTTGCCACTGCATCTGAATGGTCAGCTCTCGGTACCACTGTTGAAACCAATGCAAGACAAGTTGTCTTTAGCTGGAATCGAACCCGGCACTAAGAGGCGCATTCACAACGCCTAAGCCACAGACCTTGTGGGTCTACCCAGGTTCTAATCCTCGGTAAGGTTACAGGTTTTTTTCCTGTTGGGGGCCAAAATAAAATCATAACCTGCATAATCCACCGTGACTGCAATTGCCAGGCAGCCCTAAATCTTCAAGCTCTAAGACACCTATGCCTTCTTGGCTTAAGTGGTAAATACTTACAGCAATGGTAGTGATATTTCAGGGCTCAAGAAAGGCTTTCCCACTGGGCAATGGGCTGAGTCTATTGAAAATAAAATACAAAAAAACCTGGAAAGCTAATAAGAGCTACATACACCTGAAAATATGTAGGCTGAAGGGTGGAAAAATCACAGTCAGACTGTAAAAAAAACAAGTAGTGTCTGTTCCGCATATCTTAATTCGCTGAAATCTATTTAGTTCTTTGTGTATGTGTTTCAATAAAATAGACAGGAAACAAACACAACGTAAACGATCTAGTCCACAGAGTCTTACATGTGTGTGCTCAGCCAGTTTTGTTGCAACTAATGTCCAAACATCAGAGCTCATTCCAGTTGGAGCATCCAAAATGACTGAAAACCAACATAGTTTCAAAAAAGCTGCAGTTATTTTTAGCGAAAAAGTAGAGACTAAATCAATGCAAGAGCAACTGTCCTCCTCACTCTCTCTTTTTCTCTGTATGTATGCGTCTCTGTCTGTATTTATAGGCAATAAGCAAGGCAAGGCAGTTGCATTTCCACAGCAAATTGGTCAGCCCATAGTTTAAAAAAAAAAAGATTTAAATTACACAGACTGCAGTTTCAGCATATACATGCATTAAATGTATAAGGCAGCCATGAGAAGTGCTAAAACAAAGAGTCTGACACCAGAAATGCATTTCAATGCTGATGGAAGTAGCAGTCACAACAGATCAGTAGTTGCACACACAATCAGCTGCATAAAGCACCACCAGTTCTGGTGTATACACATCTTTTTTCTGTGTTTATATCTCCTTGTATGTATGTCTCTGTATATATGTGCATAACTCTGTATTTATCTCTCCGTCTCTCTAAATATATATATATATGTGTGTGTGTGTGTGTGTGTGTGTGTGTCTATCCGAATTTGAGCCTCTCCCAGTGTGCATGTGTGTCTTTCTTTCTGCATTTATCTCTCTGTAGGTACATGTGTTAAGTATGTATGTGTCTTTATCTTTTTTGCATATGGTTCTCTTTCTGTATTTATCTCTCTCTCTCTCTCTCTCTGTGTTTATATGTGTGTGTGTCTCTCTCTGTGTCTCTATTTACGTATGTCTGTACATGTATGTATGGGTCTCTGTATTTATGTCCGTGAATGTATATCTCTATATATTTATGCCTGTCTGTTTATGTGAGTGTTTCTATCTGCATGACATGTATCTCTCGCCCCCTACCCCCCCCCCCAATCTCTTTATATATATATATATATATGGGTGTGTTTTTGTCTGTCTCTCTATTTATGTGTGTCTGTGTATTTATCTCTCTGTACGTACATATGTATGCATATGTATTTCTCTCTCTCTCTCTCTATATATATATATATATATATATGTATAAAACTTTTGGTGTTTCTCTCTTTATTAGTGTGTGTCTCTTTGTACAGGAGTTATGAGTTAAGTTATCTTTACAACACTCCAGATACATCCGTAGTGTATGTACATATGTGTATGTTTCTCTCCTGTTGCTTCTCACTCAGATGTGCTTGTCAACATCCTGACAATAAAATATGCCAACTGTATAACTCAAGAAAAGCTGGTAAAGATATACAACTCTGACAGTTTTTGAATATTTTATTTTTGTCATCTATGTTTACCCTCAAAATGGTGGTTGGCCTTTTGTGGTTTACAGCTAGGAAGTGATATCTGCGACTTTTGGTTTAAAATATCTATTTAAGCAAACCCTTAATTAGTCAATGGCCTCTTATGACAGGTTTGTTAAGGGGCTGTGAGTCTATTCTTTTCCCTTTAAACAAAATAAAAAAAAACATTCAACACACACATGGGGAGCAAGAGGACACTAAAGGAAAAAAAAAAGACACTGAAGACATTATACATGCATACAGAAGAACAGCAGTCAATAGCAAACTGTTCTCTCCACGATACTTGATGACAAAAGTTGAATGTGAAGATTCCTTGTGTGGGTTCCAGGGCCCTGTTGTTGGTGGGGAGGGGGGGGGGGGGGAGGAACCCACTGCCTTCTTTTCAAGCATGTTGTACAAAGTGACTTATCAGGGTTTTTTTTTTTTTTTAAACTGGGGTGCCTCAGCATGAGAGGCAAGATACCAATAGTCTGCATACTGATAAGCCAGATCTGTCAAATGGATAAATGTGCAAAACTCAGGTCCTGGAACAAGATCAAGATCCATCGAGACCAGAAGTTTCCACTGGAGTTTACAGCTGGCAAACGCCAGGCTACAACCTGGTATCAGTGAGATGATGTAAGAGAATGCCAAGAAGAAGATTTTGAATGTGATCATAATGCCGATGATGATGATGACAATGATGATGATGATGATGATGATGACAACAACGATGATGAAAATGATAATGACTATTTTGATGACAATAATAATGAGGACAATGTTGATGACAATGATAATGACAATGATGATGACAAAGGTGATGACAATGGTGACGACAATGATAATTAAAATGATAACAATAACGATGACAATGATGATATTTATAATGATCAAAATGATAATGACAATAATGATGAGATTGATGGAGACAATGATGAAGTCTATGATGATGAGAATGATAATGACAGATGATGTCTATTATGATGATGATGATAATGACAATGATGATGAGAATGATAATGACAATGATGATGACAATGATGATGACACTGTTAATGACAATGATGATGACAATAATAATGTCTATGATGATGACAATGATAATGACAATAATGATGACATTGTTAATGACATGATAATGACAATGATGACGACAATGATTATGACATTGATAATGACAATGATTATGACAATGATAATGACAATGTTGATGACAATGATAATGACAATGTTGATGCCAATGATGACAATGATGATGACAATGATAATGACAATGATGATGACAATGACGATGACAAGAAACCTGTTATTCTAAAACATAATTCAGGGGACAAATCACCTGTTGGAGCGCCCTTGCCCTGACAGGACAAAAACAACTTCTGTCCCCAGCCAATGTCGTAAAGCTCCCCTGGAATCAAACCAACCAACAATACTATTTACATTACTGAATTACAAAATGACTCCTCAATTAAACATTGTAAAATCTCTGTATGCCTAGTCGTTCATGAGGCATCAGAGAGGACTTTCCATGCCTTCCTGCCCTGTGCAATCTTTAGTGCAGTGTTTCCATGTCAGAGATGTAGAGCTCAGTTCACTTTCCATCGTTCATCTCCCTGTTGTTTTTGGACACTCGTTTTTTTCTCTTTACCCGTGGTGTCCAAATGAGAGCTGTTCTTTGCAGGTATATCAATTAAACATACAAACAGTTAAAATGTGAAAGAAAACTGGCGATCATGACGATATGAAACGTATGGTGTCCTTTAGGTTTAATTACACAGAAAAAAAATTTTGTTCTGAAAACACATTTTGATGTTCCCCCCCCCCCCCCCCCCCCCCCCCCACCCCCCCCCCCCCCCCCCCCCCCCCCCCCACCCCCCCCCCCCCCCCCCCCCCCCCCCCCCCCCTGCTGAAGAACACATATAAGCACCAGTGGGGTTATGCTTGTAGTGGTACTGATGATCTTCCTCTGTTATAATACTTATGGGATACCTTGTACACTGTACAGACTGAAGAGCTTCAACCTAGGGTAATATAACTTGACTCTTGTGTCGCTGCATGGCAGCTTCTTTCAGTCTACACGCACTTGGTTGTCTGGTTTACAATTTTGACACAATATTTTAATTTTTTTAATGTTTAGTGTTGAAGACATGGTTATCTTCTCATGTTTAATGGAGCAGACTTGACGATCTTCCCATGTTTAGTGTAAAAGACATGATGGTTTCCCATGTTTACTGTTGAAGACATGGTGATCTTTCTATGTTTAGTGTAGAAGACATGATGATCTTTCTATGTTTAGTGTAGAAGACATGGTGATCTTTCTATGTTTAGTGTAGAAGACATGGTGATCTTTCTATGTTTAGTGTAGAAGACATGGTGATCTTTCTATGTTTAGTATAGAAGACATGGTGATCTTTCCATGTTTAGTGTAGAAGACATGGTGATCTTTCTATGTTTAGTGTAGAAGACATGGTGATCTTCCCATGTTCACTGTAGAAGACATGGTGATCTTTCCATGTTTAGTATAGAAGACATGATGATCTTTCTATGTTCAGTGTAGAAGACAAGATGGTTTTCCATATTTAGTGTAAAAGACATGATGATCTTTCTATGTTTAGTGTAGAAGACATGATGGTTTTCCATGTTTAGTGTAGAGGACATTTTGATCTTCCCATGTTTAGTGTAGAAGACATGGTGATCTTCACATGTTTAGTGTAAAGGTCGTAATGGTTTTCCCATGTTTAGTGTAGAAGACATGATGGTTTTCCATGTTTAGTGTAGAAGACATGGTGATCTTCACATGTTTAGTGTAAAGGTCGTAATGGTTTTCCCATGTTTAGTGTAGAAGACATGGTGATCTTCACATGTTTAGTGTAAAGGTCGTAATGGTTTTCCCATGTTTAGTTCAGAAGACATGATTATTTTTTCATTTTATTGTAAAGGTCGTAATGTTTTTTCCACGTTTAGTTTAGAAGACATGATGTTTTCTCATTTTAACATAAAGGACATTATTGATTTCTCATGTTTACTTTAGAAGGCATGGTGATCTTGCCATGTTTAGTGTAGAAGACACGGTGATCTTCACATGTTTACTGTGGAAGATGTAGTGATCTTCCCACATTTAGTGTAGAAGTCATGACGATCTTCCCATGTTTAGTAAAGCAGTGAAAATGCGTGGGTGGCTGCAGTCAAGCTAACACAAGGAATTCCAGAGAAATTTGACTAAAAAGCTCAACAAAATGTTTAGTTTTTTGTGTTGTTTTGTGCATGTTTTTCTGCTTCCCCATTTTGTTGAGCTTTTTAATCCAAATTCTCTGGAATTCCTTAGTGAAGCAGACATGATGATCTTTCTATGTGCAGAAGACACAGCAATTTTGTCAAGTTTTTGTCGTAGAAGACATAAGGGTGCTGCAATGTTTTGTGTAGATGGTATGACGACAAGACATGGTGATCTTTCTATGTTTAGTCTCGATCTTTCAAAGCTTAGTCATGATCTTTCAGAGCTACTAATATTTCAATCAGAAAAGAGGCAAACCAGAAAAGCAAACACAAATTTATCAATACACTGAAAAGGTCATATCTACCAGCTGGCTTGAGTTCAACAGCTTCCCTTTGCAAGGAAGCATAATTCAGGAAGGGTGGTATGAAGATGAGCAACAGGACATATTTGATCTTGCTACACAATGTCATACACAGGCTCTTGCTTTCTTTGCTGGATTTGTCCTGTTAAAATATTAATTATGAAGGATGTTACCATACAGTAGCAAACATTGTGGTATGCTAAAGACATGTCATAAGTGAGAGATGAGGCCAGGATAAATAGATTACATTGAGACCTTAGTTCTATACCTATGTCCTCTACTTCTACACCATGTGTGGCAAAAAGAAAAGTTAAAAATAAAAAAAAATAAAAAAGGATTACGCACAAACGCATGTATGATGAAAAAAAAGAGTTAAATATCGGAAGCTGAGAGGGGCCTTGTCAGTGGCGTGGCAGCTCAGTGGCAGGCTTATCTGGTTCGGTATGGAGTGCTTGGCGGCTGCCCTGGTGCACTAATTGACGTGCGGTCAAAAAAAGTCTTAATATAACCGCCGCTCATTCCTAGGAGCTGGTTAAATGAGACAAGAAATTGTTTTCCTATTCCTGATTACCAAGACCTTAGTGGCTCGCCGAAAGGTTATAACACAACATTATCACACAGGAACAAATCACACTTGCTCGAATCCGAGATAAGGTGAGGGAGGTTCTTCTGCTGGGGATTAAAATAAATCTTTTAATCACCTGCTTGTATATCATTATTTTTAATAAGGTTTATAATAGTGGAACATTGTCACGACAGCAGCCTAGGCATAGCATACTGACTTCCAATTTGTGATGTGACCAGTCTCCTACATTATTTTCTCATCCTGACTTCCAAAAACATCTAACCACAAAACTAGTACACTGGTAGTCCAAAGATGAGTGTGTCTGTGTGTGAGAGAGAGAAAGAGAGAGAGAGAAAGAGAGAGAGAGAGAGAGAGAGAGAGAGAGGAGCAGACAGGCAGTAAGACACAAAGAAACAGAGAGTGGAATCCAGTCTGCGGATAAGTCAAATTATGGACTGGTGCACCAAGATTTTGATTAGTGCCAGTAAGTCTTATTTTTTTCATCTCCACAACCCAAGACTAAAAAAGAAAAGCAAAATATTTGCTTGTTTCTCCTCTTCTTCTTTCGCCTTCACCTGCAGTAAACTCTGGCTAAATATTCCAGTTGTTTGTTTACTTCTGGACTTTCATCTTTTTCCCAAAAACTTAAGTAATACAGATCTGGCTTATCTGTATGCAGACTGTTGGTTTCTCACTTCTTGGGCAGATGCACTATGACTTCTAAGGAAACATCCCCAATTAGTTGCCTTCAATGATAAGCTTGTTAGAAGGGCAGTGTGTCTATTATCTGCCTTCTTCACATTCCTCAGCTTTAAACTCTAGCAGAAAGTTTTGGTCGTCATCCACCTTCGGACTTTGGTCTTGTTCCAGAACCTGAATGTTGTATACACATCCATTTTACAGATCTGACTTATTTAAATGCAGATTATTGGTTGCTTGCCTCTCTGGCACAAGCACTCTGGCTGCAAAGGAACAGTCTATTCCCCCCCTCCCCCTTTTGGAGCCTCAGAAAACACACAGACTAGCTAGCTTTTATGAGAATTAATATTTTTTCTTCTTCTTCGCATTCACCAGCTGTAAACTCTGGTGGAAAGTTCTGGTTGTTCATCCACTTCTGGACTGCAGTTTTGTTCCAAAACATGAGTGTTGCGTGCATATCTGTTTTACAGATCTGACTCATTTGTGTGCAGACTGCTGGTTCCTTGCCTCTCAGGCAGATGCAATCCGACTTCGAAGGAAGCTCCCAATTAGTCGACTCTTACGACATGCTTTTGGGTAGGCAGTGGGTATATTCTTTTTTTCCCTATAATAGGGCCCTGGAACCCACACGGGGAAAATTAATATTTAATTACCTTTCCACTTGCTTTCTTGTTACTGCTGAGTGAGATGCTGTTTTCTGAGTTTTCATTTACAGGACTCCCTCCAACATTCTCATCTCTTTTGTCTGGCAATGAAGCTTGTATTCCATTTTCTGTCTGTGCTTTTACTGCTTTAGTGTCCTTGCTTTTGGCTTTTCGGTCACGTAATACTGCACCTCCTGCCATCTCAACATCTGATTTTATACTGTTGAGATTGTGACAATTTTCTATATACATAAAAAAATGCAAACCAAGAAATTAAATATTTAGTGACAATAAGCAGGATTAAATAAACAGGGTGACCAAATGTGGCATTTTCACCGGGACAGTCTCGTTTCCACCAGGACAGTCATTTTTTTTTTTTTAGGTGCGCCCATGTCTTCCTGTCAGTATTCCAAAAAAAACCCCACAGATTGTGCAATCTAATAAAAATGTAGGAATAAGCTTGAAAACAGAACATACTCTTATGTTTTTAAACCTCATGAGATTTCAGTTTTAGATATGCCTGAAATGTGTTGATGGACATTTTAATTATAGTATGTTTTTATTTATTAATTATTTTATCTTATGCAATTTATATGCCTATATTTTCTCCAGTTCTTAACATGTATTAGTTCCCTAATTAGTTAACAATAATAATACATTCTAGAATAATTTGTGCGTGGGGAGAGGGAGGCGGGTTAAACTGAATTGCTTGGGATGTCCTGTTCTCAGCTCAAAATACAGATGCTATGCTATGGTCATCCTAAATATAAATATTTATGATCTTCTTTCCTTTTATCCTGAAAATAATGGTTGTGCTATGTCCGTTTCAAGATTCCTTCTTTTCTTCTTAGCATTCACAGGCTGAAAATCCTGGCTCACTTTCCCACTTTGCACTTTATTCCTTCTTTTCTTCTTAGCATTCACAGGCTGAAAATCCTGGCTCACTTTCCCACTTTGCACTTTATTCCTTCTTTTCTTCTTAGCATTCACAGGCTGAAAATCCTGGCTCACTTTCCCACTTTGCACTTTGGTCTTGTCCCAGGACTGGCGTGCTGTGTGCACATTCACTTTAGAGATCTGGCTTATCTGTGTGCAGACAGCTGGTCCCTTGTAATACACTTGTATTCAAGGAAACGATGATTCTATCTACACTGGCTAGGCTCCTGGTAGGGAATCTGTTACTAGGTTAGTTCCCTGTGTGAGTTCTGGGGCTCCATTGTGTGGAGGTGGGGGGTGGAAGGCAACACGAATATACCCACAGCCTCCCTAACAAGCATGTCATAAGAGTCTACTAATTGGGAGCTTGCTTCTAAGTCAGAATGCATCTACCTGAGAGGCAAGGAACCAACAGTCTGCAGATAAATAAGCAAGATCTATAAAATGGATGTGTATGCAACACCTAGGTTCTGGATAGAATAAAACAACTTGACAGTAGTATATGTATTTCAGCAAGAAAAGGATTCATTTTGTGCTTCATTATGCTAATGTTTTTTTAACAGATCAGCTCCGATCTACTTCTAAATCAAGCCTGAGCCCGAAGAATCTCAGCTCAGCGCATAAACTCGTTGCACCGACAAGGGTCCTGAAATACTTTGGGTAGATTTTAAACTCAAAATTTGGCCAGGGCAGCACCGTTAGGCTACTCTTTTTGATTTCCAGCTGCCAAGGGATTTTTTACGTGCACAAGAACGGGTGTCCGATCTTACTACCCAGAGATGAGGGGAAATTACCAGAAGTCCATGCAAAAAAATTGCAGCCTTCACCTGGGCTTGAACCTGGGACCTTCAGCACTCGAGGTGGACGCCATACCTCGAGACCACTCAGCCACCTCTTACATCACGCTTGTTGGGGAGAAGGAAGGGGGGGGGGGGGGGGCAGTGGGTCTATATATCCTCCATAATCTGTATAGTGAGAGCTGAAAATGCAAATGATCTACAGCAATTATTGGACATTTAAGTGATGAGAGAGTGCCAAAAATGGTCTGTCCTTAAATATAAAGAAACAACTCTGTAGTAATGCACCTAAGTCGATGCCAATGCTTCGTAATGCCGGGATGCTGGGTTGGATCCCAGCTGCGGGCCTTACGCCTTGTGTTGGTTTTGACAGTGGTATCAAGAAATCTGACCGTCCAGAAAGCAATGGCAAACTACTGGACGTAAATTTGCCTAGAAAAACCACACAACAGCCAGGGACTGTTGGGGTTGGTTCTGCAACGTCCTGTAAAGGATACGCAACTAACCTACAGTAATGCACCTGACGATATACAGCAAAATATTTCTTCTTCTGCCTTTCTATCCCTCAATGGAGCATAGACCCTCAACCAACTCATGCCATATCGTTCTATCCTTTACCATTGCATGGAGCTCTCCCCATGTCCTTCCCATCTTTCTAACTTCATTCTCCAGCTCTCTTCTCCATGTGTTTTTTGGCCTTCCTTTATTCCTATGCCCCTGTGGGTTCCAATGCAAAGACATTCTAGTTAAGCTGTTCTCTTGTTTTCTCAGTGTGTGTCCTATCCAATGCCAGCGTCTTTTCCTCACCTCTTATTCCACTGGGGCCTGTTTAGTTCTCTCCCAAAGTTCTACATTAGTTATTCTATCATACCATTTAATTCCCTCTATTCTGCGCAGGCACCAGTTAATGAATGTAATTTATTAGTTATTGTCTTAGTTGTTCTCCATACAATAGTACTGATTTGACATTAGAATTAACAATTTTGAGTTTAGTATTTCTTTTAATTTTTTTTTTTACCTCCACAAATTCCCTAGTGCTATAAAAGCCCCTCTTGCCTTTTGTATTCTTATTTTAATATCTCTATCAGTTCCTCCATCTTTATCTACATTACTGCCCAAATAGGTGTATGACTCCACATCTTGGAGTGGGGTGCTATTAAGAGAAACCACATTACTATTTGCCTGATTTATTCTCATTACCTTTGTCTTTCCTTTATGGATTTTCAGACCAAGCTGCTGTGATCTTGCATCAAGTATATTTAATTTATCTTGCATCTGATTCCGTGAATGGGACAGTAGAGCAATATCATCAGCGAAGTCCAGATCATCAAGCTGTTTTGTAGGGGTCCACTGAATTCCATTCTTGGTGTTAGCAGTTTAAAAAAAAAAAGTAAAGTAAAGTTCCCTTTTCACGCCTTTCGGCGCATCGGGCATATGGGCAGAGCATCCCATATTTTTACAGACCATCAGCACTCTGTGGGTAATGTGGTCAGCATTACGCCGGCTGTCTTTACTTTCCCAGGACAGCCCATCCTGGTACCCATTTTAGGCTGGGTCGACCTGCGACGTCCGATACCACGACAAAAATCCAAGCAGCCTGCAGTGGGTTTCGATCGCGGTATGCTGGCTTACGAGTTGGACACGCAACGCCTTAGCCACGGACGCCGCTGTGTTAGCAGTTACTGTTTTCATAACCCAGTCTATAGCCAGTAAAAATAAGAGAGGCGACAAAAGACATCCCTGTCAGACACCTGTTTTTATTTCAAATGCATCTGTTAGCTTTCCCTCATGAAGAACTCGACATTTCATGTCTTTATATATTGCCTTTACTAAGTTGATAATTTTCTGTGGGATTCCATAGTGCCCCATCAATTTCCAAAGAGATTCCCTATCTATGCTGTCAAATGCCTTTTCATAGTCTATAAATCCAATGTAAAGTGGTGAGTTCAGTTCAATGCTTTGCTCTATTATAATACGTAATGTGGCTATCTGATCAGTACAGGATCTGTTTGACCGAAAACCTGCCTGCTCATCTCTTAGCTTTTTATCAATAGCATCTTTTAATCTTTCCAAAATAATTCTACTTAATATTTTTCCAGGAACTGACAGCAACATAATTCTTCTATAGTTTTCACACTCCTGTAGATCACCTTTTTTGGGCAGTTTCACAAGATATCCTTCTCTCCAGTCTGCTGGTATTTCTTCGGTCTCCCAGACTTTACTGAATAATCTATGTAGCAATTCTGTTGATGTGTTTATGTTGGCCCTGATGGCTTCAACTGGGATATCATCTGTGCCTGCCGCCTTTATTTTCCTTGAGAAAATGTATGGCTTTTCTAATTTCCTCTTTGGATGGTATCTCACAGTTGATATCCAGTTCCATTGCTAAAGGCTGGATAACTGGGGGAACCTCTGGGCCTGGTCTATTTAGAAACATTTCAAAATATTCCACCCATCTGTCCATTTGAGCTTTGGTGTTTGTAAGTACTTTTCCTTGACTATTTTTGTTTGATCCAGTTGGCTGACTATATTTACCTACTAATTTTCTTGTGTTACTGTAAAGTTCTCTGAGGTTTCCTTTTGCTGTTTCTGCTTCTTGTGCTAGATCATTTAGATATTTCACTTTATCTGCCCTTATATGCCTCCTTCCTTATTGGCTTCTGTGTATTTCTCCTGAGCTCTAGCTTTAGCAGCTCATTTTGCTAATGTTTAAGTCTGCCTTTTTCTTTTTCTTGTTCGTTCACCGGTTGTGAATTCCGGCGGAAGGTCCCGGTTAATCGTCCGCTTGGACTTTTGGCTTTTACCTGGACCTGAGTTTTGCGTGTACAACCGTTGTGCTATTCCCTGCCTCGCGGGCAGATGTACTCCAACTTCGAGGGAAAACATCAGGCCTATTTCTAGGATGACTGGCCATTTTTTTGTGTGGGTCGAGACGTTGCCTGATTTGTGTGGTGTCCTCTATGTCGCCTTCTCACTTTGGGGCAGCCCCTTGTGGAACGGTTAGTTCTCAAGGAAAGGCAGGGGCAGATCATGGGCATTCCCCGCCATCCAAGGAGGCTTCCATGTATGCAGAGCCGGCACATGGCGCTCTGGTTCTGGGCTGACCCAAGGAATCGTCACGTCCTGCACATGCCTGCTTAACCTCACAACCGTATAAGGCCTCCTGCTCGACAAGGGCTGCGCCCTCCGGAGATCAGCGGGGAGCAACCTGAGGGTTCTGGACTTTTGTGACCACACGAAAAGGTACATTCTTTTTCTTCGCACGTTAGATATCTTTGACAATCCGTTAGTACGACATAATTTAACATCCTGCGTCAGGCATATCGTTATCTGTTTGGTCCCAACACTCGGGCGAGTGAGGTCTTTGGGTGTGGACATTTGGACTTTTTCTCATTCAATACGATTTGTGATGGTCGGATTTTGAGCTTACTCGTGTGCCGTAGGATCTAGTTTTGTCGGACATTTAGGCTTAGCCAGCCAATGGGCTGTTGCTGTTGTGGTGTACCTCAGCGCGGTGACGACGACACTGAGGGTTAACAGAGGATGTACATGGGTAGAATCTTGCTGCGAGACGATACCCCCAGGAGATGTTACTCGTCTGTGCTGCGGGTAAATCTCTAGGTCAAGGGTTGTGTCTCAGCAGAACAATGTTCTCTTCACTCCGCAATCTTTTAACCAAGGGTTGTAATTTTAGTTGTACATTTGGCAAGCACTTTACTCATGTTCCTAATGAGTTTTGATAACCTTTTTTACCCATGCGTTTGGGGGCGGCTGATAAGAGCCACAAGGACACTACACCTCTGGGGGCCGCCAACTCCGAGGTCCTCTGACAGCTCTGTTAATGCTCATTTGAGACATTATCAGTGGCGCACGACAAGGACGTGCTGCAGGGGTCTTGCGTGAGGTTCTGTAAAACCAGAACAGTGAAGGACTGGCGCCAGAGTGATGTACGGATTATCTCCTTATACACATCATGTTGGACTTAACTTTCCCTCACGCCTGTGACCTAAATCTCCGCGCCACTCTGCCTTTTTACTTTTCATATCTTCAATCAGTTTAATGGTTTCTGGTGTTATCCACGCTTTATGTTTCCTTTCTTTCTTGCCAAGAACGTCTACGCAAGATTCATTCCAGATTCCTTTGATCTGATCCCAGCAGACTTCTGTGCTGACATCTTCAGCTAACTGCTGCAACACCTGGTACTTGTTAGAGACTGTAACTGAGAACTGTTCCTTAACTGAGAACTGTTCCTTAACTTCTTTGTCCCTAAGATAACCTACCTTATATTGGTTTCTATGATTATAAGATGTTATATATCTTTTTTAGTTTCAACTTGATTTTACTTACCACCAGGAAATGGTCAGTAAATACACCAGCACCTCTGAAAGCCCTAACATCATAGAGGGATGATTTAAACTTTTTGTTAATATATAGGTGGTCAATTTGATTAGTTGTCTTATGGTCTGGTGATTCCCATGTTGCCTTGTGTATTCTTTTATGGGGAAAAATACTTCCACCAATAACATACTGGTTTCCTGCACAAAAATTTGTGAACAATTCTCCATTCTCATTCATTACTCCTAGACCATGTCTCCCCATAATTTCTTCATAACCTGTGTTATCTGATCCTATCTTAGCATTCAGGTCACCCATCAAAATTTATAAATTGCCCTTTCATTATTTATAATATTTTGAAGCTGCATGTAAAATTCTTCCTTAACTGATGCATCTTATTCATTTGTTGGTGCGTAACACTGTATTACCGACATGTTCACCTTCTGTTTCACTGTTCTAAAAGATGCTCTTATTATTCTGGGACACAGCTTCCCATTCTATTAGTGCCCTGTCTGCTTCTTTCGATAGCATCAGGGCCACTCCTTCTCTGTGGGGCGAATTTTCCTGTGTGTCCTGAGAACAAAATAGTTTCTCCTGAATTTAGAATACTTTTCCCTGCCCCAGTCCATCTAGTTTCACATAACCCTAAAATACTAATTCTATAATGTTTCATTTCCTTTGCTACTTCCATTGTTCTCCCTATATCATAGAGAGTTCTAACATTCCAGGTGCCAATTCTGGAGGTTTTCCTAGCTGAGAGGAGGTGCGTCAACGATCCGGACTCCTTACGGCTTTCTCCACACCGTGTCATACTTCTTCTATTTGAAGAGCCTCCCCTCATCTTGGTTGGCTGGAGTTTATTTGCTTCTCTTTTTGACTTATCCATGGTTGGTTGGTTTTTGTGGCTATGGTTTTTACAGGATGAGGTAGACAACCTCAAGCCCAACCCTACCCTTAGTCGCCTCTTACGACATGCCTGGTAGGGTGCAGTGTCACTATTCTTTGCTTCCCGTGAGGGCCCCGGTGACACACGGGCGACAGCAAAATATACCATGCAATAAATTAATTAAATTGTGTGTTTGTGTCCTCAGTGTTTAAACTACGGAATACTTTTGGGAGCCGCCGTAGTGTAGCATGTGGAACCGAAGATCATGAGTTGAGGTCCTGAAGAGGCCTCCCTTTTTCATAAATAACTTTGGCTCTCAGGTCGACCCAGCATTAAATAAATGGGTACTGTACCAGGTATAGTCCTGGGAAGTAAAGAAAGCCGACATGACGTGACGTTGACACATCACTGCTGTGACTGACTATCTTTATATCATATAAAATATACGTCTAGACTTATGCCCAATACGCCTGAATGCGTGGAAAAAGGGTCCTTTACTTCACTATATAGATTACTATTTCTAATCTTCAAATTATTATGTTCAACTAAAACGGCCATTGTAAATGCTACGTACTGTTGTCTACTGACACTCACTCACTGCTTGCAATGTGCATGATGATGCATCATCATAAACTGGCTCTGCGTTATTATATTGTAGACCTCCAGCAGTTTAAAAAAATGTGATGGTATGAGAATCAAAGTTTTGGCTGGTAGGGAAAAGAAGACGTGAGAAAACTCAGTGCATTATTTAGTATTTTAATTTAATATAATAATTTAAAGTTTAACAAAACGAAAATCGACGAACAAACGTGCTTACATGCGAGACGTGTTGCCAACAAACAAGTGGCTAAATCTACATGCTAAAGTGCTAGATGTGGCTAAATAACCACCATCATCATCATCGTCAGGTCCTCTGCTCCACATATGGATTTCGGGGCCCTCATTTTGAGGAAAATATAGGCCCGTTACACCCCCCCCCCACCCTCAAGCATGTTTTAGGAATCGACTAATTAGGGGTTTCCTTCGAAGTCGGAATGCATATGTCAGAGAGGCAAGCAGCCAACAGTCAGCGTACATAAAAGTCAGTTCTGTAAAATGGATGTGCATACAAAACTCAAGTGGAAAAAGACTATCAAGTCCAGGAGTGGACGAACAAGCAGAACTTTCCGGGTGAAAGAGAAGAAGAAAACGACGAAGAAGAGGTCCCTTCCCAGAAGGTCTCACTCCTCACAGCTCTGTGCAGTCGAGCCACGGCACCTTTCGGTGCTCCAGGGTTTGGTTTATCCTGCCTCACAAAACTGCAGCACATTTTCAGTTTTGTAATCAACCTCAAAGTCACATTTATCGACAAAGGAAGAGGCGTTTGACCTTGTTGGGCTGAGTCAACAATCTTCTCGGAACATTCTCATACGAGTTCCGTCCTCATCTTCAGCAGCCAGCAAAGAATTCCAATTTTGATGGTCCCATTTACACTTGATTATATGTCCGTCTTGTCTTTCCTCAGAATGTAGAGTATCCCCTGGTCACTCTAAGCTACAACTATAACTCCACGCCATAGTGATCTATTCGCATTGTTTACTTACTCCCAGAAGGTCTTGACCACATCTAGCTTGTAATTCATCAAGTCGCTACCCATTGGTGCAGCACCAGCCAATTTGTCTGCCTGTTATTTTTCAGAACACCTGTATCACCAACATAGTGGGCAAAGAAAAGAGAGAGAAAGGAGGGAGGGGGGGGGGATATCTAAGGGACGCTAACAGCACTTTTGGCAGAATGTTTGTTTAGGGATATGCTGTGGAATATCCTAACATGTTATAAATTTGTTTTCTTCTTCTTCTTCGCGTTCACCGACTGTAAACTCCGGCGGAAAGTTCTGGTTGTTCGTTCACTTCTGGACTGCAGTCCTGTTCCAGAACCGGAGTGTTACATGTGCATCAGTTTGACAGATCTGACTAATTTGTATGCAGACTGTTGATTCCTTGCCTCTCAGGCAGATGCACTCAAATTCGCCCTGCTTACCAGGACTCTCCTGGTTACATCGCGCTAGTGTGGTCGTTACGGGTGTCATAATTATAACTGGCTTGTAGGTTGAATTGAGTTGAGTTGGGCTGAGTCAAGAATTGACATCACAGTACTTGGGGCATCCCTATGCGTGTTCCGTCCTCGTCTTCAGCAGCCAGCACAGAGTTCTAATACTAATGGTACCGGTCGTAATCTGGTTGTATGTCCGACTTGCCTTTCCCCTGAGTGTAGTGAGACAGCCAGACCCCCTGGTTACACCCAGGTGCCTCATTTTCTCCAGGCTTGCTTGTAGGTTTAATGGGGTATCTAAGCTTGCCATCATCACTGATTTTCTCTAGTCTTACGGTATCAAATTGTCAGGTCCTGTTGGTCTACAATCCAGTCTGAGATTTTCTGATCTCAGGTTGTCAAATGTTCCTTGTAGCAGCTTGGAGTTGATAAAAGGCACGCACGCACTTTGCGATGAAAAAGTTAGTTTGGAATTGTTTAACTGCAAAATACAATTTATTAAAAGCAGACCCAGAAGAGCCTTCAGAACTACGTCAATCAAGTCAATACCAAATGTGGGAAACACTGTATAAAATGAAAATAAGCATTGAACCGACCGAAACAATTATGATAGGTAGGAACACAGCGATAATAAAATAAAACAGGAATGACATGAAGCGAATGTAAGTATATAGGGCTAATTTTCCCGCCATTAGGAAGAAATGGGGGTTGGGGTGGGGGGGGGGGGGGGGGGTCAACATATGATGTTCTAACGCAAATCAGGCACTGTGACAACTTGCACAACTTTTGACACGCAGAAAGATACCTTTGTCGACCAAAACTAATCTGATTTTTTTAAAGCCAGTTTTATATTACTAGTGTTGAATATGGACCTTTACTACAAACAACAAATGAGTCGAAATAGTAACAACAAAGATTAGATGTCTTAAAAGAGCTGCTAGATTAAAAAAAAAAAAAACATTAAAATTAAAAATGATGAAATTATAAGAATACGAGGTCTGAAACCCGTCACGCAATTCATTAGAGAGCAACATTTGAAATGGGTTGGTCATCTAACGAGAATAGTAGACAACCATTACTCCCTGGGGACCATTGAGTTTGTGCCACTGGTTTTGGGAAAAACTTCTTCAATGACCGTAAAGTCCAATGGGGGAGTGTCCGTCTCTACCACATCATCCACAAAGAAACCTTGAAACAGTATCGTTCTAAGACTGGTTTTTCTCTCAGACATCTCTCTATAGTTTGCTGCAGTTGGCCTCTTTCAGACTGCGAAGTTCGTCTTTCACTGTCTACCTTCAAAGGAGTTTGCAGCTGATCTTTCCCAAGTGTCTGTGGCGATGTTGATATCTTTCAGTTCACGTTTGCACATGTCCTTGTAGCGTAGCTTTGGCCTTCCTGCGGGACTTATCCCTGTCACCAGAATACAACCGTACTAACTGCCACAGACAGCCAAGCTGAAGAAACAAAACGGATACAGAGCAATGGGAAGACCATGTAGTAAGTATAACAACGGCACCAAGAACAGACTTAAAGATATTAAGCCCAACCTAAACAACACATTAAAAAAGTGAACACAGACGATCATTACCTTCCCCAGGACACTTCGATGAGGTAACCGAGGGAAGCGAGAGGAAGAATGGATTTATCTTACGTAATAATCTTTGTGATGTGTCTGTGTGAAATGTGTACTATGAGGAGTTAGCGTGGCGCTGCACAACAGAAGGCTTCAGCTCATCAGAAAAAGTTCACGTTAAGTGACTATTTGGGCCCTCTCACTTGTTAACGTCCTCATGTTGTATGACATTGTACTCTGGTCCAGTGATTCCCAAAATGCGCCCCGGGGAGCCGCGACCTCTTCACAGGGGCGCCTTGAAATATTGTAAAAGCTTCATAATTAATTTAACTAAGACACGAATAGCCATACTTTTACTTAGGTTAGGGCGCATGGAAACATTTTAATTGAAAAAAAAAAGACGTAGCAACCAAGAAAAGGTTGGGAAACACTGCTCTGGACCATACAACATGGCACACGATGTTGATGATTTGATATCTAGGCCTAATAATACCTGGTAGTGAATGGCCCTTATTTGTGTAACTGGTAAACATATTTTCTATATAATCATAGTTGATTATTGACGCTGCCCTAGAATAAGTCCCCGGTGATCTTCTGATATATATATATATATATATATATATATATATATATATATATATATATATATATATATATATATATATATATATATATAAATGAGTTAGTAAAGATTATTTCGTCTAGTTCAGCATTTTGGAGTCACCTGCCCTCACAACACCTACAGTTGAGTTCTGAAAGTATGAAGCTGTGAATGGCTATTTTGTTGGAAAGAAATAAGAAATAGTAATTTAGAACAACGATATCCTGTTTGACTTAGGGATATAACTGGCATATACTGTACACTGAAGGAAATACAGTATATACACATAACATTCATTCACACAGTGAAAGAGTTGAGCTGATCGAATTTGCCACACACATTTTTGTGTGCAAAGGTTTCTTGGGTCCAATTGGAAGAAAGGTCACTTGACAGTGACTTGACTTCACCTGTCACAGCACACACACAGACAGACAGGGAGATGGGGCAGATAGAGGGCAACACATCTCTCCCAGCTTGTTACAACACCACGTATAGATCCAGTCCGTGATTGTTTACATTTGCCGTGGTCCTTATTTTGCAGTATTTGAGTATTGACGATTCTTGGCCCTTCGACACGTTATGGCACTACTTTTTGTTTTTCTATTCCCATTAGTTAGAATTTAAGTTAATTCAACAGACACTGACACATTTCAGAGGCAAACATTCGCTGAAAGGGCTCTATCTAATTCGTTGCGTTTGGTGGTTTCCGGAAAGATTGCTGCTTACGGGACCATGATAAAGGTGTGTTGTTACTCTATATGACTACAGTCACTTTGTGGCGTTTCGTTAATATTAGAATGATATGTTGCAGTACTGTTTACTAGTCGTCACACAAGTAAGTACCCTTTGTGTTGACATTCTGTGCTGACGGGTATTGGCAAAACTTAACTCCCAGTTCCGCAAAGTAGGACAACCGTAGTATAATTATAATAGTAGTAGACGGTGTACAACTGTCTGTAGAATCTCAAAATTTACTAGTCATAATAAACATGTAAAGTCAGTCAGTAAGTTAATAATTAATAACGTAGCTATGACTCTGTACTACTACTATAACATTCTGGGCAGCCTGTCCTCCTATGGTAGCATATCCAAACTTAACTGAATCATTTTCCTCTGATAGGTATATATTATTATTCAGTCCTCAGATGGCTAATATTAAATATTATTATAATACATAATAATTATTGCAATCCGATATCATATACTTACAAATGTTCTTAAATAAAAGAATAAAATGGCGGTGTCGCTAAAGTGGACTGCACCATCTCTTTAAGAGAAATAAGTTCCCCAAGTTCTGGTGTACCTGATGTCCATTGTATTTTTATTGTAGTTTATATATCGTACAGTTATTTCTTCTGAAACAAGATTAAAGTCCAGAAACGGTTGATCAAGCAGATCGTCATCAGAGTTTACAGCCAGTGAACATGAATAAGAAGAGGAAGAGTATCAGTGTTTTTATCTGGCAGAGAATGCGACTGCCACATTGGACTTTAGAGTTGTAGCAGACACCGTTTCCAAAACCACATCACAACTCCATGGTCCCTATGGCATGTAGGTTGAGGGATTTTGCTCATATGGAGATGAAAGACAAGAAGATAAAGAAGAAGAAGAAGATGTAGATAAGCTAGACTTAAACCAGATTCATATTGGCCTTCATGCACATTAACTGTTGGCGACTGTGGCTAAGGCATTGCGAACACACTTCGTAATGCCAGGGTGCCGGGTTTGATACCAGCTGCGGGCCCTGTGCCTTGTGTTGGTTTCAACAGTGGTATCGAGAAGCTGACCGTCCATAAAGCAATGGCAAACTATTAGATGTAAATTTGCCAAGAAAAAAACCGCAACAGCATAAAAGTGCTGGGGTTGGTTCTGCAACGTCCTGTAAAGGATACCCAGCTAACTAACACATTAACTTCTTAGCGAAAGCGAATGGATGGTACTTAGTGCAAAAAAGCCTGGTATATGACACCATAACATCTAGTTTGAGAATGGAGGTGGAGGCAGTCCCTGCTGCCTTCCGCTGGCTTGAGAATCAGCTTACACACATCATATTTTTAATTGACTGACAGAGCATACAGAGAAAGGTGGAGACAGGCATGCTTCATCCAGAGTGGCAAGCATGGCTTCAGAGGTCTGGGTAGTTAGCATCCTTCAATATTTCCTCTAGGTGTATGCCAGTGTATTAGGAAATGAACAGGTGGATAGACTGGATGGTTCTGCACAACATGGCAGTGAATTGATGAATAACAAGCTAGAGGTCAGGGCCCTTTGGGGGCGAGTGAATAGTGTGGAGGCACAGGTGGATCATCATGGTCTTAGGAGAGCGACAAGAAATGACCAGGAGATCTGATCGACACTCAGCACTCGGGGAAAAGATTAGACCTATATACAATCCGACTGATATTGGTATAATCAGAATTGGAACTGTGCACTTGCTGCTGAAGATGGGGATGGAGCGCTTATGAGGATGTCTGGAGAGCTGTGATGTTGATTCTTAATTTAACATTTAACTTGACTTTACCTAATATCACAGTGTAATTTAATGGGCTCTGTTTTTATGAAATCCACAGAAATCTTAAACAAAAAGTCAACAGAGCCCGAGTACATGCACTGCAAATCATTTTGGACCAGTCAGCCTTGACAAGCCTTTAGCGTTCTTATTCTATGTGTCAGAATAAAAACATAAAACAGATTACATGGAAACTTCACCAAAATGAGAGGAATAAGACTAAGGCAGTACAACTGTCTGGTCTTCCAAGTTGTATTAGGATTTATTTTGTGGACAAACTGTGCAGGTAAACTTGTAACATTCTGTTATGACTTCTTTGTGACAATAAATTAAAAAATCTGGATTTTGGTAAATTAAAATACTGTAAATTGTGGCTTAAAAGTCAAGTTTTTCCCTAACCACTTGGCTCCAGTGTTTGATCAAATCACCTAATTAGTACAAGTAAATTTATTAAAAAGTGGCTGGTTGTTTCATTGAAATGTGTACAGTTTTTTGTTTGTTTATTCTATAAGCCTTCATTGGTGATTCTGTTATATTCAGAGTCCTTCTATCTGTATATCATGTTTACAAGCAGTTGCATGGATGACATGTTCTCACACGTTTGTTTGATATCAACTTCATAAACTTTATTTTGTTTCTTCATTCCACTCTTAGTCGATGGGTCATGTTCCAAAACCCCAAAGAAACTGTGGGCATATCCGAACCCAACAACTGAAAATTTTGTTGACTCTTACAAAAAATTCATGTCATCAGACAGGTATGTGGGGGTTTTTTATGTTTTAAAATATCTTGTATTACTTTTTTATTTTTATTGAATTGTAGGATTAGTTAGCACTTAAGTTTTGATGTTTTGAAGAATCATTTTAAAAGGCAGGGTCGGAATCATTTATGAAAAATGAGATGTCTGGGGAAAAAAGTAGGAGTGATCAGAAGAGATAAAATCAGGAATACAGTCATTAGACCCCTCCAAAAAAAAAGTTGACACAGAACAAATACTAAATTATATACAGAAACGGCCCCACACATACAAAGATTTACCAAGTTAGAAGGAACACTTTGCTACGCCATATTTTGCAAGGCATACATCATTAGAAGAGAGGTATTTAGAGCACAAAGTAGACAAAGAACAAGACAGATAGATAACAACAGAGAAACTCTGCAACAGTATAGTGTGTTCATGGCTGAGGCAAAAGAACAAGAAGCACAATCTTCCTTGGTACATAAAGGAGTAAAACAGAAAGCAAAGATGAAAAAGATTATAGCTGCAAAGTACTAACACTTGCAGATGTGCCCACATGTTAGTGATGCCCGTAAAGGAATCAACAAAAAATCAGATTGTTTCCAATTGCTCACTACATAAAATGAATCGATGACCTTCTGTACACAAGGTAAAAAGCCTAACCCCTTAGCCATGAAAACCTCCACTGTTGTAGTTACTACTCTAAAGAAAACTGGGTCGGTATTGTACATTTCCTGTCGTAGGTTTTCAGACTTTGTTTGAATATTCCCAAGGATAGATTATACAATATGATTATTACAATTGTTTAAAAAGTACACTTAACATATAAAAACTTAACAATCTGTACTCCTACAATCTGTTAAATTATTACATAATTCTGTGCAGAATTAAAAAAGCAAAGGTGATCGATAAGCATCAATATTCAATATTGAAAAAAACCTGCATAACCTAATTATAACCCCTAGGAGTTAAATAGATATTGATTTATGAAGTACCACCACCACTTTAATAAATAGATAAATGTGATCCTGTGTCGGTTCGGGGGGGGGGGGGAGGGGGGGGGGAATACCCACTGCCTCTTAACATTTGTAGCCATCTTTCTCTCTTTCCAGACAGTAGTGATTGATATATTCTGCTATAGGAAGGCATAGGGATCAGAGCATATGATGATTATGAGCGTAACTAGCCAGACTTACTCGCTTCCATAGTAGAACATGAATTCAGGATCATTGTTTATCATCACATGTATTTAATGTTCCATAGTTAGAACATGAATTCAGGACCATTGTTTATCATCACATGTATTTAATGTTCCATAGTTAGAACATGAATTCAGGATCATTGTTTATCATCACATGTATTTAATGTTCCATAGTTAGAACATGAATTCAGGACCATTGTTTATCATCACATGTATTTAATGTTCCATAGTTAGATCATGAATTCAGGACCATTATTTATCATCACATGTATTTAATGTTCCATAGTTAGAACATGAATACAGGACCATTGTTTATCATCACATGTATTTAATGTTCCATAGTAGAACATGAATTCAGGACCATTGTTTATCATCACATGTATTTATTTTTCCATAGCTACAACATGAATTCAGGATCATTGTTTATCATCACATGTATTTAATGTTCCATAGTTAGAACATGAATTCAGGACCAATATTTATCATCACATATATTTAATGTTCCATAGTTAGAACATGAATTCAGGACCATTGTTTGCCATCACATGTAATTAATGGGCTTCTTCATAGACGCTGAGGTATTATTAACTTGTCTTGTTACCTGCCTTCCTTATCGACATCCTTGTATAGCGGCCTGAGTTATTTGTGCTCTGTCCTCCAATGCAGCAGCCATTTCAGTGTCTTCCTGCTCCCTGTATCCAGTGAGAGTTGATTGGCATATCTTCTTTCTTTCTTTGCCCCGCAACTGGTTTCTACATGCTTGTCATCATTGAATACCCATTTTTAACAGGCAGTGCATCTCTCAGACTCCTTTATCTCAGTGTCTCTGGAACGCAGTGAATTCAGTTTGTCTGCAGTGTCCATACTTCTTCATTCACCAACAGCTGCAGACACGGCCAGTCTGTCACCTCTTTCATTTACATTTACCCCAGTGTGGACAACCAAGATAGTTCTGAACGTATCTGCAATCTTTTTTCCTTATTCTTATTCCCTTCCTGATTTTTACCCTCCATACCACTTGGTCCATGGCATTGTGTTCCAAGAATCTACCTCAGTACCTGTATCCTTGATGTCCCGCTTGCACACATCTTTGTATTGCAGTAGAGGATGACCTCAGCATCTTCTATCCATCTGTAATTAACTATAAAGAAGGCCATCTTCCAGCATCCAAGTGTGACCCAGGCACCTGAGCCCTTGGAGACTGAGCATTGAGAAAACCGTTGTGCTACCTGCTCTTTAAATTACTTCCTTGTTTGTGATCTTGTCTTGCAACTTAATGCCAAGTATTCTTGAGGCAAACATATGAAAGCTGTTTAGTCATTTCTCTTTGTGGGAATAAGTTGACCAGGAGAGTGCTGAGAATACATGCTTGATAAGTGCAAGTTTTTGTTTTAATCGTATACCTTCTGCTTTACTAACTCTTTCTGATAGTCTTCCTATTTTTGTTCCTGCCTTACCTATTCTGATGTAGATTTCTCGGTCCTGTGATAATTTGTCATTCACTGTGAATCCTAGCTATGAATTAAAATGGTCAACTGTCTTCAGCTCTTCCCCATCATTGTAGACTGCAGGTCTATCATTGGCACACTGCACTATCACTTTTGTCTTTCTTTTGGTAATTCTTAGTCTAATTCAACAAATGCATGCCCTTAACAAGCATGGCGTAAAAGCAACTAATTACAAGTTTGCTAAATATAACTGAATTGTGCTTTTTTTGGGTTACAATATTTACTCACCATCACGTTGGATGGAGAATAAAGTGTTTTATAACAATTTTTTATGACATAATGACACTTGTGGGGTACTGACACTTACGGAGTAATGACACTTGCAGGGGAAACATAGCTAGTAACAGTTGATTACCTTAACCTTCTAAGAGAGGCCTAAAGTATTTTATGACACTGAATCGACCCAAAAGCCACATCAGGGAGAAACAGTTTGTATTTCTAAAGAAGAATAGGCACCTGTTTATTGACTAATTATAATTGTATGGAACAAATGGTTTTGGTTATAGAGAAACATAAATTTTTTTTTTAAAGAGACAATTTTGATATTATGGCCACATTAAAAACAAAACTCTTTTAAAAACAATACTAAAAAGAGAAATTGAAGACAAGAGATAAAGATTAGACAATGATACAAGTAGGAGGACAACAACAAGAGATGGATGAACAGCAGTATGAGAGGGTGAATGTACAGCCAAGAAAAAAGACAGAGGAGTTGAAGGTACAAGGCAGGTATCTTTTTCCACAGATCTTTCCAATTCCGGTTTCCTTCTTCTTATAACATAACCAAAAATGATGATGTCTCTTTCTGATTTTTGTGATTAAGTTGTCATCGAGCACTCGCTTGCTTCTGGGTTACTCTTTTTGGCTGTCCAAGGAATTCTGAGGATTCTTATTTAAAGGCCACATATCCGAGGCATCAATAAATTGTTTGGCTTGTTCATCAGTTGTCCAGGATTCACAGCCATATCTTACAACTGGCTCTATATAGCATGCAGGAATTATTGTTCTATCGTCCAGTGTTGGGTATAGAATGGTGAGTTCTCAGTCTGAGTGTTAGCTTGAAGTCTCTTGTAATAAGTCGAAATATTCTTCAATATCTGACCCAAATGAAAATCAAATAGAAACATTTAAGTATTTGGGTGCAAACTTTAACTGCTCCAACATGCTGAGAGAAGAAATACAATCCGCAAATAGAGTATACTATGCCCTTCAACATCTGCTAAAGTCAAAGTGTCTGTCTCGCAACACCAAGATCAAAATATATAGAATGTTGATAAGACCATCTGTTTTATATGGCTCAGAAACTTGGAGCACAACTAAACAACTAAAAGAGATGAAGCCTTATTACATGTTTTCGAAAACAGTCTTACGACAAATCTTTGGACCCATCAAAGATGCAAACAGTGGGGAATGGAGAGTGAGAAGCAACAATGAAATTCATAATCTGTTTAAGTCACCATTGATCACTGGCATCATGAGAGCTAATAGATTGAAATGGTTTGGGCAAATTAAAAGAATGTCAGATGACAGAGAAGTAAAAACTGTATACACAAGGGAGATGAATGGTCATAGACCACGAGGCAGACCAAGAAGACGATGGAGAGATAATGTCCAGTCAGACTTTCAAACACTTAATGTCACCAACTGGAAAGAGAAGGCCAACCAGAGAGATGAATTTAGGTGGGTGATATCTGCAGCAGTGAACTTTATGCTGAAGAAGAAGATCTGACCCATAACTTCCACAATGTTATTGGAACTGTTTAACAAGGAAAGGCAGTGAGGAAGCAACTGACTAATCCACCACATATGGCGTGGCCACGTAAGTATGTATGAAGACTTAATACACCACACCAACCTCAGTGGCGGTATTTGATGCCGATTGTGATAACGTAACATAAGAATGTGTTGTTTTTAATGCTGAATTTTGGTTTCAGAGGCGAGCGCTGTACATGGGTGATCACAACCTCCGACGAGGACAGCTACATCAAGCTGACATTTCCCAACTTTCAGCTGAAAAACTCCACAAAATCTAATAAGGGAGACTGTCTGGAAATACATAATGGTAAATACATGTGGACAAGATTTCATAAAATTTAGTGACCTCATTGCATAAGTCTTGTAAAATTTAAGCATCATCATACTGTTATGTTGTTTATATGTCACAGAGGACTTGCAGTCTGTTTCCCCCTATTCTATCTTGTCGAATCTTTTTGATATTATGAATGGAATCTAGTCCAGCACCTAGCACCTTTGGCCTTTCTCATTACCTTCTGTCTTAGGTTTTTTCTTGTGCGTCCTTGTTTCTCCTTTTCCTCCAAAGGGCTTTCTAGACATATTTGTGTTCTTTTTTATTACTTATTTTCCCAAATGGATTCCAGGATCCCAGTTTAAGGAAAAACAAGAACAGATCCACTGACCCAGTAACAAGTATGTCATAAATGACAACTAATTAGGGGTGGTTTCTTCAAGTCAGAGGGCATCTGCCTCAAAGGTAAGGAGCCACAAATTTGCATACAAATAAGCCAGATCTTTAACACGGATGTGCACACAAAACTCAAATCCTGGAACAAGACTGTAAAGTCCAGAAGTGGATGAATAATGAGAACTTTCTGCTTGATTTTTACAGCCAATGAACATTAAGAAGAAGTTACTTCATTATATCAGTTCAACTACAGTAACCAGTATTTACATAATTCTGGAATTATATGTTTAACTAACATTTTACAAATAAAAGGTGACAGAATACATTCATTTCAGTCTGGGAAATAAGTAACACACAACTCAACAGTGATCTTTTCCAGTCGCAGGGTTATTACCAACTGACGTTTATAACAGATTTTGGAAGTTCTTGTTCTTATTTTTTTTTTTTTGGACTAAATTTTTATAGTTTTAAAAAAACATGTTATTAAAAAAAATGCCCATTTACCCACATGGACCCCAAAGGGTCAATTTAAAGGACCCTTTTTGATGCCTTCAGGCATATTGGGCAAAAAAGGCTAGATCTGTATTTTATAGACCAGTCGGTATTCAGTGGGTGATGTGATCAGCATTATGCCAACTATCTTTACCTCCCACGACTTTACCTGTACCCATTTGAGGCTGGGTCTGACCTGGAAGCCAAGATCATTAAAAAAAAGTCAGACTCTGCTTAGATTTGAACCCATGACCATCAGCTCTGCAGGCAATGTCTAGCCACTACATCACGGTGCCCCCCCCCCCCTGCCCCCCAATCAGCTTGAGCATTGCTTTAAACTCAAACACATCTTCACGTCTGTTTGTTCTGCAGGCGATGGTGACGACAAGCTAGATGTATTATGTGATCAGGCGCCAAAAGATATGTATGTAAGCTCCGATAGAGAAATCCAGGTCATTTACAGACGAGGAGAAGTAGAAGGTGAAAGACGATTTAGCATGACATATTCATCACATTCAGGTTGGTAGTAGAAAATAGTGTTTATCATATATTCCAATAAAATTAAATCCTTTAGAAACATTTTATTTACTCATCTATACCGTAAAGAAAACTGAATAAATTTAATCTTTGGTTTAACTTCTTCTAGGTTGTTTTTAATACTTCTGGGTTACATATGGAGTTTCTGGACTGTATTTTTAGTTTCTGGATTGCATTTGGTGTTTCTTAGTTGTATTTAGGATTCATGGCTTTTTTTGGGCTTTATTTGCTGTTTCTGGGTTGTGTTTTTGGGTTGCAGTTTGACTTTCTTGGTTGTATGATCCAGCATGAATGTATCAAGATACAAATGAGGCAACAAATAAAAGGACCATTTTCCATGCCTTCACTCATATTGGGTATATAGGGCTAGACCTATATTTTATAGACCAAACAGCACTTGGTTTGTTATATGGTCAGCATCACGCCAACCACCTTCACTTCCCAGGACTGTACCTGGTACCCACTCAAGGCTGGGTTGACCTGGGAGCCAAGGTCATTTATAAAACTGTCCGGCCCCATGAGGACCTGAACCTACGACCTTCTGTCCTGCAGGCAAGTGTCTAGTCGCCAGAAGGCAACAAATACTTGTAGTAAAACATTTTTGAGAACATAAAACCAGAAAATGACTTTTCTTTTACCTAAATCCTCTACCAAATATGGATCATCAAATTCATTTGCCTTCATCCTTAGAGTCAGACATTCATAATTGTTTCTTGCATCAGTTCTCTGACTTTGGTAGTGAGTTCATCCTTATAAACAGAAATTAAATCTTGAATACCACTTAAGTATCTGTGATGAGATTAACGTTGATCCCCACACGTTTGTCTCAACTGTCTTAGCACCTTTTCTTATGTTCAAACATAATTTGACATTTTCAGATTTAAAAAAAAATATATTACGTTTACTGGATATTACTCATGTGCACCAGTCAAACATGCTTTGTAAATTTGTACGTCTTAAGTTCAATCATGCAAACTAAATCAACTAAGACAAGTCACCAACAATGTGCTGTGTATTTGGATCCCATTGATGCAGGATACCAATGCTTTTGCTACCATTATTGCTTCAGTGAGGCATCAGCTGTGAAATTCTGGAACTAAAAGAGTTAATGCTTGCTATCTGTTCCATGCTGCTTATGTAGCCATGCACCTCTGAATAGATAAACAAATTGGTGGGGTTTTTGTCATCTGCTGACTAGGTAGTGTGGAATTTTAGCCAGATCATAGTTGAATGTTGCTTGTTTGGCTGATGTGCATTGCTTCATGGATGACATTTTTGTCTTGGCCATAATAAAATTAGAACAGCCAGCAGTTGGTTTTTTCTTTATTATAATTTAACCTAACTGAACTAGTCATCACTTTAGCTTTGGTTTAGTCAAAGGATGTCATAGGCACAATGGCTATTACAGTCTGCTCTATGGAAACTGCTCTTACATACAGTACTTGCAGACTATCATGAGTACTACAGTATATTAAAGGTCTTGGCTCAGTGCTTTAGTCCCTGCCTTACAATTTATCTGCTGATGTTCAGGAAAATGAGAAGGCTGGAAGACTGGCTGCTGCCACTCCTTGGGGCGGTGATCTGTCTTATGATAAGTAAGACATGGTGAAAGCTTTGTTGGATCAGATGCCTAGTGTAGCGGGAGCGACAACATTCCTACCTAGTGAGATACTAATTCAGTAGGGAGTGAGCAAAGGATATGAATAAAGCTCAGTGTGCAAGGAAAACAATAGATTGACTTTCAGTCATGTAGCATGAGATTGTGAATTCTTAGTAGGTTTTTAAAGAAAGGGATGAGGCATGAGTGGAAATGTGATGAGTGCAGTTATATTCATTCATTAATTTATTCGTTCACTCTGTTAAATGCTCCTAAAAGACCAAATCAGATAACACACGAAGTGAAAATACCATGCAATTGTAGACTGCTTAAACTACAACTTGGATGGTCTTGCTTTACTATACAGGAAGAGAGCTGTAAATGTATGTCAGAAATATAATTCTTTAGAGCACTATTTGCTGGAGTGTAGGAAATATGAAAATCAAAAGAAATTGACTACATGAATCTCTGTAAATTACCTATGACGATGGAAAACTTGCTGTACATAAACAACCCCAGAGAGCGTAAGGTCAAGCAGTGTATTACTAGGACTAAAATCCATATATAGAAGTGTAAATAATTCTCATGACGTCTTTGTAGAAGTTTCCCCTAAAGATAAAATCTATAAGAATAATCAATGAGTACACACAAAGGAAACAACATATCCACCATGTTAATGACACAACATTAGTAAGATTGTCTAACTATTCATAATACAATTTCCATCCTAATCTCAACCCAAAACAAAGCAAAATGTAAAATAATAAAAATTATGTTTTGGTCATATAAGTAATTACATGATTTATAAATTTAAAATAACATATACTCTGAGAACTCAATAAACACTATATATCCTTATAACCTTGTTGGTTGAACAGAATATTTTTGAAAAATTACTACTACTACTACTTAACTCTGTTTATTCGGTTGAGTCATTGATCACTTGCATAATCAACTGAAAACATTTATATCCAGCATTTTCACTATATATACTATATGTATATTTCATTCTGTTTCAGTTATGTCTAAAGAAAAGCTCATTCAAATTGCGGGGATAGTTGGAGCTGTATTAGCCGGCATAGGGCTGATATATTTTGTTCTGAGAGTCACCAAGTGCTTCAGATGCTTGAGAAAAAAGACCAGCACAGACGACCATGAGGATACTGAAAGAGAGAGGGATAGACTCATGCGGAATAGGCCGCCAACTGGAGAGAGTGCAGAAAACAGCGGTCTACCCCAGACTCAGTCGTCTGGTAACAGTTCTAGTTCACCCCAAAACAATCAGAATGGTGTGACAACACCTGATACTAATATCGTTATAGATGATCACGCACACGACAGTGACATTGATTCATTACATGATATGAATGAATTACCACCTTCATATGAATCTTTATATCTAAATGAACAAGGAGAGCCAGTGACGCCACCTAAATATTCGCCGCCAGAACACATAAGTACTCACCCACCAAGAAGAGTGAATACAGTTAACTGACATGTTAAAACCAAAATTTATGATTGAGCCAGGTCAGTTTATGAAATCTGTCTGTTGTTTATTGATATGTTGGGTGGAGTTTAAGGACTTAATTTTTTAAGTCAGCATATTTGATCAAAGAAAAATTGCAACCCATCTTGAGAAGAGAAAAGAAACAGTTAAACCTTAAAGAATATGAGGGATAGTAGTGACTCTAGATTTCATTAGAAAAAGGTGAAATGGTTTGGTCATTTAAACTTAACCACCAACAGACAGTATACCACAATGAGTAGTGAAGAAGGAATTGAAAGAAAGGCTGCTCATGCATATGATGGACAGAGGTAACAAACTGCAGTGCTTGGTTTGCTCTCTTTAGATTGTAGTCTGCATGATGAACACTTAAAGGACGAGAATCCTACCTGTACATGTCTTGGTAAGCCCATAAGGTTATACTGGGGCCCTAGAGGGATATGGAGTAACCCGAGGTTCAGATCAGTCAAAAATGGCACGCAGAGGAAATAATAGTTTCTGGGAATTCCCATATGTGAAGCCAACAAGCACTCTTCTGCAATTTATACTTCACCTTGACACCGTAGTGTACGAGAGGATCAAGATGATATGTTTGGGCTCATATGTCATGTTTTTCAGTCTTATAGCTGGCATAATGTTTCTTACATTCCATTCAACCTTAAATCCAGCTTGTGTGACTGACTGTTTATGACAGTGCTGTTTAGCTGGCGGCCCGTGAGCCAAATCTGGTCTACAGAGACCTATCAATTGGCCTTCGGATAGTTGCCAGTTGAATTAATGGTCTTTCTGTGCTGAGGCTCTGGCCTGTGGTGATCCCCATGTTAAACATTTTGGCCCCTGAGTTAACTTAGTTGTTGAATAGCTTTGGTATATGAAACTTATTTGTGGTAAATAATGTGGTTTCCCTTTTACTTTCTCATCATCACAAGACGATGCTTTTATTCCATTATGGATATCTTATTTCCCATTTTTATTTTTTGTGAAGGTCAACAGGCAGCTAAAGCTTGCTATTTAATCTTCCATTTGCCACCGAATTTTTAATGTGTACAGCAAATTGTTTTCCATAAACTTTTATTCATTGCTTTTAAGGAGAGGCTAAGTTTGTGATCTTGTACCTGTTAGCAGGGTGTGAAAGAAGCCCTTGGATTTCTTAGTTTGGCTTGCTACAGACTGACATGACAAGTGCAGCACTTGTCTTTATGGGGACAAAAAAGGCAAAGCAGACAGTACTGAAAATTTCTTCTTCTTCTTCTTTTTTGTCCCCTGGCTGTAAGCTCAGGTGGAAAGTCATGGTTATTCGCCGATTTGGACTTTGGCTTTGTGCCAGGGCCAGAGTTTTGCATATACATCCGTTTTGCTGGCTTATTTGTGTGCTATTCAGTGCTCCTTGCTTATTAGGCAGATGGCTTTTAAGGAAGCTCCTAATTAGTTGACTCCTAAAACATTTTTGTTGGGGAGGCAGTGGGTCTATTCTTGTTTTCCCCACAGTGGGGGTCCCAGGACCCACACTGGGAAAATAGTGAAATAATGGGAAGGAGAAAACAACTACAACACAGATCACATTATTAATAACAAATAATAAAAAAAAAAAAATAAGATGTTTACATGAAATTTATAGTGCTGATTTTTTCCTCTTTTAAATGTAAGAGGTTGTGATATTCTTTCTGTTACTTGTATCTGCAGTTCAGTGTTTGTTTCTTAGATGTGTCTGAGTTATTTTTTTTTTTTTTTAAAGTCAGTTTAGTCAGTTCTACTTCTGTCCAGACTTATTGCAATTGTTGGTTTAAATTTCGTATGAGACAAAAATTTTAACGCCTTATGTTAGAGACAGTTAATATTTTAATATAACATCTGCCCAGGACATGAAGCGTAAAATATGATCTTGATAACAATTGTAATAACTTTGGACAGGACAAGTAAAGTTTGTGCAATATTGATACTCAATATAAAGTAAAGAGGACCCTTTTTCTTGTCTTTGGGTGCATTGGGCATATAGTGCTAGACCTTTGTTTTATAAACCAATCAGTACTGGATGAGTGATGTAGTCAGTTTCAAGCTGGGTGCCTTTACTTCCCACAACTTCACTCGGTACCCATTTAATGCTGGGTTGACCTGGCAGTCAGGGTCGTTTCTGAAGAAAAAAAAGTCTGGCTTCTCTTAGATTTCAACCCACAATTTTCAGATCCACTGGTGATTATCAAGCTGCTATACCGTGGCAGCTCCACAAATTCCCTAGTGCTATGAAAGCCCCTCTTGCCTTTTGTATTCTTATTTTAATATCTCTATCAGTTCCTCCATCTTTATCTACATTACTGCCTAAATAGGTGTACGACTCCACGTCTTAGAGTGGGGTGCCATTAAGAGAAACCACATTACTATTTGCCTGATTTATTCTCATTATCTTTGTCTTTCCTTTATGGATTTTCAGACCAAGCTGCTGTGATCTCATATTAAGTATATTTAATTTATCTTGCATCTGATTCCGTGAATGGGACAGAAGAGCAATATCATCAGCGAAGTCCAGATCATCAAGCTGTTTTGTAGTGGTCCACTGAATTCCATTCTTGGTGTTAGCAGTTACTGTTTTCATAGTCCAGTCTATAGCCAGTAAAAATAAAGTAACTGATGAGAATTTTTAATGTAATTAATTAGGGCATGTAGAGTCAAACTGAATTTGATGTGGATGTCTTCAGTGTTAACACGTGAAGATCAGTGTCACGTCTGCTGTATTAACACAGCAGTTAGTTGATTTCAATTTGCTAAATAAGGTTTTTCTTTTAGAGCAACTCTGTCAATGATCAGTAGCATTCTTGCATACCTCCTTGGAGGTTTTGGGTGAGTTTTAGCTCTTAAATGTTGATTACAAAAGTTTGGTAACTCTTCCATTATAAGTGTACAGGAAGTTTCTGGTCTAAATATCGAACTCTCTGTGTCACACTTTACGGCATAAGCAGTAGGATAAAAGACAGGAAACTACATCTGATTCCTCACTACAATGCTTTACAGACTAAGCAGTAGGACAAAAGACAGGAAACTACGTCCAACTCTTCTCTGCGACGATTTACAGCATAAGCAGTAGGACAAAAGACAGGAAACTACTTCTAACTCTTCTCTGGGATGATTTACAGCATAAGCAGTAGGACAAAAGACAGGAAACTATGTCCAAATCTTCTCTGTGATGATTTACAGCATAAGCAGTAGGACAAAAGACAGGAAACTACGTCCAGCTCTTCTCTGTGACAATTTACAGCATAAGCAGTATGACAAAAGACAGGAAACTACATCCAACTCTTCTCTGTGATGATTTACAGCATAAGCAGTAGGACAAAAGATAGGAAACTACGTCTAACTCTTCTCTGTGACGATTTACAGCATAAGCAGTAGGACAAAAGACAGGAAACTACGTCTAACTCCTCTCTGCAATGATTTACAGCATAAACAGTAGGACAAAAGACAGGAAACTACATCTAACTCTTTTCTGAGACGATTTACAGCATAAGCAGTAGGATAAAAGAAGAAGAAGAAGCTAATATCGTGTATTAGAAACCTGTAGATGCATAATACTTTGTTTAATAACAAATAAGTTAAACTGGAAAATTATTTAAAGGGTAACTGACATCAACATCACAGAATAGAAAGTACCGGATAAACCATCTTTTGTTTTGTGTGTGGTTTTTACATGACATTCTTAGAGGATTGTAAGAATTATGATGCTAGCCATTTTAACCCTGTCTCCTCAAACAAAGTTGTTTAACCCATATTTCAAGTGTTTGATGACATAAAGTATTTAAGAAGTGGCCACAATGCCTGAGTTTTGATACTGGCTGAAACTGCATAGTGTGTAGACAAGGTCATATGACTATATACACTCAACAAGTTTTGTTTATAAGTTATTAGGGTTAAAAGAAAATCAAACTTTTTAACATTGTGATGTCATTATTACCTCATAATAATCTCATATAAAATCACTTTGCTCACTATGGCTAAGTCAACAAAACTATGTGTATCTTAGTCAAAACAAGGAAAGCAGTTAATTCTTTGCTCCATTTGTATTTAGTGATTAACTTCCTTACTTACAAATTGGTTGGTTATTTTTGTTGTTGCTTGAGAATAAGTTATTTTGTTGATTTGATGGCTGCACTTTAGCTGTGGACTTCACAATTGCCTGCTTTTCAGTGGTCGAGGAGTTTGATCACTTAGATGTTAATAAAACTGCCCAAGACTAAACTTCCTTTACTTCTCCTTTTCCTGTAGTTTTTACGGTAGTTTCAGAGAATTATAGCCGTGTATTTCTTCTGTACAAAATTTTGAAGAAAAAGTCATTACTTAAGATTTTTATGTGACGGAAGGGTTAAAACAGTCAGCACCTGGTGGCTGACATGGCCAGGATCTTGCCAGAAAGGTTGGGACAAAGTCAACAAGAACCTAATGTTTTTCTAACAAATATGGTTTCATGTTGTTGACTTTTGTGCATATTGTTTATAATTCTGGTTGTTTTATATTACACAAATTCACAATGAAAATAAAAGTCATATAGGAGTTGTTAAATATTATCCAAACATTTATTGGCAAAATGGCATATAGCAGTCTTTCCCTGTTTGGTGGTTCACAGACCCTTAAACAAATTTAAGGGGTCTATGATGTCATCCACACACACGCACGCGCGCGTATACACACACACACACACAAACAAACAGGACCCCTGAACATTATTATAATGCTATCCTTTTATTTTTTTTTTTGCAGTTCTGTATTTATAAATTTTAGTAAGTTTTAAAAAAATATCAGTCAGTCAGTCAGTAACATGTCCTTTGCAGAACCTTGCTCCCATAACAACCCCCTGGAAAACTTCTTGCTCACAAGCAAGATATCCCGAGTCTGATACACCCATTCACAATTACCAGTACTGGTCCCTGTATCACTCTTCCCCAGTGATCTGGTCTGCCCGGCCTGGAGGTCTCGCCACCAGATCTCTTTCTTATTATGTTTTCTTTCATGGCTGTTATGGTTTCTTGGCAAGTTTTGCAGAAGATAGTTTACCTTTTTTTAGTATGACTGTAGAAACTATGGGTGTTTAATAATGACTGTTCTGGTATCACATGATAAATAATGACTGTTCAATGTTATTTTTTTCCCATGTGGGTTCTGGGGTCCCATTGTTGGGGGTAGGGGGGGGTGGGAATAAGACCCACTGTCCTCTCCTCCTCCATCCCCTTCTATCAACAAGCATGTCGTGAAAGTCAACTAACTAGGGGTGTCGCTTTCAAGTCAGAGGTTATCTGCATGAGATGTGAGGAACAAACAGACTGCATACATATAAGCAACATCCGTAAACCAGAACTTTCTGCCAGATTTTTCTGCTGATAGATGCAGTAATGATGTCATGTTTTAAACAATGCTTACTGCCTTCAGTTGTTGAAACTTGCCATTTTTAGCCCACAGCTTCTTGAATGTTGATTACACAAGTTTAGTAACTGTTCCATTATGTGTTTACAGGAAGTTTCTGGTCTAAATGCTGTTTTTTATTATCATGCATGCGTGCAAGAAAGATTGAGGAAGGAATGGAGAGGGTGCAGAGAGGAAGATGAGAGGGGAGTGCAGATGAATACAAAATACATTTTCTCACATGATCCCTAAAATAAGACATCTAGATAAAGGTCACATGAATTCCTACCAGGTTGTTTTAAAAGATATTTTTTTTTTCAGAGAGAGTGAAATTAGTTATTTGAGTGGGTAACTAACCCGTTCATCCCATTTACCTAAAAAAAATAGGGGGAGCGCGGGGGGAGAGGTAAACTTGAGTCAAAATATTAGCAGGATGTTCCATTTTCAGCTCAAGATATTATGGCCATCCGAACGGTCAAGATCTACTAATATTATTTGGACAAACTCAGAATCCCAAAACAAGTGTTAGAACTTCACTAATTGTTAATCTAGGCACAGCGACTTTTTTAAACACCCTTTGTAACATTTCATAGGAACAATAGATCTGTTGACTTACAGGAATCAAGAGTTCTTGTAATCTTTGACCACATAAAAACAACAGTACAGTGGAATAGTACTAGGTGTAGCTGTCACATGTGTCTTAATTACATTTGTTTTGCAGTTTGAAAGGGTTATCTGGGGTTGATCTTCTATCTTTCTTCTTCTTTTGCCTTGGCCCTTAACCTTTTCACCTGAGATGTCACAAAACCGACATTTCCAGTCAGTACTATTTCCACATAAGAGCCGCTTTCCCGACTTGCTACAGGGACATGTTTAGGGGATGTCTGCTAACAGAATTAATTGCATCTGCATCTGTGTAAATGTTCAGTATAACAGGCGATGAGTAAATTTACTTTAAAACAGAAAGCAATTAAAATGGAGTTTCCTTAAAAAAAAAATAATTGGGCTTTGTCTATAGAACTTTAAACATCATATTTTTCCCACTGGCTACTGTTTATCGAGCAGTCAGCTAAAGGGTTGCGTAAGTGTCACATAGTTAATTAGTTTACAGCCCCCATGAGATATAAGCCAACAAATTTTATCCTGCATTTGTTTTTATTGGTAAGTCCTCTGACTCTCCATAGTATTTGTTCATGTTTTGGATGAATAATTGATTTTGAGCAATTGTTTTCTCTCTCTGTATGACGTGTGAAATTGAAATTTTTATAAAAATTGTTTTGTGTGGAATATCAAAGAAATGAAATTATAGGAGGTTGAATTTCTAGGTCACAGGGTGAAAGGGTTAAAAAAGCAGGTGCTACATTGGGATATTTGCACTTTTCAGCCCAGTATGGCCGATTCCAAACCCATAATTAGTCACCTTTTGTACCACTTCTTTGTGAGGGATGGGGCAGTGAGTCTATCCCCCTTCTTCCCTCCCCCCTTCCTTACCACCAAACAGGTCCTCATGGAGGATAAGTAATAGTATCATCATCATCAGGTGTCTTGCCGACTGGCGTGGCCAATTTTGCCTCTCCACAATCTGTGATCTCCTGCAGCATGTATCAGTTCGTGTGCCGACACACCTCCATGCCATGCAGCAAGACTATCAAGAAACTTCTCTCGTTGTCTACCTCTATCCCTCCTTCCATAGATCTTTCCAGTGGTCACAAGTAATAGTATGAGCTTTATTAATTGATTTAAAAATACAACTACAGAGAGGATTAAAAAGTCCAGTGTCCAGATTCCCAGTGTCTGCTCTAAGGCAGCCTACAAGCATAGGGGGGAAAAAAACAATCACATAGCGAATGGTCTGCTAGTATCTGATTTCACTCAAACGCACCCTGTAGATGATTCAGGAAGAAAGATTGTGTGTTATGTTATTGCCAATAGTTGTTGATTTCTACATTACATTCTGTCCTGTGCAGTCACCTCAGTATCATGGATGGAATCTAGTCTAGCATCTTTAGCTTCTCTCGTCAATGTTTGCCTTAGTGTTTTCTCTTGGACGCCCTCCTTTCCTAGGTCTTTCTGTTTCGAATAGCACATATTGAAGAATTGGCTACAACGGCGCCAAGCAAAACAAGCTTGCACAGCGTGATAGTAATAGGGTGCCACGATTAGATAGCTGGTGAAACAGTCAGTGCTGCAAGAGCTGATCAGTGAAAATTCTAGCCCAGATCACATCACAATGATTTTAACTGAAACTGTATGTTTTATAAATGTTAGCTATTTATGTTGCTCAAGTTTGTAAAATCTGGCTAGCATTGTTTTTTGTTTTCTGGTCAGATTTTGGTAAGGTGTTGCCTCATGTTTAGTCTTCTGTAAATTTAGCCAATTTCTTGTTGAACTTTATGTTAATCAATTTTTGTAACCAGGTTTGCATGTACATTTCCTCATTTCTGATTGCTTAAACTATACAATTCCATATTTTAAACATACACTGTTTAATTCATTCATCACATATTTTTATTGTTGTCGCCAAATTTGTACCACTCCCTTGAGTTTTAATTTAATATGAAAGCCTAAACAGTGAAAATCACCAAGGTAAATGTTGTGCATTCAGAATTGTTAAAATATTGATAGTTCTGGAATGCATTAATGTTGTAAATGTGACTTTCCACAAAGTGTTATATTAAATATTGTTGGGAACCCTCTTATTTATACAATAAATTTTATGGTTCTTTCACAATTATTCACCCCAAACATGGAAAATCCACGAGGAATCAACAGCTGATGGGACAGTCGATTATTGGGGGGAGCTGGCAAACAAGGTTTTTTTCTTTGCTGGGTAGGAGGGTGCTGTTTTGCAATATGTTTATGTGTGTAAAACTCTGTGTAGTCTGAGAAACTAGAGAATGCCAAGATGAATCAGGAGGGCAACTCCGGTCTGATTGTCAGGCACTGATGCTGCTTATTCGAGGAAATTCATGGCGATGAAGACTGGAACAAGACACCGCAGACACAAATCGCTGGAGACAAACACAAGTCACTGGAGAGAAGATGCTGTAGCCTTGGCAACATGCACCAAAGCCTTAGCAGTGCTCCAAACCTTGGCAGCACAGGAAGACAGCTGGAAACATACTGGAAAAGCCCTATCTTACCACCCTGAAAATTATTTGACTGCCCGTGACATCACTGGGGTGAATAATTGCGAAAGAACCAATTTTATTGTTTACTTCTTTCATATATACTTAAAAAAATGATTTTAAAATGTTGAGAAATAAATTAGAAACAAATTTATTATTGATCTGTATAAATAATCAGAATGGAGTCAAGATTTTTTATTTTTTTGAAAGGGGGAAAGGTAATAGCCATCAATAAATGGAGTATCAGAAATATACACTTTTTTTTGGAGTAACTAACAAATGGTGAGTTGCATTTTATCTAAAGATAATTAATGGTTTATACACCTTCTCCTCCCCTTGCAACTTGTGCAACTTATGACTATCTGCACTTATGATCACAAAACATTAAATAAGTAAGAACAAAATACAAATATTAAATAAAAAAGATAACTACAGTGGTATTGTCAGAAAGTTTCCAGAACTGATGACTAGCATATACATAAATGCTTATGTACATTAATTATACTTACATAGACGGCATTTGTGTGTGTTTGATGTGCAAATTTTCAAAACCCGGTTGAATGAAAATAGTGTAGAAAAATATAAATTCGACTTATGATCAATTTGTCTTTAACCTGCTGGTCGGAGTGGAATTAGGTCTTAAGTCGAAGAGACTCTGTATATTTGATGTCTGAACGCTTTTTGTAACAACATTGGAAGGAGCCAGATATTTTGTTACATTTCGGTCAAATACTTTCTGTCATCCTTACCTTGTTGCCTCAATGTTTACTTTCATGTGCCTTGATGTTTACCCTTCTGTGTCATGGATGTTTACTATTCTTGCCATACCTTATCCCTTCTTCTTCCATTTTGTGAGTTTACTGTAACATATCTTGCTCAATAATATCATTTGTGGTGCTATCTCTTGCATGTAGTGTGCAAGTTTTATTACTACTTTACATTTTTCAAGGTATTAATCATTATACATTTGCCAACTGTTGTTTTTCCAGCTTTCATGTTAACATTTTTCTGATGTATTATAATTTATAATCAAAACGATGTTTTTCTATGTCAGTTTATCATTCTAGATTAGTGCCAGTTCATATATTTTTGCTTAATGAGGGAATCTCTGATCTGAATGGGTCAACGGCATTTGGAAGTTGCACTTCATCGTCCTCATCTGGATTTACACACCTCAGCATGCCTTTATAATCAACAAGCAGACCAACTGTCAAGTTAAGGCACTAATACCAGCAGGAAGAATCATGGACAGAGCTGAAACCATCAGTGCTGTAAGGACTTAGTTTGCACCTTTCCATCTTTCCAGATGATAGTGTTATATTGTGCGGACACCATGCCTCGAGACCATGCAGCTCCTTGTTTGACTGAAGAACTCAGTACTATCATGATTACCTGTGATGTAAACAGATTGAAATTAATGTCATCTTGTAAGGTTATACAGAGCCTGTGTTGTGCATGTGAGATAAGACAATAAGCAAACAAATATCTCCTAGCAGCAGAGATTTGTTTTTGAGAAGAGTGTCAAGAATATCATGGAACGATAGAAAAACAAATTATGCAGTCTTGCTAGAGACAGATTGATTAAATTTTGATTTGATTTGAGAAACGACATCACAGCACTTGGGGCATTTCCATAAGCGCTCCGTCCCCATCTTCAGCCGCCAGCTAAGAGTTCCGATACTAATGGCGCCAGTAGCATTCTGATTAAACGTCCGTCTTGCCTTTCCTCTGAGCCTCGAACATCTGCCAGAACCTCTCGTCACTCCCCGCTGCATCAATCTCACCAGACTGTGGTGATCCATCTGCTCCTCCGAACTGTACACGCTCTCCCACAAGACACTAACCACGTCTGCCTTATCATGTATCAGTATTCCACCAAGTTGTGCAGAGCCAGCCAGTCTGTCCGCCTGTTCATTTCCCAACACACCGACGTACCCGGTGAAAAAATCCAGACAATACTCCTCACTGGTGTCCTCCGCAGCGAAGCATGCCAGTCTGCATGAGACAGATGAAATCTATAAACTGATTGAAGAGATTTAGACACTGATTAGAGAGATTTAGACAATCAGTGTTTTTTCCCAGACATATTATGTTAAAAAATGGACTCAAATCTTGGTGACAGCTGGCAAGATTGATGGAAAAGGAGAAAGGGGATGGCAAAAAGATAAATACTTGGATGGCTTTGCCACATGCAAGGGGCAAAATAAGAGTACTAAACTGATCCATAATTCTGGTGATCTTATGAGATGGCAGAACGTGATTGCCGATTCATTTGTCAGCAGGGCACATAACGATGGGGATGGTTGTTATATAATTTGTTTCGTAATATTGTTTTTAACAGAAATGTCCATTATTTTGGCTACAAGATCTGATGAAACAATGTTTGTTTACTAGTACTGTTTACTGAATCTGGGATTAAAACCAGTTTAAAAAAACCTTAGAAATTGTTTACAATCTAGCAGACTTTAAACAGTGGTATTCATGGCAATATAATTTTGTCATTCTAGGGAATTCTTCATGGTGATATGGTCATCTTGTGCGTTAGGTTACAGTTTTTTTTCTACCATTTGACTCATTTTCGGCTGGTTTTGTGCAGTTCACATTTTTGGGCGATCCTTTGGGGTTGTCACTGCAGACAGTGGAGCTTGTGCTTTGTGTGATGACCTTCTCTGCAGAGAAAGAAATTGATGTAAAAAAAATGTGTTCTTAAACAATCCATTCTGTTTTGAAGGTTTGCATATTTGTCATTGCTGTAGAAACTTGTGCTTGTACATTCCCAACAGAATCTACAACTTTTTATACTGTAAAGTACTTTATGACTTTCTTTGAGAATGTAATTCCATGAAATTTATTTTTGAAAACGAATGTTCCTCTGTGGAAAGATTTACATACTTGACCTTTGATTACTGACCAATAAAAAAATTGGATTTAATATTAAAAAAAAAAAACATTTAACTTTTTTAATTGTATGCAATCTTCTCTTTCCTACTCCTTAGTCTTTTTCAGCGGCAGCTACTTCTTTCTCTTCTTTATCATCATATACTTCTTGACTGTCCTCTTCTCCTTACAATTAATCATCATATACTTCTTGACCCTTCTCTTCTTCTTTAAATTCATCATCATTTACTTCTTGACCCTTCTCTTCTTCTTTCATCATCATTTACTTCTTGACCCTCTTATTCTTCTTTCAATTCATCATCATATACTTCTTGACTGTCCTCTTCTCCTTACAATTAATCATCATATACTTCTTGACCCTCCTCTTCTTCTTTCAATTCATCATCATATACTTCTTGACCCTCTTCTTCTTCTTTCATCATCATATACTTCTTGACCCTTCTCTTCTTCTTTCATCATCATATAATTCTTGACCCTTCTCTTCTTCTTTCATCATCATATACTTCTTGACCCTCCTCTTCTTCTTTCAATTCATCATCATTTACTTCTTGACCATTCTTCTTCTTTCAACCAATAATTTTTTTTTTTTTTTACATAACTGTGTTGTGCCTGATTACAGCAGAACTGTAAATGCAACAGTTGTTGTTTTTTGGCCATCTCTCCAAGTGTTTCCAAGCATGGAAGTCACAGCCCATTGTAAGAACAATGAAGGGATAACATTCCTCCTCTCCATAGCACAAAGCCTGGGCAGTATTGTAAAGACCATAAGCTGCCCATGCAGCGTGATTCTTTTCCTGGCCTGCTTTGTTAACTCCAAACGAAAGATGACCCAGTACATTTAGAATAAAGCATGCCACAGAAGCTGCAGGATCAGAGAAGCAGTGCTTTACCTGTCTGTCTGCAAGTCATGGCTTCATAGACCACCTAATAGCAACAAAAGAAAACAAAACCGCGGCCAATTACTGCCTTTATTTTACCACTTTTACAGTGTAGGCAGGGGGTCCTTAAGCTTGAGGAATAATGGCCGCATGGCTAGTACTGTTGCTATGTCTGTGGATTTTATTTTGCCTCCGACAGAAAAAAAAATCTACAGAGGATTTGAACTTGGGTCTCCTGCTTGAGAGCCTAGCGTTCTAACTGCTCGGCCAGCCACTCATAGACTGGCTAAAACACTAAATCAAAATATTCATCATATGAACTTGGCAAGACAGCAAACATTTTTCTATAGCCCATGGCGTGTGGCATTGGTAGTCATGTTTATCCACAACCTTCTGTCTCAGGAACTTTATTTCAATCAGTTTTGACACAGATGGTCTTCCATAGTTCATGCCATGCGGCGTTAGTATGTCATGTTTATCCACAACCATCTGTCTCGTCTACTTTTTGTCAGCTGTGACACAGATGATCTTCTATGCGCCTTGATGTCAAAGTAAGTGTCCAGCATCTTCTCATTCAGTCTCTCTCTGTCTCTTTTTCTCACCAACTTTCCCACCGTCACGAAGTACTCCAGTTTCCTCCTTCTCAGGACATCACCAAAGAGTGCAGATCCTCTTTTTCTGATGTGGTAGTTTTCTTCGTCTACACAGTAAAAACGTTATATGTAACACTAATAAAATTCGAACAAAGAAGACACAACAATAAATTGCACAATTTCTTGCCTGGCATATTTCACTCGTCAGGTACTACAGAAACAAACACAATGAAGCAAATAAATGAATCCTTTACAACTGAAGTGGACCTTCTGCTGTAACATCAAACTATGCAGTCTATTATTTGTGTCTTCTCTGTTCAAATTTACGAAAGGGAAACATTGCTTTGACTAATTAAATTATCCCTCATCTTGGACAATAAACACGACATATGTAACATATAATATGAGAAAATTCCTTGTGTGGGTTCTGGGGACCCCATTATGGGTGAAAACAAGTATAGATAGCTTCACTGCCTACCACACAAAAATTAAGCCAGTAAAACAGACGTACACGCAGAACTCAGGCCCTGGCACAAAGCCAAAGTTTAAATGGACAAACAACCAAGACTTTTTACCGCAGCTTACAGACGTTGAACGAAGACAAAGTAAGTAGATCATCGTCCTCATCATCATCAATTTCCACTTCTGCCGGTAAACACTGTGGGAACAAACAGATTGCCATCTATGGTTATTGTCATTACGTATTGACGTAGAAGCTCTTTATCATCATCAATCCATCTTCAAAAAATGAAAATATGAGAAGCTTTTCCTCCTGTAAATGGCAACTACTATATAAATCCCTTAAGTGCAATAAAATGGAACATCATTTACAGTTGTACAAGACACAGGAAACCCATAGTACAGCCTTAAATTAATTATATTTTTTATGCGATAAAGAGTTGATGAACCACTTGGTGGTTCCTCGCATGGGTTTTGGGACCCCATTGTGAGGAAAACAAGAACAGACCCACTGCCTCCCCAAAAAGCATGTCGTAAGAGTCGAGTCGACTAAGTGGGGAGGAGGTGTCCTTCAAAGTTGGAGTGCATCTGCCTGAGAGGCAAGGAACCAATAGTCGCGGGTTCTGGAACAAGTCTAAAGTCTAGATGTGGATGAACAACCAGAACTTTCCGTCGGAGTTTACAGCCAGTGAACGCGAAGAAGAAGAAGAAGAAACACGAGGTAGTACACCAAGATAGAGAATCATTCTGGTCAAGATTTATCTACACCTCTCTGTGGTCATCCTAGAAACTTTTCCTATAGTGAGCCTGGCCAACGCCACCAGGATCGACTTTACCTTCTAAGTAGTAGAATATCTGATTGCGAAGGAAAGAACCATCAGTCTGCACACAATAAGATACATCTATAAAATGGATGTGCATGCAACACCATTAGTATTGGAACTGCGCTGGCTGCTGAGGATGGGGACGGAGCGCTTATAGGAATGCCCCAAACGCTGCGATGTCAATTCTCGACTCAACTCAACTCAACTCGACTGTCGAGCTGAGAGTCCATGCTTTTTAAAATAAATATTTTCCAACTCACAGAACAACCGGATTAACAGGCAAGTCAGCAAGCCACTGGGACAGAACCGCGTTCTATATAGCCTACTAATTTGTAATAGTATTACTCCCCCCCCCCCCCCCCCAAAAAAAAAAAAATCAGCTATTCAACCCTCATGGTTATAATTGGGACATATAGTGTTAATTGATTTCTCAGAGTAGATATTTGTTATTTTAAGATTCAAAACTAACGCACTAAGGCCCCAAGGCAAGTATTGAGTCACTATCCTCCTAGTTAGTCTATAGAAGAGTTAGATTTTTTGGTTTTGCTGACCAATATTATGCCTTATGAACAGTTCTAGAACTGTCTGGGAATTATCCAAGAAGGAATAGAAGTGAGAAAAGGAACCACCAGCTCCATGTCACCTATGGTGGCCAAGAATATTCAACCGCCTTAAACATACATTTGAAATGTATATATACTGTAATTATTTATATGACTAAAGTATAATTTGAATTGTATCATCTTTTGCTTTGATTTGCGTTGAGAGCCCTGCGAGGAAATACAATTTTGATCTGGCCAGAGCTTAACACTCAGGCGAGACGGAAATACAATCAGACAATCACTGGTGCCATCGGAATTGGAACTCTTCGCTTGCTGCTGAAGATGGGGACAGGGTGCTTATGGGGGTGTCCTGAGTGCTGTGATGTCGATTCTTCATTCAACATTTGGGCTAACATTATAATAGAAATTGTACTATGAATAATTAGACAATTTTGATAGCATTGTGCCATTACCATGGTGGATATATCGTTTCCTTAGTGTGCAATCATTGATTATTCTCCTCGATTCTATCTTTAGGGTGGATTATGAGTACACATTAGTAGGAATTTGTACTTATAGATGTAGCAGAAACAGAGATCACTTTTAATATTCCGAAAGATAGATGCTTTACACAAGACCGGCATCATCATCATCACCACCATCCCGTAAAACTACGTGTCGTTGGGTCACCAGTTTCTGTTGACGGTCAGTTTGCGGTGGACTTCACTGTTGCATGCAGGAGGCCTGCCCAGACAGTCAGGTTCTTTAACAAGGTCTTTTTTAGTCTGCTTCTTCTCCTCTTTCCCTCTGCTGAGCCCTGCAGTATTGGTTTTTAAGAGACCGTTACATCTCATCATCATCATCATCATCATCATCATCATCATCATCATCATCATCATCATCATCATCATCATCAGGCGCCTTGCCGACTGGCGTGGGCGATCATGCCTCTCCGTAATCTGCGATCTCCTGCATGTATCAGTTCGTGTGCCGACACACCTCCATAACATGAAACAAGACTGTCAAGCATCTTCTCTCGTTGTCTTCCTCTATCCCTCCTTCCACAGATCTTTCCAGTGGTCACAACATGTTCTATTTTCCCTTTTCACAACACGACACGTCAGATCTCACTGTAGTTAAAAGAAGCATAGTTTGTCAGTGTGCTGTATGATTTTATGGCGAACCTCTTCGTTTGTAATGTGGTCTTGTATGATATGCCATGAATTTTTCTGAAACATCGAATGTCTACTGCTTGTATCTTTCTTTCGAGTTCAGCTGTTAAGGTCCGCGTTTCACAGCCATATGTCCTAGTTTTTCATGAAATGTTAACAAGACTATCACCAAAATTATTTTTAAAAGTACACAAAAAATACCTTATTTAACAACCTATAATCCTCCAAAACGGTACAAATTAGAAGATAATATGTGCACTATTAAATAACCGACTGGCGCGGCAAACAATAATAAAACAACAATCAGGTGACTGGTTGAAAAAATCAACCATCAGCAATTCCGTGTGTAAATAAAAAAATTCATTTCGAAAATTATTTACATTTTAGCCAAGGTAGATAATTAAGATTTGTGGAAGCGTCCGCTATAAACCGGTTTAGTCGAGAATTATGCAGAGAAAAAAAAACATGCTCTTCATCTTACACTGGTGAAAAAGTCAGTTTGTGAATACAGTCGATTTTGTGTTTTAGTTCCAAGGATTCATTTATATGCGTTATTTTAAAGTATAATTTTTTTTTAAAACTATAGTATGCACGTGATGAAATACAACGAAATATGCCAGGCAATAAATTGTGCAATCTATTGTTTGTATCTTCTTTGTTCAAATTTACAACAGGAAAACATTGCTTCAAAAACAAGAAAATCTCAGTATATCTGAATTATAACACAGACTGATTGAAGAAGATATGGCTGTATCGTAGACCAAGACAAGATTTGATAAGGCAACAACCGCTATGTCGCAGCCGAATACGATGTGGAAGAGCAAAATCAGCATTGCAGTCAAATGTCAATATTTAAAGATTACTGGTGTTGTCTATTTTCTTATATGGGTGTGAGAGTTGGACTCTCACTGTGGAGATGGAAAGGTGGATTCATGCTTTCGAAAGTAAATGCCACAGACGCATTTTACGAATTAGTTATGTAGAACACAAAACTAATAAATATGTCAGAGACAAAATTTACAAGCAGGGGCCTCTAGCCATTGGTGAAACGTCGCAAGATAGCTAGGTTTGGGCACGTGGTGAGACAAGATCTGATTGCAAAGATTGTACTTCAAAGAAAGGGGGAGGGGGGGGGGGTTGGGGTAGTCGAAGAAGAGGAAGAAAAGAAACTGGAATAACAACATCAAGAAATGGACAGGACTAAGTTGTCATACACTTTTTCATTAAACAGAAAACAGAGAAAGTTGGCGGGTTTTATGTGCTAGTGCTTCCATTAATACACCTCCACGACCCTAATGGGTCAAAGGTTATGTAATGTTATATCATTGTTTACACTACTACTTCCACCACCATTGCTACTAACGCTACCACTACTATTAGAAACTTAGAAACGTACAATGGATGGCACGCTGCACAACATAAACATTGAGCTATTCAGTGACCACATCAGGATTCGAATAGGTTGCCTTCCAACGACGACTAGGGAAATATACTTGTACCAACAGCAAGGCTCTGTTATCATTTGCAGGCAGCAGTTTCGAATCAGAAGAGTTAGAAAGATGTCTCGCCCACCCTGGGAAAATCCCAGTTACATTGAAGTGTGGATTATTTTTTTAAATTTTTTATTTCAGTTAAAAGGATTCACTTAACTGGTATTACCTTGCTTAATTATGTGGTAAAAGCCTGAGGATACGGGGCGAAAAAGGGCCACATGATTAATTGGACAAAGACATCGAAAGAAGATTCTTGACAGTCTTGTTGCGTGGCACGAACTGATACATGCTGCAGGAAATCGCAGATTGTGGAGAGGCATGATCGCCCATGCCAGTCGGCAAGGCACTTGGCGATGATTAATTATTTGCGCAAAAAACTGTTCAAAATAAGGTTTGTTTTGTAATAATACGAATAATTTGAAAGTTTTATTCAACATTCATCGGAAGAATAAGTATCCGTTAGCAACAGAATACAATTAAAAAATTACACTGTAACGTTAATAATAAACGAACATTTGGCGGACTACTGTAGAAGTTAACGACGCACAATTCAGCCATATATGCCAAATATTCAGCGTATTTCTACGTTTATGCTGCGTTAGGAATGTTTAGACAATGAAAGTTTGCCGATCAAATACCTACCAATCATCCTGTTCCCGGTTTTATGTGTGTGTGAACATCTCGCAAATGACAATGTGATCGCTCAACTACTTTATATTTGTGTGTCTGTTCGCCCAAGATATCAAGGCTATGAAAATTATAGATTTCATTCAGAGGTAAAGTAGCCATAAAGTTCGTTTAATTTATTGCTGTGCTGTTACTTTTTGCCTGAATAATATTTACTATTAAAAAAACATTTAGAATAAACAATTTGAAAGATCAGAAGAAGATTCTAAGATTACACAATTTTTGCTAAATCAGGAGACAAAAGTGTCAAAAGGTTTAAGTTTTGAACAACGGATCAACATCATGACACACGGGTGTAACCCATAAAAGTAAAAGTAAAGGACCCTTTTCCACGCCTTTAGGCGAATAGGGCATATAGGGCTAGACCTTTATTTTATAGACCAACGGCACAAGATGGGTGATGTGATCAGTATCACGCTGGCCGCCTCTATTTTCCGGGACTGCACCCGGTAACCACTCAAGGCTGGGTCAAAGGGGTGCCAAGGTCATTTTTTGAAAAGAAGTCAGGCTCCGCCAGGGAGCGAATCCACAACCTTCCGATCCGCGGCGCGCCTCTAGCCGCTCTGCCACGGCCACTCCCTGTAACCCATAAGTGCTCTGTTATTTTCCTAACTCGGGTCTGAGCCCGAAGAAGCTCAGCACAGAGTACAGGCTATGTAGCACTGGCGAGAATCCTGAAATACTTTGGGTAGATTTTAAACTCCAAATTGTAACCGGGCAGCGCCTCTAGGGTACTCTTTTCGATCTCCAACTACCAGTAGGTTTTTTACGTGCGCAACAATGCACACGGGCGTCTGATTTCACTACCCAGAGACCAGGGTCAATTACTAGAAGTCCAAGTCCACGTAAAAAAAAAACACAGCTCTTACCGGGGATTGAGCCCGGAACCTTGAGCACTGGAGGCGAACACCATGCTTCGAGACCACGCAGCTCCCTAAAAAAATGTAGAAGAGACGAAAAGGATTGGTTGGCACGAGACTAGATACTTTATTTCGTAGAAAAGTTTAGCCGCCAGATCTAGCAAGTCAAGAACAAGTCTTGAAAAGGGCTTCACTTGAGATGGTTGTGCGTTCCTTTAGTAAGAGAAACAGAACAAACAGACGACTAAGTGGGAAGAGGGGGAACAGAAGAAGAAGAAGAAGAAGAAGAAGAAGAAGAAGAAGAAGAAGAAGAAGAAGAAGAAGAAGAAGAAGAAGAAGAAGAAGAAGAAGAAGAAGAAGAAGAAGAAGAAGAAGAAGAAGAAGAAGAAGAAGAAGAAGAAGAAGAAGAAGAAGAAGAAGAAGAAGAAAAAGAAGAAATTGAAATTTGGCCTGTTAATAATGTAAACATGTAAACCGGCTAAGTTAAACATATAAAAGATATAAAACGGAAAAAAAAAAACAACTTCTGAAACGGAAATGATACAGGTCAGCAGTATTCCTAGCCTGCTACATATCGTGTCGAATGGTACTTGTCTGAAGCAAGTTAAAAAATTTAAATATCGTCGAAGTATGTTCTCTGAGGAAAGGAGAATAGATCCAGAAACTGAAACAATTTGCCAACGAACCAGTGCACTTATATACCAACTGACACCGTTATAAAGACATCCAAACAATCCAAGAAACAGATTATAAACTGCATATTCACACCAACACTGTGCTACCAGAGCCAGACGTGGACATTATCAAAGATTAACCTACGTAAAATCAGCACCTGCTAAATAAGATGCCTGAGATAAGCCGCCAACTTAACCACCCGAGACAAAAGATTGAAATGATATTATCAGACAGACTGTAGGAACAACAGCATGCAGCAAATTCACTGAGAAAGAGAAGATCAAATGGTTTGGTCATTTAGCATGAATGCTAAATTAACATGAATTAACCAACACAGGGGTTACACACGAAAAGATCTGAAGTGAGATCAAGAGGCCGCCCTAGGCGTTGCATGCACATCCATTTTATAGATGTATCTTATTGTGTGCAGACTGGTGGTTCTTTCCTTCTCAATCAGATATTCTACTAGTTAGAAGGTAAAGTCGATCCTGGTGACGTTGGCCAGGCCCACTATAGGGAACGTTTCTAGGATGACCACAGAGAGGTGTAGATAAATCCTTGGCACGAATTGCGACCTTCAGATCACGAAGTGAACAGTTTGATTACTGCGCCACCCCCCCCCCTCCCTACCCCACCCAATCCAATATTATAATGAATGCAAATTGATATTACAGCTGAATTGTGGGAGTACCTCGTGTGATGATCAGTGTAACCTGCTCTCTGATTGGATCATGTCTTCTGTTGAATTGTCTAATGCTTCACATCAGTCTTGGAGTTACAGGTGATTCATTCATTCACTCATTCATTCATTCATTCTTTCATTTATGTATTGTCCTGTTGTGTCATTTTATGTCTCATGAGGCTCACAGTCTATATGTTCATTTCATTCTATCTTGTGCAGTCACTTCGATATCGTGGATCTAATCTTTGGCACCTTTAGCTTCTCTCATCAGCGTTCGCCTAAGGGTTTCTCTTGGGCATAATCATTTCCGCAGCCCTTCCATTTCCTGTTTCAGTACCTGTTTGGTGATTCTCTGTTCGTTAATTCTAAAACTATGTCCAATGTAATGCCACCTTCTCTGTCTTCAAATTGTGGAGACTAGTGGTTTCTTTGGTATGTTATAGCCATTGTGTTTCTTATTGGCACTTTTCCGTCTTTCCGGACGATAGTGTTATATTGTGTTATGAGGAGGCATGGGACTCACCGCCCATGGTGATGGCGTGTGTGATTAGCCTTAAGAAATGTCTTCCAGAATTAGAGCACAGTACTTCCGTGCCGTTGTTGTCATCGTATGTGTTTAGTCTGTTTCTTTTCAGACGCTCAGCTCACCCCCTTTCTGTAATTCTTTCTTCTTTCCTTCTCATTCCCTTACTGATTTGCCCCTGCACACAACATGGTTTATGTATAATTCATGACCAACTTGCACAAATTTTTATATCGTAATAGAGGTCGGCCTCAACATCGTCTACCTATCTGTAATCCATCATAGTGGATGTCCTTAGGGCCTCTGCAGTCCTCCAGTTTCCTGGTGTGCTCCAGACACTCGAACCTTAGTAGACTGAGCATTGACATAACTGTCGTAACACCTGCTCTTTCCAGTGCCTCAGTGTTTGTGATCTTGTCTTGCCATTTATTTAATGCCAAGTATTCTTTTTAGGCATTGCAAGAGAAAGCTATTTAGCCGTTTCTCTCGGTGCGAATAAGTTGACCAAATTTCACTACCATCAAGAAAACTGTTTTACAAGAAAACCATCGAACGTTTTCTTCACTTCTGGCCATGTGAAAAACCCTCATGCTTTATCGGCTAAAATCTATATGTTTTAATCATTGTGCACTTTGAACAAATGTTTAGTCAAAGTACGAGGAGCGGCTGGTCGAGGGTTAGGTCTCTCATGCGGGAGATCTACGTTCGAATGCTCAACAATAGGATGGAGGTTGCTCTGACAGAGGTAACAGTTAAACAGCATAACCTACACAGTTCATGACAACAGCAGTAGACAGGCAATCCTAAAACCTGAAGCTCAAGATGGCCGGTCCTACACCGCTTAAAACTAAAATGTGCCTGTTAAAAAAACACAACTGCCAAAAATGCTGGGATTGGTTCTGCAACGTCCCGTAAAGGATTAGCAACAAACTTTTTTTTTTAACCTATAATATAAATTAATGTTAAAACATTGTGTTTCTAATCGGGGCCGCATTTCGTCCAGCATGTGATCCCGCCTGGTTTGGCCCACACTGTCAGTACAAGTGTTTGTGTACTGGCTCCCACTGTGACAGTGCTGGCCAGTGTGTGGCTGGTTCTAAGTGCAAGCCGGGTTACTTTGGCCCTGCATGCCAATATGGTAAGTCTGAGATAAGCTTGTTCCGTAACTTTAAGTTAGCCTCTTTTTCGCATTACAACATGAAAGCCCAGTACAGTTTCATTTACCTATTTAAAATAATCTTGTTCTTGTATTCTTCATTCGTTTGCCATTTTGAATTTTTGTTTGTGTGGTACTGCTCTCATTGTTGATTCTGGCATTATCATGTGCACGCCTTCCTATTCACATTATTTTTGGTTTTGTTTAGTAAGTACGTAAAAGGCCATCTTCCAAGTCCTCAGGCGTATTGAACATATAGGGCTAGACCTATATTTTATAGACCAGTCGAGACTCCGTGGGTAGTGTGGTCAGCATCACACCGACCGCCTTTACATCCCATGAAACTTTACCTAGTACCTATTTGAGGCTGCGTCGACCTCGGAGCCAAGGTCATTAAACCCACGATTTTAACCCACGACGTTCAGATGCGCAGGCGAGAGTCAAACCGCTACACCATGACGGCTCCCATCGGTCTTGGTGCGGTTTTGAACTCAAGACTTTGGGCTGCAGGAAGAGCGTCTATCCAGTACGCCACCCACGGTTTCAAATCCCCATCTTTTCCATGGGGTCGAACCCGAGTCTCCCACGAGAGAGCACCAGTTACTTCCCCTCTGCGTTAACGCGCCGTGTCTCGTCCCGTCTGGTGACCTGTGGAATGTGTGACTCGGTTAAATTTATGTGCCCAAGAATTCAGAGGTCTTTAAACTCCACACTAAAGCTTACCGGCTAGTCTGTATTTTGTTCAAAATAGTTTTGTAAACTGACGTTGTGCAAGCGTTTATACTTGAACGGTCAATGCACAGTTAGAACAAATACAGGAATGTCAGAAAAGTTCTGCATAAGATTTGGAGTGAGACAGGGATGCGTTTTATCACCATTACTGTTCACCACCATCGTAATATGTCAACTTTCCCTCCTTTTTGGCAAGAAATTTTTCTTTATTTGAAGCCCTACTCTGGCTCTTGCCAAGGGCCGTAATATAGTCCAGCCATAAATATGGTCTAATGGCTGAACGCTGTTTCTGGGAATCGGGTTCAGGCTAGGGTTTTTTCACGTGGACCTAGTTATTTCTCTGGTCTCTGGACAGTGAGATCGGACGCCCGTGCTTGCGCACGTAAAAAATTCCTTGGCAGTTGGACATCGAAAAGGGTAGCCGTAACGGCGCTGCCCGGGCAAAAATTAGATTTAAAAAATCAACCCAAAATATTTCAGGATCCTCGCCGGTGCTAGTGAGCCCATGCACTGCACCGAGCACCTTTGGACTCAGACTTGAGTTAGAAGTAGAACGGAGCACTTATGCAGTACCCGTGTGCCATGATGTTGATCCGTTGTTCAGACCTCAAATTAAGACTGGCATCAGACATGGCACCACAGAGAGCATGTTACACAGATACAGCGGTGACAGATCCAGAGGTCGACCAGGCAGAGTAAGGACCGCAGACATGTCGGAGACACTGAAAAGCACTTTATACGAAGCGAACAGAAGGGCCTGTTCCAGAGATCTCTTCCTGCCTTGACGCCTCGAGGCATTCCAGGAGTCGAGAAAAGAAGAAGAAAACGAAGACGCCTCAACATCAGTTAATACCATTTATAAATATTTTTGATTTTCTGTTTGCTAGACGTACTCGTATCACACGCAGAACTGTTTAATGACCACCCACAATATCAACCGGTCCCTTGCTACAGAATAATATTCCGTAACGTCTCTCCCTTCTTCTAAACGTTCACTGGCAGTAATTTCCGTAGAAAGTGCTGGTTGTTCAGTCACCACTGGACTTTGTTTTCTTCCCATAATTTAGTTTTGCATGCGCATCGGTTTTATCGATCTCATTTATTTGTATGCAGACTGTTGATTCCTCACCTGTTAGACAAGTGCACTCTGACTTCGCAGTAAACACCCCTAGTTAGTCGCCTTTTACGACATGCTCGTTGGGGATGAATTGGGATTCCTCCTCCCACCCCAGGTGTGCTTACTATTTAGACAAGGGAAGATTCATTCTCCCACGCAATAAAACTAATTTACATTAGTTAGTTAGTCTTTCCTCTTGAGCCTAGGGTGGCGCATAGGGCAGGGATGATAGCTCTGCATGTTTGGCGGTTCGTTGCCACCTGTTTTAGGTCTTGGATGCTCGCTAGGCTCACGGCTGAGCTTTTCCCGATGATGTTTCTACGCAGGGCCTCACTTGGTCTTTCCCTATTCTGTTTTCCCTTTGCGGTGTCTAAACCGGGGACGTGATGGTGGAGTCAAGTCTTATAAATTCTCAGTGCCTGGCCGAATTTACGTAAAACGTGGCAACTTTTCTTTCAACAGGGGATATTGTCCAGTTGAAATCACTGACCTCTGATGTCCCGGTGTGGTTGGGAGACGGCGATGATGCCACTTGTAGTTCTGACCCGAGCCTTCAGTCGGTGACATTGCGATTCCATGAAGGACTTTCATTTTCATGGTTCAGGATCAGCGTTAGCAGTTCAGGTAGGTGCACATAATGTTAGTTTGTTAGTGAGTAGACAGTTAGTTAGTAAGTCAACAGATTATCTTCGTTGCACATCAAACCATTTAATCCATAAGTGCTTAGATCCCCCTTCCTCACTAAAAACCACCCAAAGCAAATAACTGCTAGTCCTTCTGTACCAGAACCGAAAGCCCTAAGTACCAAGAAAAATAAAGAAAAAGAGTTCGTTAGGCGGCAACTAGAAAAAGAAATATTCTAGCCCAGACAAGTGATCTTCTGTGTACAGTCTAGATCAGTAAAGCAACAAATAAACTAGGCACACTAACCACAAGTCCTAATCTGAACCAAAAAGAACTGGAACTATGATTACCACATTGAACATCTGTTTATTTCACTTAACATAAAATCCCAAATGGTTCACAAATAAAATAACAACATTAACAATAACCAACGTGCTCGACCAGAGGCAGAATCTAAAGTGCTAATCATCTCCATCTAACAAGG